>JADHKJ010000023.1:0-362223 GCA_019925595.1 Grosmannia huntii
TCCTCCCACCGGCCCTGGTTCCAGTACGTCGACGCCAGGTTGGCCATGCTGGTTAGCGTAGAGGGATGATCGGCTCCAAGCTTCGTCTTACTCATCTCCATCACCTGCACCCCCAGCTTCTCAGCCTCCTCCCACCGGCCCTGGTTCCAGTACGTCGACGCCAGGTTGGCCATGCTGGTTAGCGTAGAGGGATGATCGGCTCCAAGCTTCGTCTTACTCATCTCCATCACCTGCACCTCCAGCTTCTCAGCCTCCTCCCACCGGCCCTGGTTCCAAAACGTCGACGCCAGGTTGGCCATGCTGGTTAGCGTGTCAGGATGATCGGCTCCAAGCTTCGTCTTACGAGTCTCTATCACCTCTTTTATTGCTGCTTCCGCGTCTCGGTATCGCCCATCGTATAAGAGGCATGTCCCGTAAGCCGATAACAGACGCTGTCTGTCTGTGTCAGCGCTGTTAAGAAGTCCTGTCGTGTGTGACGGTTTTGTCGACATAGGCTCTGAGGAAATAGGTATCTTCGAAAGACCAAAGAAAGAACGGAAAGAAAACCGCGTCCTCCTTGCATGCGTGGACATGTGAGGGGGTCCCTGAGCCACGTGCGGGCCTTGCGCCCTTGACATCGTGAGCGCATACTGTGCATGAGACATATGCGACCTCCAAATACCACGATGATGGTAATCGGGATTTTGCAAGACATTCCCGAGCCTCGTGACGGCCATTTGGGTCCAGGAAAGTAGCAGCTGTTCTTTTTGGAGCCAGTTCCTCGTTGCCAGGTGCACTAATCGATGCATAGTGAAAGTCGAGCTTGCGCGGTTTTGCGATATAAAGGAGAAGGCCTTGAGTGTTCCGATCGCATCGGCCTCCTTCTTTTGCCCTAGATCTTGTGCCAGCAGTGACCGCGGAATGTCTTTGGCATCTATGCAAGCCATGAAAGAGAGGAGCTTGGACGCTAGAGGGTCACGCTTTCGTATTTGCTCAAAGGAGACAAGCCAAGTTGTGGCGATCGGGTTCTTTCCGTCAGGATACCGTCCGTGGTCTTCGAAGTCCTGGCTAAGGAGCTCAATGGCGCCTTCCTCTTGGTCATTCAAAAGCGCCAAGTACTCGCTTAGGTCTGATCCAGTTTCATTGATGTACATTGCTGCTTGAACGATGGCTAGTGGCAGGTATGTTAACCACTTGAGCAAAGCAGCCGTGTCTTCCTCGTTCTGAAGAAGCTCTTGCTCATGGATGTATTTCGTAACAGCTCCTTGCCGCCAGCCTCGCCCACATCGGATACGTTCACTTTGTTCGGATTAGCAAGTTGCACTGCTAGACCTGTGTCACGCGTCGTAAATATGATGGACCCGCGGCTACTTTTTGGGAGATGATCGATGAGACGATACGAGTGCGGAGCATTCGCAGGCTTCTGAAGCCACAGAGTCCGGTCGTCGGCGTTGTCGAATATAAGAACCCATTGACCCGCTTTTTCGTTGCTAAGATAGGCTTGCACCAATTTTTTAACGTCGGCCTTTGGATCGTCCCAGCCAGGTATGCCCAGCTCCTTAGCAGCCGCGAGGTATGCTTGTAAGAGGGATTCCTCGCTTGTTGCCGGAATCCAGATGAACGAGCAATGTTTGTATTCAGCCCGCATGCGGTAAAGCAACTCGAGCACGAGATGCGTTTTCCCGATGCCGCCAAGGCCTGTGATGGCGACCCTTGCCGTTCGATCTTTGACGACGAGCATCTGACGGACGGCCTTGAGCTCATCATTACGGCCGGTAAAGCAAGGGTTTCGCTCAAACGGCACCATCCAGACACGGTTCTCTATAAACAGTCGGGTGTTAGTACGCGGTAGAAGGAAAGAAAGACGGGATCGTACCTTGGTGCCGTAACAAGTCACCACGCTGTATGGACGCAGCTACCTCCTCCTTCAACCTCCGAACAGCATTGTTTTTTGTCTCGCCGTAAAGGACCGGCATAGACACGCCAAAAATGCCCAAAAGACAGTACGCCGCATCTTCCTCGCGCGTCGTACGCCTAGACTCGGCCCATCGAAACCGCTCCTCGACGTCGTAACTCGAAAGATCGCTGTTTTGAAGAACCGAAATTGGAATTGTCGTGGTGTCGTGGATCAGTTGTTGGAGAGACCCCTTGTCGCCCAGCCGCCGGCCTTCCTTTGTAAAGAACTCGACGGAGGCTGGGGCGATAAGCTCTTGGAGCGTCCAGCCGCGTCTGAACCATTCGTTTGCCCGAAATGCCGGCTCCCATTCGCGGCGCTCGTCGAGGTTGTAGCGCGTAGCGACGATGTCTGGCAAGTACACATAACAGCGGGCTGCACTTTTGTACCAGTTAAACATAGAGATAATCGCCTCTTGCAGCTCGACTTGGTTTGTTTTGTCGATGCAGCACGTGTCCACCCAGAAGTGTAGCAGGTTGTCCTGTTTCGTCTGCCGGGCGCAGAACTGTAGTTTTTCATAACCGACTTTGGTCTCCCCGACGTTGTTGACCAGATCGGCGTGTGTGACCTCTTCGTCGTCTAGGCACCATCTGTGCGACAAGATGGCGTACTCCGGCCTCTCTTCGTGAGGACGAAAGTCCTTTGTCAGAGTGAACCCATCGTCGGTACAGCGCAGAAGCCTCATAGTGCTGGAGAGCGTTGTCGGACGGGGGGAAAATGACGGATTTCTTGTTATTAGCCACTGAGGTACGAGTTTTGTTATGTCGGCGATTGTCATAGGAGAAAAGTAAGGGAGGTGATGGAGAAAAGTAAGGGAGGTGATGAAGAAAAAAGTATTACTGTAGGAATGTAGCTTCGCAAGGCTAGGCTGACGACACTGGGCTGGAGATCCCGCAGTCGGGCACCAAGAGCGGGGTCGCGCCATGTGGGTTGACTACCAACGTTGGGAAGCGGTCGATTGTTGCAGGTCGCTTAATACAATAAAACAAATATCGCAGGGTGGGACACAAATGTAAGAGTCAATTCTAAGGTTCAATTCAGGTCTATCTCCTAAAGGGAATTCACAAAAAGGAAAACAGGGAACATGGGCCACATATGGGAAATGGGGAAGTATGGCCATGTGGTTGAAAGTCCCGTTCACGGGAATGCAGAAGCGCATGGCACGGGCTTCTGATCGGTGCTTCGACGCAATTGCACACACTGATTGGCGTACGCATCACCCTCCAGGGACCCATATTTCTCTAATGGTCCAGCGATCCAACACGCCCCTTTACATTGACATATTGACAATGGTAAGCGCTAAAAGTAAGGGGCAGGACTAGTTATCACCTTGTAAAGGGTTATGGCCATTGTATAGGGCAGGCAAGGCTCTGTCCTATGCCCTGTCTAGGAAGGGTTGAGAAGGGGGCCCGGAGCGCGGACATGGGAGGGGTCATGTGTAGTAGGTCACGATGGCGGTCGCGGGATTCTCGTGGAAAGGATTGTCCATGGAGACTTGGGTGGAGGAAATCTCGCAGACCCCTTGTTGTTTCTTTCTATCTTCCTTTCTTCTTTATCCGTAATATAGCACCATTGCTTTGAGTCATCGTAAGCTTCAGCTACGTGAACCATTGCAGCCTACTTTTTCAGGTTATGTTTTATGGCCACAAGTTGTGATGGTCACGTCGGAAGTGTCACGCAGGTAAACCAAGTTGCTGTATTGCAGAAAAGAACTTGAGATACAGACGAAAGAGAAGCAGGAAGGGTTCCCTCGGAACTGAGCTTGGGAGTCCTAGGATACTCTAAGTTTTTATACCACTGTCCACGCACACAATATGGAATAACAAGCTAACTTGATGAACAGTGTCATCAAAAGTGTTGTTGATTGCTCCAAGTTCAGTCCTCCCTCGGAGGGCCGTTTCTGTAGTAAAAAGATCACTCTGGTTTCCACTTAAAACAGCTTATGTAATAATATTATATAATACACACCTGTCGAAATATGGGCATGTCCGGGCTTCCGACAGGTCTCCGATAAGAAGGCGTAGAATCTGGCCAATCATAGGAAAGAGGTGGACCCCCCATGGGGGTATTTCCTTACTCCACTGCTATTTGCACAGGACTTCTGATTAGAGGGCCTAACTAGAGATTTTACAACAATACACACACGCGTTTGAATGCGTCTGACACAACCTGATCAGTTAGCCTTGCCTACAAGGCTACCCCACAGTCCTTGTTAGACTTGACGGGGAATGCCACGCCAGTCACTCACATCGTGTGCATGAATTATGGTCGAAAAACCTAACCCCGCCTGAAACAGTAGGTCATTCCGTTTTATCCTCAATCTCTTTTCCCCTTACAATCCGGCCCTTGTAAGGAACGCTGTAAAGCCGAACTTTAAGAAGAGGCCCCTTAGTAGGTAGTGTGACTTTGCTCTTTTCTGGTGAATATTTAACAGGCGTGGCGAACCTGTGAGTACGGTGGGCTCCTGCGGGCACTGGGGGGCCTGTTTTCTATTTTCTCGGGGATATTTCACAGGCGTGGCAAACCTGTATTTACTGAAGGCTCCTGCGGATCTACCGAGGGCTCTTGTGGGCAGTAGGGAACATGTTTTCTGTTTTCTCGGGGACATCTTACGAGCGTGGCAAAACTGTAAAACTCGGGAACGGGCACTGGGGGATCTATTTTATTTGGCTAGATATATGGCGGGCACTAGGAACAGACTGGGGGATCTATCTGGCACTGGGAGTGGAATAGGCATGACACTGGACACTAAGGGCGAACGACAATGTAGCGGATGCGTAGTGCCTGAAAAGTAGGTCTGTATAAAGCATGTCTTCCACGACAGCTCATACTGGTCCGACTTCTTCATCCGGTGTACCGTACGCGTGTGCTCCTGCATTCTCAGCACGGACGGTGTACAGAAGTCACAGTCGCTTACCAGGCAGCTGTAGCCAGGCTTGATGGGGAGCTCGTCGATCGATTTGCAGCCTGCTCGATCGGGGTCTTTCTGCGAGAGTAGCTCGTCTTGCGACCGCAGATCGTACGTCGATACGAGGTCGATCGCAGCCTTTAGAAGTTTACCAGTCAAATGATGCGGCGACTTCCGGAAATGCCGCACTAGACCAGTCTGTGTAGGCACGATACAAGCCTCGCAAGCCCGGCAGATAACGACGCGGTGCTCGCTGTTATACCGGAACTCGTCTTCTAGTTGCTGTATTTCTCGGGGAAGACAGACGCGCTTGACTGCTGGTGGTCGAGGTGCTCTTGTGATGCTGCTGGTCTGGGTGGCTCCTGTACCTGAACTGGTCCCGCCTCCCAGTACATGTCGTCCCCGTCGGCTCGGTCAGACGCTCTCTTGAAAAGCAAAGCTCGGTCGTTGCGGCATCTGGTGTAGCCGCCGATGTTGGTCTCAGGTCTTTGCTTGGGAGACGAAGAAATTTATGCCATCGAGACGCGGCCCACTCGTAGTACTCGAGGAGCTGCGGCTGTAGCTTCAATGGAAAAGCCTTGTCTAGGCTGTACATCCTCGCACGCTCAACATTCAGCTTTTCCTACGGTTCACGTAGCGAAGGCTTACGATGACTCGAAGCGATGGTGCTATATTCATATAAAACATTAAGATGAAAGAGAAAGGAAAGAGAAAGGAAAGAAAGAAGACACCCAAGTTCCCCTCCGCCATGATATATTACGGGCTCCCTCCATGCATAAATGTAAACGGTCCCCGTGACCCCTCTTGCCCCTTTTACTTCTTAGTATGCTTAATCCTATAAGAGTCTATAGCCTAGTGCTTTTCAGTTTTATAGGATTTGACGTATGTAGAAGTGGATCGGCCTCCCATGACCTAGGGCAGAGCCACGCCTGCCCAATACAATGGCCTTGGCCCATTACACATCACTACTTCTGCCTAACGCCATTGTACTGGGAAGTAGCCTCGCCTGAGGCACGCCGTGAAGACAGTAGGGCTGTGGTGCTTGATGTGCGGCCAGGCGGCTTTCAGGAGACGAACGGTGATGCCGTCCGTACCGGGGGAGGTGGTACGGACTCCTATGGTGTACGCTTCCACCTCTTCTATAGACGCTGTCGTGTCCCAAGGTATATCTGGGGGGGTCTCTGTGCCTGGTGGGAGTTCGTTCGTGGAGCTGTGAAGCGGTCTAGGACCGCTGAGCGCAGTGCTTCTGCCTTGTCGTTGATCGTGTGGTGCGCGCGGCCGTTCACGACGATGGGGGGAACTTGTGGCGAAGTCCGAGCCTGTGCCAGTTGATAATCTTATAGAAATCCTTCTCGTCGTGGCAGTCATCGATCTTGGTTCTCCAGTATTGTCTCTTTTCGCGGCGCACCACCGCGTGGAATTCCTTGTAATTGTCATGCGCCTCCTCGGGGGAGCAAATTTATTGACTGCTTACGGGACTTGACTAGTTGCTTGTGGACGTCCCGGCATGTCTGATTCCACCATGGAGCATTCCTACCAGCTTGTTGGTGCAACTGCCGCAGGCGTTAGCCGCACTGGCTAGGACGTTCTGGAGGAGTCTGGCTCGCTCGTTGATCACCTCGTCGTTGGCCTCGGGGTCTAGTGCTGGAACGTAGAGAGGTGTTCTTCGACCGTCTTGGCGAAGGTTGGTAGCGCCTCGTCTATGACCGACAGTGACGTCTGCGGTCTTTACTGGTGGGCCGATGTTGTTTGGGGAGGAGGGAATAGTATCAGCTGTGTAGTACTGTCGAGGAGGAGGTTCACGGTCGCGCGGCGTCTCCGGAGGAGGGACCGGTTGTCCGGAAACGACTCTCGCCGCCATATCGGGAAGGAAACCTTCAACTTGGGTTACGGCGTGATTAGTCTTTTTGTGTATGGAAATCCTTATTTGTACTATATACGGACGAAATTTTTCGGGGAAGGTGGATGGGGAGGTCGAGGAGGCCATGCAAACCCACGGCTTTGGCAGCCTACCAAATGCGCGTCAGACAGACAGTAACCAACGCCGACTAAGGCGTTGTTAGATATATATATACTTTACTTTCCATAGATTTTTCAAAATCGCGATAATCTCGCCTTCTTCTTATTTCACATTCAATCTGCTTAGTTATGACTGACGCTGAACTGACCAATCACATATCTAAAATACATAGGTCCGCTGTCCGGGCCCACATCTGATTATGCTTACTTATCCATCCTTGTCAGACGTAATGATTCCGTGTATGCGTGTACGCCAGAAAGGCCTGCCTAAACCGGGGCTACTATAGGGGTCCCATATAGAAGGTTTTTACGGACCTCTGATTGGTTCTCTGGACCTCATGAAATATGGGTCAGGGATTCAGATCAGAAGTCCCTTCCGTTTGGCGATGTTGTATTGCCGTTTCTGACCGCTTTTCGATTAGGTCTCTTTTTTGGCCGTTATATGACCGTGGGGGCTCAACAGCAGTGGGCGAACTAGAAAACAGCCTCCGTGGCAGCGCATTCTAGTCCTCTCGCCGTAAAAGATGCATTTAATGCAGCCGCTATGTAAGAAAAAAGGGGGGAGTTGACAGAAGGGGAAGGCTACACCGCGCAGTACTGCCAGGTACTTTGCGCTGGGCATGCCAGGTACTTGCAACAGCGGCGGCCATCGCACATGAAGATGCACTTTGGGCGAATCAGGAACCGGCCTCCTCGGCAGCGGCGCGCGAATTACTGGTTTAACTAGGGGAGAGCGGACGGGATCTCGTGCTTTCTAGTATCTATGGCCGTACATGTTGGTAGACCCTTCCAACTCGTACTATATAGCCGATGTGGAGTGCAAGGCTTCTACCATATCCCAAAGTAGCAGGCACGTCCCGCAGCATTCTTTGCCCTGGCGACTTTCGCCCTTTGTATTTTGCCCTTACGACAAGCTTTGCCTGCAGGACATCCAGACAGCAGATGGAAGTAGAGGAGAGACCCACACACCGCTGCGCACTCTCCGTCCATTGACATCATCCCCGGCGACAGCGTTCGATGTTGACTCCTGCGGCCAAGCGGCGCCGCCGCGCAGAGGAGGCCACTGCTGTTCTGAAGCGGCCCTTTCGGTCGCCGGCCGTAAAGAGGCAGCAGGAAAGCGAGCAGGCGTCGGGTCGGGAAGCAGACGTGCCAGCCGCAGCCGGAGCCGCGTCGCCGCTCGCAGCACCCCTGGGCAGCAGTTTGGCCCCGCCCACAGCTTTGCCCGAGCGGAGACACAAGCAAAGAGCTGTGCCGGCGGTGGTCGAGGCAGCCGTCTCGCTTGCTGATCTGGTAGCGCAGTTTGAGCGCGATCTCGATGTCGGGGACCGCGTCATCGAGCGCGCCCATGCTTCCCCCGCAGGCGGCGCCGAGAGCGAGAGCGAGCTGCCCGCACTCATTGCCCGGTGGCGCGAGGCCGGACGGACGGCGGCGGACGAGGTCTTTGCGCTGGTGTCTGAGCGCGTGGCGCGGGCAGGGGGCGCACGGGCTTGGCGGTCCATGATGCGGCAGGCCGGCAGCGAGAACTACCAGGACGAACCGAGGACAAGACGGCCGAGGCATGACGAGGAAGAGGAAGACAGAGATACGGCGGCCGAAGAGACAGGCTACAATGAGCGAGGCACAGCAGCAGAAGAGGAAGAGGAAGACGGAGAAGAGGTGTGGACCCTTGAGACGCAATACGTATTCGATGTACTGACTGCCTTAGGGATTCACCATGGCGATGATGCTGGCAAGCATGAAAGTGGACGCAGACGTGCTTGGGTATGACGACGCAGAGGAGCGGTGGAAAGACTGAACCTGCTGCACTGAAAGGGCGGACGGACTTATTCAATAGGACTACTCGTCCCGTTCTAGAGATTGCTGCCAAGTGACAGCGTCTGTGCGATATAGAGGAGGGATGGATTTGTTCACGATGATATGCATACAACTGGGACAGGGAAAATGGGAAAATAGCAGTGCAATCCTATTTTTTGTTGATTCAATATACGAACTACGTTGTTCATGAGCCATGAACAGGAACCGTTGCCTGAAACCATAGCCAGCCGGCCGCGGGCATCCAAACTTTCCCCGATATAAGAAACCTCCTTGCAAAGACGTGCAAACATAAGCATGGTATTAGTACAGCCGAGGTCAGGACCGGCTCAGTCCATTTCCATGGCATCGTCGTCATCGTCAAACGGAGCAGGGGACTGCGGCATCGAGGACTCCTCATCCGTCATGTCCGAGAGGTCAGGGCTTCTCGGACTCTGCGGGCCATCCGGGCGCTGCTCGCGCTGCCGCTCCCTAATGCGGGCGCGGGCATCCAAGATGGCCTGGCGGACGCTGTCGTGCTCGGGCGCCACGGAGAGCGAGCTGGGGTCGTTGTAGAGTACGAGCTGCATGCCGGCCAGCTCGCCGTCCTCGTTGACCCGGACAGGCCGGGGGATGGCGGGCACGAAGCCAGCGTTGGATCGCGCAGCATCTCTCAGGTGCTTGTCGACGTGGGGCAGGAAGACGAGTTTATCGTCAGCATCGCCGTCCGAGTCAGAGCCGCTGGCCAGCTCGTCGTCAATGTTGTGGATGTACACCTTGAACCTGGTGTCGTCCACCTGCATGTCGGAAGACTCGTCAGCGTTGCGAGCTGAAGGTGCCGTCACAGCCGGTGCTGCTACCAGTTCGGAATAGTCCTGTGTCGGGGGATGTTGTGCGGCGACCGGCAATGCCGCCTGATTATGGCTGCGTAGAGGTTCATGGAAGGATGATGAAGGCGAGGCTGGCGATCTAGTGCTTGAGACAGAGGCGGAGAGCCTAGTGCCACCTTGTTCTTATGGTATTAGCACACGTGGAAGAATTTGGGGTAGCTAAGAAGGAGAGGTTGAACACTGGCCAAAGAGGCCGCTTGAAGCCGATCACGGCCGCTTGACAAGACCGCCTTGTGAGCAAACGTACCAATGTTCAGCAAACTCAGCCGCTTCGACAGACGCTCGTTGTTGTCGAGCGAGTCGACGGCCTTTCGCTTGCTGTGGCGAGCCAGGCTGGCGGACATAGTGCTGTTCGCCGGCTGTGACTGCAGCAGCATAGTCGCTAAATTGTAGGCGGTGTAGGCGCTGGGGGCGCTGGGGACTGCTTTTCTGCCCTAGTTGCACCTCTTTCGGCAGTAGTGGTCTGAGGCTTCGTCTTCGGTCTTCCGTCCCACGAATCGTCAGCACCGACCTCTGTTCCCTTCCTGCGACCTCGGAAGACGACCGGACAATAGGCGAACACGGAAAAGCGGCGTGTGCGCGGGCACAGGACCCTCTCTCTATCCGAGTGTGGATGGGCAGATTGGCTGGCCCAGACCGCAGATCTAGTGGCTCGCCGAGGGATCGCTTTCGTCTCGTCCTGTTGACCGGTATTTTCTCTTATCTCTGACTCAGATGTTGCAAAGCCGGCGGCTGGTCAGAGCGGCTGCGCAGTCGGAATTGGCTGAGCTGGCTGAGCTGGCCGAGCTGGCTGAATTGGCTGGTTTGGTGGCGACGGACAGGATTCGAGCTGCAAGGACGTGCCAGGCCAACATAAGCAGGGGCGCGGGTGGTGGCGGCTCTGCAGTGGCTTTTATCAGGCCCTGGAGCCAGTTGACTCATCCGCGTGGAACGTTCTACCCCTCTGGCGCCGTAGCCCCACGACCCCTCGAGAACGTTCCTTCCGGCTCTGTCTGCACCGGAGGAGCTCTGAGCAAACCCACGATCGGTTGGAAAAAATTCACCACCACCACTCGCGGCTTCATAAACGGCCACGCCACCAAGCCGCTGCACAGCTCTCGGATTGCCGTCTCGCCCGCCCTCTGCGCTGCCCTGACATCTCGACGCTACCCCGCCCTCTTCGCCCGTCCGTCTTCCACGTCCACATCTGCCATGGCCGAGTCGCCAAAATGGACCGGCCTCCAGGTCCGCCAGACCTTTCTCGAATACTTTGAGAAGAAGGGCCACACCATCGGTAAGGCTGCTCTGACGAGCTCCATTGTCCCGTCGTCTCTCTGGCCTGACCCGTTCTAGTGCCGTCTTCGTCTGTCGTGCCGCACAATGACCCGACCCTCCTCTTCACCAATGCGGGCATGAATCAGTTCAAGCCCATCTTCCTCGGCACCGTGGCCAAGGCCGACCCTCTGTCCAGCCTGAAGCGTGCTGTCGACACCCAAAAGGTGTGCCCATCTCCTGCTGCTGTTGCCTGAGCCAAAGCTGATCAGCCACCCTCTCCAGTGCATCCGTGCTGGCGGCAAGCACAACGATCTCGACGATGTCGGCAAGGACAGCTATCATCACACCTTCTTCGAGATGCTGGGCAACTGGTCGTTTGGCGATTACTTCAAGAAGGAGGCCATCGAGATGTCCTGGGACCTGCTCACAAACGTCTACGGCCTCGATCCCAACCGGCTCTACGTCACGTACTTTGAGGGCAACCCGGCCATGGATCTCGAGCCCGACCTGGAGGCCAAGAACCTGTGGCTGTCCGTCGGCGTGCCCGAGGACCACATCCTGCCCGGCAACATGAAGGACAACTTTTGGGAAATGGGCGACCAGGGCCCCTGCGGCCCGTGCAGCGAGGTGCACTATGACAAGGTCGGCGGCGGCCGCAATGCCTCCAGCCTGGTCAACCAGGACGACCCGCTCGTTGTCGAGGTCTGGAACAATGTGTTCATCCAGTTTGACCGCCAGCAGGACAAGTCGCTAAAGTCGCTGCCTGCCAAGCACGTCGACACCGGTATGGGCTTTGAGCGGCTCGTGTCCGCCCTGCAGGACAAGATCTCCAACTACGCCACCGACATCTTCACCCCCCTCTTCGATCGCATCCAGGAGGTCACCGGTGCCCGCCCGTACACGGACAAGTACGGCAAGGACGACGTGGACGGCATCGACACGGCGTACCGTGTTGTCGCCGACCACATCCGTCTGCTGACCTTTTCGATGGCGGACGGCGCCGTGCCCAACAACGACGGCCGCGGCTACGTTGTCCGTCGCGTGCTGCGGCGCGGTGTCCGCTATGCGCGCAAGTACTTTGGCGCTGAGATCGGGTCCTTCTTCTCCCAGATCCTGCCCGCGCTCGTCGACCAGATGGGCCACCAGTTCCCCGAGATTGCCAAGAAGCAGAAGGACATTAAGGAGATCCTGGACGAGGAGGAAGAAGCCTTTTCGCGCACTCTGGACCGTGGCGAGCGGCAGTTTGAAAAGTACGCTGCGGCGACGGCCAAGAGCGGCGCCAAGACGCTGTCGGGAGCCGATGTGTGGCGGCTCTACGACACGTTTGGCTTCCCTGAGGACCTAACGCAGCTTATGGCCGAGGAGCGGGGCCTGTCCATCGATGCCGACGAGGTGGCCGTGGCACGGGAGAAGGCGAGAGAGGCCAGCAAGTCGGTCAAGGAGGCAGTGCAGACGTTTGCCAAGCTCAACGTGCACCAGATCGCGGAGCTGGAGAACGAGCACAAGATCGCGCGGCCAAGCTCGGAGGCCAAGTACATCCGCGGCGACCTGCACAGCCGGGTCGAGCTCATCTACACGGGCACGGGCTTTGTCAAGACGACCAAGGACATCCCTGCGAACACGCCGCTGGGCATTCTCGTGGACAAGACCAACTTCTACGCCGAATCGGGCGGGCAGGTGGCGGACACGGGCCGCATCGTGATTGACGACGTGGCCGAGTTCAAGGTGCTGGACGTGCAGGAGTACGGCGGCTATGTGGTGCACAACGGATACCTCGAGTACGGCGAGCTGAGCTCGGGCGACAACGTGATCTGCGAGTACGAGGAGCTGCGGCGGGCGCCGATCCGCAACAACCACACGGGCACGCACGTTCTGAACCACGCACTGCGCGAGGTGCTCGGCGACGACGTGAACCAGAAGGGCTCGCTCGTGGACCAGGACAAGCTGCGGTTCGACTTCTCGCACAAGGCGGCGGTGAGCCTGACGGAGATCAAGAAGATCGAAGAGCTGGCGAACGCGAACATCCAGCGCAACCTCAAGGTCTTTTACAAGGACGTGGACCTGGCCAGCGCGCGTGAGATCGAAGGTGTGCGGGCCGTGTTTGGCGAGACGTACCCGGACCCGGTGCGGGTGGTGTCGGTGGGCGTGGATGTGGACGAGCTGCTGCGGACGCCAAAGAAGGCGGAGTGGCGCGGCTACAGTGTGGAGTTCTGCGGCGGCACGCACGTGGAGCAGACCGGCCTGATCAAGGACCTGGTGGTGGTGGAGGAGAGCGGGATCGCCAAGGGCATCCGGCGGATTGTGGCGTACACGGGCGACGCAGCACATCGGGTGCAGCGGGAGGCGACGCAGTTCCAGGAGCGGATCGAGGCGATCGAGAAGCTGCCGTTTGGGCCGGAGAAGGAGACGGAGATCAAGGCGGCACAGCACGACCTCAACCAGCTGGCGATCTCGGCACTGACCAAGGAGGCGCTGCGGACGCGCTTTGCCAAGGTGCAGAAGGACGTACTGGACGAGCAGAAGAAGCGGCAGAAGGCCGAGCTCAAGGCGGCCGTCAGCGCGGTGACGGACCACTTTGCCAGGCCCGACAACAAGGAGTCCAAAGTGTTTGTGGGCCATCTGCCGATCTCAGCCAATGCCAAGGCCATCTCTGAGGTGATGAACCACTTCAAGACGAAGGACAAGGAGCGGTCCGTGTACGTGTTTGGCGGCAGCCCGTCAGAGGGCGTCGTGCATGGCGTATATGTGGGAACAGTGAGTTTTTTTTCTTTTTCTTTCTTTTTTTTCTTTTTTTCAACTTTCTTTCTGTCTTCATTGTCCCTCCTTCGAAATTCCTCTAACAAATCAGCATCTCGCATCCAAGGGCGTCACGGCCGAGCAGTGGTCGACTGCTGTCAGCGACGTGGTTGGCGGCAAGGCGGGCGGAAAGGAGCCCACACGGCAGGGCTCAGGAACGAAGCCGGAGAAGCTCGAGGACGGCGTGAAGCGTGCAGAAGAGTGGCTGGCCGAGAAGCTGAAGGGGCTGGAACTGTAAGGGAACGGGAACAAATCAATAGAGGGCCGGGTACGGAGTGAACAGAGGACGGGCGGCGATTTCAGGAAGACTGTTGGTATGCGCGGCACAATTCTTTACGTTGTATCTGAGATGTGTGATATTGTCTAGATCGTTCCTAATAAACCGTCATCACGTGACTAGTGTCATTTGTCTGTCGGTTCTGTCTCGTGCGAGACGTGACTCTCAAGGCTGAGGGCGAACGAACGAGGCTACGAACGAACCATATTGCCCGATTAGGCTAGCCAATTCCAGTCACGGGAATGTAAGATGGTCATCTTTTTCTGCCATTTTTCGTTTCTTCTCGTTCTTTCGACGGAAATCGTTCAGCAGCCCCCTCCCTCTGATGCGATGACCACGATACGAGACAGCGCCGCCGACCTGGAGCGGCACACGCAGCTGCTCGAGGCCAGTGTGGCCAAGCTGACCCAGGCGGTCGGGCATTGGCGCTTGCTGGAGGCCGAGTACGAGGCTCTGAGCGAGGAGGTGGCCGAGGCCACGAGAACCCACGAGGACGACAGCGACAGCGACAGTGATGGCGCTGGCGATGGTGATGGCGATGCGGATGCGACGCTCTCGCACGAGCAGCAGGCCCAGCTGGTCCGCGTCTGTCGCGACTTCGACGGCCAGCTGGTGGACCAGAAGACAGTCAGCGAGATCTTTGGGGTGCAGCCGGGCCAGACAATCAGCAGGAAGCCGGGCCAGATTCGGGGGCTGATCGGGCGGCGGCTCGACTACGTGCGGCAGAATGCGGCGACGGTGCAGAAACAAGTGGAGCGGGAGGCGAACCGGCTGGCGGCCGCCCAGGTGATCAGCCGGCCGGACATGATGGGCGACGAGGAAGGCGAGCCGATCACGGACATTGTTGAGGAGCTGGACGCGGAGGGAAACGTGCTGAACGTGCGACTACAGACGCCGTCCAACACGGAGTCGCGCGTGTTAGCGACGCTTAAAAAGGCCGGCATCCACGAGCTGCCCGAGGGCCGGCCTGAAGAAAAGGAACAGACAGAGAAAGAGGAGCTAGACGGAAATCCATCGAGTGTGGCTGCACCTGCCAGTGCACCCAAAGCGGCTGCAGGACCAAAGAAAGGCGTGTCTTTCGCAGACGATACCAAACCCGGGCACGACGAGGGTTCCTCTACAGCATCAGAACCGCCCATGTCGCACACAGCCCGGCGCCTGGACGCGGTCATACGCACAGCAAAAGAGCAGGAGTCTATGATGTCCACGGCGACGTCAGTCGCCCCCATGGACGAGTCGGAGGCTGACGCCGCGCTTCGTCGTGAGATGCTCGAGTACAGCATGTCAGAGATTGGGCCGATTGTGGCCCAGCTCGACATCGAGGAGGTATCTTCGGGCGAGGAAGAGGACGAAGGCTATGACGAACAATACGACGAGGACGAGGAGGAAGACAGCCACGGCCGGTCCAAATACAGCGCCATCGACGAGGCATACCGGGAGCGGATGCGCGAGCTGGAGAGGAAACTCGGGGTAGCACGGCCAGCAAAGGAGGCCTCGTCGGTGGACGCCGACGGCGAGGAAGCCGCACTCGACCAAGGCATTGGGCGCATCCGTGTGTCTGGCCTGGCGGCAAGCGTGCCCTCGACGGGCGAGAAGAAGGTGTCGTTTGCCAGTGTGGCACCAGCAGTCGAGAAGCGGGAGACGCCTGTTGTCGAGCCGCTGGGTGACGTGATGGAGCGACAGAGCCACAGCCGGAAGCCGAGCGTGGGTGCCCCTGAGCCGGCCGTGGCCAAGAAGCCGTCCCGGTTCAAGAGGGCCCGGGGGACAGAGCTGCCGCAAGGGCCGCACCAGGCGCCGGCGCGCTTCCTCGACCTGGACCGCCGGGTGACACCGGGCGGCCCCCAAGGCCAGACGCTGGCCGAGGCTGTGATCGAGCGACAGCCAACGGTCGAGGCGCGCGAGCCGGACGAGCTGGACCCGGCACTGCTCATGCAGGAGGCAGCGACGGAATACCACCGGTCACGCAACCGACTGATCCAGCGGCAGGGCGGGTTCACACACGCAAACGAGTCGGCGGTCGTGCCGCTGGACGAAGACGAGGGCGGCCCCCAACGGATCAGCCGGTTCAAGGCGGCGCGGCTGGCGAAGCAGTAAAGCAGACGGGCCATCGTTGGCCTCTGACATGGGAGTAGCGTTTGTAACGATAGACAACCTGTTGAGGGCAACAAGACAGACCAGAAGCAACGATCATCTGGATAGGACAGTACGTAATTGTGGGAGATGACCTATTCCTCAGTGCTCCGTATGCTGTATAGCGTACAGAGTACTCTTACGAGCATTTCCACTGAAAGATAAATACCCACAAGGCGCACTTGGAATGAAGTCTTTTTGGCTACGACGACTCACTTTGATGTAGCACTTGCAAGATAGCACAGCCCGGACACGCCGTCTCCTTGGCACTCTCATGCAATAAATCTATTTGCTCTGTACATGACCGATGCTTCTTCTTCTTGTCCATCGGGCCTAGCTGATCTTGGCGTTGGTAAAGTCCATCTCGGGGTGCTGTTCCTGGAACTTTTTGAGAATGTCGAGCTTCTTCTGCTCGTCGGACGTGGGCTTGCCCTGCTCCTTCTGGCGCTGGTCGTACATCATCTTCTCGACCATGCCGCGGGTGGCGCCATCGAGGTCAGACAGCTTGGACGTCTCGGGCTGGATGCGAGAGACGTCGATTTCGGGCGCGGAGGTGACGACGTGTGGCCACCACTCGGCCTTGTTGGTCTTGTCGAGGTGGACCTCGATGGTCTTGGTGCCGTCGGCGTTGCCGCTGAGCGTCCAAGTGGAGTCGGCGGTGAGGACGGGGCGGAAGAGGGAGCCGGTGACAAAGGGCGGCTGGCCTTTGATGCCGACGGTGATGGCCTCGCGTTTGATCTCGACCATGAGGTCGCGCGCCTTGAGGTTGCCGGGGATCGAGACGGCGACGTCCAGATCGGCAATCGTCTGGGTCCACTTGTACGGCAGGGCTGCCTGCTCGGCCGCCTCCTTGGCGCGGACAGCCGCTTCTTCGGCGGGTGTGCGTTCTGGTGGGTTAGATGAGGATGAGGTGAGGTTGGGGGGTAAGAGGAGGTGGAGAGGGGGTCAAGAGGAGGTAAGAGGAGGTGGAGAGGGGGTCAAGAGGAAGTAAGAGAAGGTAAGAGAAGGTAAGAGAAGGTAAGAGAAGGTTGAGAGAGACTGAAGAGGTGCACTCACCTTTGTCGGCCATCCTTTCGGCTGTGTTGTTGGCGAAGAAAGCGAGAAAAGAAGCTTACGGCAAAAACAGAACAAGCTCAGAAAATCAAGAGAAGCTGATGGAAAGGCTGACCAAAAGCCCTTCCCCCCATTCTGTCCCCCCACCAGAGCTGGCCAATGGGCGCCGGCGGTCTGCAGCTTAGCCTCGGGCCAGCCTCGCCTGGGGGACCTGCGGCCTGACGCGATCACGTGCCCGACGTAAGCAAAAAAGTACTTGTATCTGGGATCTGCGCCTGAGTCAAGGGCGATTGTTGTGCGAGCAGCACAGCCCAGCACGACGCGACAATCGACCAGCCGACCGTGCGCGAGGCCGAAGCAAACGCGACAGAGCCGGATTGACAGCTGCGCGTCTGTTGCATCGGCAGGACAGTCTGCGGCCCGTCCGCCATGTCGCGAAAGCCAGCAGGCCGACCGCATGGCAACACGACGGTGGTGCCGGCGCCCTTTACGGCGGCCAACGCGGGAACGGCGGGCGTGACGATGGACGGCACGGGCACGACCAACGGGTCGGCCGACGACATCTGTCCGGTGTGCAAGACGATCCGCTACCTCAACAAGGATATGGTCTTTCTGATCAACCCCGAGTGCTACCACCCCATGTGTGCCAACTGTGTCGGCCGCCTCTTTGCCGGACCCAACCAGTGTCCGTATGCCGGCTGCCACAAGACGCTGCGTCGCAAAGACTTTCGCCGCGCCTTTTTCGAGGACCTCGCCGTCGAGCGCGAGGTCGACATCCGCCGCCGCGTCGCCGCCGTCTTCAACCAGACCGAGGACGACTTTGACACGCTTGACGCCTACAATGAGTATCTCGAAAAGGTCGAGGCCCTGACCATGGACCTCGTCGCTGGCCCGCCGCCCGGACGACGCACCGCCGAGGCCGCACTGGCCCGCTGGGAGGCTGACCATCGCGCCGACATTGAGCGCAACCGTCGCCGTGGCGAACGGGCCGACGAACTGCGCCGCGTCCGTCTGGCCGCCGAGAAAGAGGCCGCTCGCGCCCGTCGCGTCGATGCCCTCCGCCAGGACGAGGAACACCGCCGCGCCCGTCTGCGCGCCCACGAAGAAGACCTCGATAGCCTCGTCCGCGCGCCCGACGGCGATGGCGGTGCTGCTGCTGGCCGCATCCTGCTCCGACGACGGGGCCAGCACCAGCGCGACGCCCTCTTGGCCGCTGAAGAGCAGACTCTGCGCAGCGACACGACAGCGGTCAGGACCGTCGACAGCTCCGCCAGCATCCCGACAACGGCTGCTGCTCCTCCTTCCTCCGGCCTCACCATCCGCGGCCTCAAGGACCGTCGCAAGGCTGCCGCTGCTGCTGCCGCTGCCGCCGCTGAGGGCCCCTATGACCCATTCGAAGGCCTCGATCCGCCGCCGTCGCGCTTCCACGTCCAGGATGCTGAGTACCGCAATCCCTGGTTGCAGGGTGCACGTGATCACACAAGTCACGTGGTCGGTGGCTATGATGTGCACGAGTACTGCGCCCGCGCCCTCTTCGACGCCTTCTCCGGGCTCGCCGTCTTTGTCGCTGACGAGAAGGAGACCCGTCTGCCCGGCGTCTCGGCCGCCGATGTTGCGTCCATGGGCGCGTCCCTCGCCGCGGTCGACGGGCCGGCGGCCTCGTCGCTCGCCAGCAAGATGGAGGTCGACGCCGTGTCGTAGGGGTGGTCCGACGTGCACAACCGACTATATTATTGCCTGAACGGCAAAGATGATAGAACTACAATCTAAAAAAGAGCAACGGGAAGGACACGGCCAAAAGGGCTCGAGGGCTCGAGAAGGACGGCAGGATATGGGCCGTCCATCAGGGATGCTATGAATTATGTATGTACAGAGTAACCAGCAAGGAGAAGAACGTCCTAAATGGCAGAGGTAATGAAATGCGAATGAAAATGACAACGCCTCGCTGGTCCGTCGACGTTCACGAGATAGATGTTGGCCTGCATCTGGTTTGCTTGTGCCGAGCTTCTCCTCTTGTCCTCTGTCCTCTCTCTTCGCTCTTGTCCTCTCACTGTGCTCTTCCTCTCTTCTCTTCTCTCTTTTCTTCTCTCTTCTCTTCTCTCTTCTCTCCCCCTCTCTCCCTCTTCCTCTCTCTCTTTCTTCCTCTCCTCTCCTTCCTCTCCTCTCCTCCCCCCCACCTCACTGCCACTGTGTTGTCGGCCGTGGAAACACCGACACCGTGTCCAGCTGGTCCAGCAGGTTGCCTGTCGGCTGGTTGTGCTGCCATCCCATCCCCGTCTGCTGGTTCACAAACGCCGCCTGTCGGAACGGGTTCGTCGTGCCTGTCGGCTGTGGCACCAGCGTGCTGACACCGCCTGATGTGGCTGGCCGCTGTTGCTGTCCGTCGCCGCCGCCTCCATTGTTTCGCGCAAATGGGTTCGTGCCTGTCCGCATGGCCACGAGCGGTGCCGCTGCTGTCGTCGGGGCCGTCGCCTGTGGTGCAGCCCGCGCAAACGGGTTCGTCGAGCCGGTCGTCGCCGCCACCAGCGGGCTCGCTGCCGCGTTGCCCGTCGCCTGGTTCATCAGCATCGACTGCCGGAACGGGTTCGTGTTCGGCTGCTGGCCCGTCGGCATGGCCATCTGTGGCAGCGCCAGCAAGTTCGACTGCTGCGGCTGCAACAGCTGTGGCTGTGTCTGTGCCGTGAACCCGCCAAAGCCCATGCCCGTAAAGGCAGGCTGTTGCTGCTGTTGTTGTTGCATCTGCATCTGCTGCTGCTGCATCTGTTGCTGTTGCATCTGTTGCTGCTGCATCTGTTGCTGCTGCATCTGCTGCATCTGCATCTGGTCCATCTGCTGGAACCCCACAGCGGCGCCCGTGGCCTGCATCTGGAACGGGTTCGTCGACGCATAGCCCGTCGGCTGGGCCACGAAGCCCGTCGGCTGTTGGAACAGGCCCGCCGCCGGCTGTGTCCCCCAAGGCGACGCGCCCACCATCGGCTGCGGCTGCTGGGTGGCCTGCACCGCCATGGGCGTCTGGTTCTGCTCGATGGAGCCGAAGAAGTCGATTAGGTTCGGGTCCGGTCCCCTTGGCTGCGGCGGCTTCGATCCGGGCGGCGGCGCCAGCTTCGGCACCGATGTCGCCGCCTTGTCGGCCTGGCTGGATCCGGACGTCTTGGAGCCGGACGCCTTGGCACTGTCGCTGCCGCCGCCCTTGGACTTCTTGGCGTTAATCTCGGCGAGGTACTGCCGCCGGTGCACCTCAAAGTCCGGGTCCTTGAGATAATCCTCCAGCTGACGGCCCAGATTCACGGGCGCGTGCTTGAGCTTCGGCACCTCGACGCGTGTCTGGGTCTCGTACTGGCGCGCCACGGTGAGGTACTGCACCACAAAGTCGGTTTGTCGCGTAAACGTGAGGTAGATCTGCATGGCCCGCTCGGCGTCGACCTTGGACATTTCAAAAAAGTGGCCTGAACCCCCAGTCTTAGCGGTCGCGCAAGCCGGGCGAACGGTTCCCCACAGGGATGCACACACGTACCTAGGATGTTGATCATGGCCTGGTTGAGCACCTGGAAGAGCGAGAGCAGGTCCAGGACCAGCAGGCGGAAGACAAAGATGGTGATCTCGTTGCCCGTGTCGCTGTCCATCACATCGCACTTGAGGAGCGCCGTCAGCTGGTTCTGCACCGCCTCGGTCTCGCGCAGCAGGCCTTTGTCGACCGTCAGCTTTTCCAGGATCGACTCCTTGGCGCGCACCCAGTCGACCTTGGTGTCGCGGTACGCCTTGGCCCGTTCGTTCAGGTACGTCGAGTAGTGCCGTATATTCCGGCCCTGGACCTGACCTGCAGCCGTGTGTCAGCTTCCTTCCACCGTCCTACCGTCCGTCCCGTGCTCACCGTCGGTTATTGAAGTGGGCACCAGCAGGCCCCTGTGCGTGGAGAGATAGGCCAGGGTGATGTCGGGCGAGCCCTCGCGGATCATCAGGTGAATGGTGATCAGACTCTTGAAGACGGTGGTCCACGAGGTATCCCGCATGCGGAACTGGAGAGCACGGAACACCTCGCCGACGCCAGCCTCGCCCGAGTGCGTGGCGATCAGGATGTGCTCAATGTACTTTGTTTTCGGCGGCGCAAGCTGCAGGGGGCGAGGTCAGCCAGCGGTCGACGCGACCATGGAAAGGGGGCCACAGAACATACCTTGATCTTGGTAGCGCCCTTGACGGACTTTTCAAACGAGCTCGCCATGGTCGGAAGAGAAGGAGGAGAGATGTCGGAGATGGGGAGTCGCGATCAGAATGGACACAGGGCCGGTCTGGATGGACGAGGCCGGATGAGAGACAGCAGCCGTAGAGGTAAGCAAGACGAGGTGGATCGTTGGTCGTTGGTCGTTGGCGACGGCCGACGCTCGGTTAGTTGGAAGCGATGCGGGATCAGTGTTTCAACAGAGGACGACCGGGGTCGCGGACGGCGCCATCGCAGACGGAGAGTGGAAGGAAGCAAAAAGCAATGACAGGGGCAGCGAGAGCCAGCAGGCTGACTCGAGCAGGTGACAGCGGATAGCCTCGGCGACAGCGACTGTTGGCCGGAGAAGCAGAAGCGGGCGGATCGAGGGAGGACGACGGTGCGGCAGCAATGCAGGGCGGAGACGAGGGAGGGACGTCAGACAGGTTTGCGTGAGGACGGAGCGCACTCAGAATCGTAGGATGCGGCGCAGACGGGGAAAAGACGCAGAAGGCGTTGCAGAGTTGGCGTTTTGGCAAAGGGGAGATTGCGCTGCATTACGATTATGGGGAGGCTAGCATCCGAATTGGTGCTCCATAGTGGGTTCGCATAGTGCTAATCCACGCCTGTGCATGGACGCTATGGGGACATCTCCAGTGGACAGTCCGCTGTGCGGGGCCAAATGGGTCTGATTGGTTGCCGAGTTACAAAAGGTCGAATGACTGAATTTTCTATCTAGCAAAAGACGACAAACGACGAGGACAACAGGCTGAAATGAGTATAGGGCTGTGAAACACGGAACAGAGTGCAAAGGAGCAAAAGTATGGCAGTGGCAGTGCAGGGCAGTGCAGGGCAGTGCAGGGCAAAAGGGAAGTGGTGAAACGGGACGCTGTCCTACGAGGCCTGCGAGACCTTGCTCCAGGCACTCATTCTTCCTTCAAGATTGGGTCAGATTGCCGTTATTGCGTCCGTAATAAACAAGGTCGGGTGTGCCGAACGCTTATTTCACGCATCCCAGTTCCCTGCCTCCACAGCCGACCGCTTGAGCACCCGAAGGCGAGAGTTGGCTGCAGCGCAGGGGGGATGCATCAAAGGATACACGCTAGCTTTCATCATCTGGACGCGGCGGTTAGCAAGGCGGTTGGACGTCGGCGGGGTTGGGGCAAGCAGGGTGCTCACATTGTTTTGAATTGGAAGGATAAGGAGAAAAGAGGGAAAAGAAGAAAGAGGCGTGGGAGAAGACTTGATATGCTTTTTTTTCTGCCAGCTGCTAGCGTGGTGGGTCCCGGAGCGGATTGTCATTGGCCCGAGTAAGTGACAGTGCATTACGCACTGTGCAATTTTTTGACACCACTTAAGCTCGGCCAACAGCTTCTCATGCCAGAGGAACCGACCTGCTGGAAACGATGTTGATCAAGGCACTTCCATTCCGAGGCGTGCAGGCCGTGGCAGGCGGCCACATTCGGCCGGCAGCCTTTTATCGAGCGTGTCTGTCCTGCCGGCTTCGACCAACAGGGCCAAGACAGCTGTCGACGACGACGCAACAAAGGCAAAAGGCAGCAGACAGGACGACGCTGTCCAAGAGCGAATGGGACGAGTACAAGCAGAGCTGTAGGTGAGAGTGGGGCGGGCGGGCGTTGCGTTGGCGAGCCAGCGTGTGACCAGACTGACGCAACGCAGTCGATTTCCCGCGAGCATCGAGCGCCGACGAGTTTGTAGTGGGCCGGACGGTGACGGTGCATGGTTTCCTGGGGCGACGCCGGGACATTTCGGCGCGGGTGAGCTTTGTGGACGTGGTGCGGCCAGGCGAGCCGCAGCCGATCCAGCTGCTGTCGACATGGGAAGCAGAGGGGGAGAGCGGTGGCCTCGACAGCGGCGACGCCCAGCGGACACACAGCCGTCTGCGGGAGGTGCCGCCACACAGCGCGGTGTGGGCACAGGGCGCGGTGGTGTCGGTGCCAGACAGGACGCGGGCGACGGGCGACAAGGTGCTGGTGCGGCTGGCGACGATCCAGGTGCTGAACCGCTTTCCGCGTGACATTGTGGTGTCCAAG
This sequence comes from Grosmannia huntii, assembly GCA_019925595.1. Taxonomy (NCBI): domain Eukaryota; kingdom Fungi; phylum Ascomycota; class Sordariomycetes; order Ophiostomatales; family Ophiostomataceae; genus Grosmannia; species Grosmannia huntii. The sequence continues at coordinate 23,301 of JADHKJ010000023.1, forward strand.
GGGGCGGTATTCCCGCCGACGGCGCGCCACCTGCAGATGCGCTTCTCGGCAGCGCTGCGGCGGCGGCTGGCCTTTCGCAGTGACGTGGCGGACCGGCTGCGACGGCTGCTGACGGCCGCTGGCTTTCGGGAGTTTGAGACGCCGCTGCTGTTCAAGTCGACGCCCGAGGGCGCGCGCGAGTTCGTGGTGCCGACACGGCGCCGTGGCTGGGCCTACGCCCTACCCCAGAGCCCGCAGCAGTTCAAGCAGATGCTCATGGCGTCGGGTGTGGCTGCGTCCTACTTCCAGTTCGCCCGCTGCTTCCGCGACGAGGATCTGCGCGCCGACCGCCAGCCCGAGTTCACCCAGCTCGACCTCGAAATGGCCTTTGCCACCGGCGCCCACGTCATGCAGGCCGTCGAGCGCCTCGTCCGCGCGCTCTACGACCACATCCAGGCCACCTACGTGCTCGCGTCAGCTGCCGACGAGAGCGGCCTCGTGCCCACACCGCTGGCCGAAGCCCCAACAGCGGGCGCCGTGCCCTACGCAGCCCTGCCGGACCAGCCGTTTCGACACATTACGTACGACGAGGCCATGGCCAAGTATGGATCCGACAAGCCGGATCTACGGATACCAGGGGAGGTGGGTGTGGAGAGAAGACGGAAGAAGTAAAAGAAGGAGGAAAAAAAGACGAGATATGGGACATTGCTGACAAATCAGATCCACCAAATCGACCACGTCCTTCCTGCGTCCTTCACCAGCATGATCTCGGACCTGGACGATCCCATCGTGGAGGCGGTGCGGCTGCGTCTGGACGGCAGTACGCAGGCGCACCGCGACTTTGTGCGCCGCCTGTTTGACGGCCTGCCGCCGGCCCTGAACCAGAACCCGGACGGCCAGCCAGCCGTGCTGCTGTACGACGCGAGCCAGCCGCTGAGCGGACTGGCCGCGCTAGGCCACGAGGCCGCAGCAGCGCTCGCCGCCGAGCTGGACGGCCTAGACGACGGTGACGTCGTGTTGCTGCAGGCCCGCCGACGGCAGCCCTTTAGCGGTGGCTCGACCGCGCTGGGCCAGCTGCGCCTCGAGGCGTACCGGGCGGCCGTCGCGGCACAGCTGCTGGCGCCCGATCACCGCTTCTGCTTCGCCTGGGTCGTCGGCTTTCCTCTCTTTACGCGCGACGTCGACACGGCCGCAGAGCCCGGCCAGGGCGGCCATGCCGGCTTCTCGGCCACGCACCACCCGTTCACGGCGCCGCTCACACCCGCTGACCTCGACCTGCTCGTCTCTGATCCGCTGCAGGCCCGTGCTGACCACTACGACCTCGTCGTCAACGGCGTCGAACTCGGCGGTGGCAGTCGTCGCATCCATGTCGCCGCCGTCCAGGAACGCGTCTTGCGCCAGGTCCTTTGCATGGACGACGCCGGCGTCGCCCAGTTCGACCACCTGCTCGCTGCCCTTCGCGCTGGCTGTCCCCCCCATGCTGGCTTGGCCCTCGGCTTCGATCGCCTCGTCGCCCTCCTCGGCGGCACCCCCTCCGTGCGCGACGTCATCGCCTTCCCCAAGAGCATGAAGGGCGAGGACCTCGCTGTCCGCAGTCCGTCTCGCCTCACCGCCGCCCAGCTCCAAACGTACCACCTCGCCTTGCGGGGGGCTGGAGAGAAGGACACCGACAAGGGCACTGCATAGACTCACTTGTACTCTACACCAGAAAATACACCACTACTAAAGAATGACTAAGCACAAAATACACGAATGAACAAGCACTGGCAAGGCTGCGGCTAAGACCGTGCAGTCTCACAGTGTGCGACGGCCACCACACGGCCGCTAACCTCGATTTTCCGGAGCATTTCACGCAACTCCAAACAGCTCGACGCCAACCGAACGACGAGCTTTCTTTGGCATCTCTGCCACCGTTTCTGCCCCGGATTTCGCTTCGCTCTCGCCCGCCTCCCCCCACGAGCTCGCCGTCATCATCCAGCGCTCGGTCTCTCGTCCGTCCACGCGGCCTCGCGTCCCTCCACGTCGTCCTGCTTTCCTTCTGTCGGCTGCCTCGCCTCATTCGAAAAAGCCAGCTCGCACACTGCCAGCAGCCCGTTTTGCGCCAACCCTGCCCGGCTGCAAGCTGCAGTCAGACGCGCCGCTGCCTCCAGCGCTGTCCTCCCGCTCCATCACATCTGGTTCATCGCCTGTTGTCCGGTCCGCCACCACTTCCGCCATGGCCGACAGAAGCGTGGAGCGCGAGCTCACGTCGCGCGTCAAGGCGCTGAACAAGGCGATTGCATCCAACGAGCCGGCGCACAGCATCCTGGCCATCATGGAGACGCTGAAGAAGGCGATGGCCCCGACGGAGGATGTGCTACGGGTAAGAGCTTTTTTTGTCTTTTTGTCTTTTTGTTATTTTTTGTCTTTTTCTTTTTCTTTTCTTTTTCTTTTCTTTTTCTTTTCTTTTTCTTTTCTTTTTCTTTTCTTTTTCTTTTCTTTTTCTTTTCTTTTTCTTTTCTTTTTTTTCTTTTTCTTTTCTTTTCTTTTTTCTCCTTCTTTCTTCTTCCGTTACTTCCTCCTACTAACGCCTCCAGTCGACTCGGGCAGGCCACACGGTCGGCAAGCTACGGGCACACGCCAACCACGAGGTCAAGTCGATGGCCACGGAGATTGTGACCAAGTGGAAGAAGGCGGTGGAGCTGGAGAAGAAGCGATCGGGCGGCGCAGCGACGAGCAAGCGGGCCTCGCCGGCCACGAATAGTACGGGGACGCCGCAGCGCCGGGGCACGACGTCGCCGGGGCCGGCTGGGACAGAAGCCCGGGTCGAGGCAAAAGCAGCGCCGCCTGTGACCGCGCCCGCAGCCGTGGCCTCGTTCCAGGGCGATCCAGACCGGCGCAAATTCGAGTCGGACGGGGTGGACGTCAACCGGACGGGCGTGCAGAGCCGGGACAACTGCATCGGGCTGATGTACAACGGACTCGCGTTCCGGTCGACGGAGCTGCCGGCGCGGGTGCTGGCCAAGGCGATCGAGGTGGAGCGAGCGGCCTTTGTGGTGTACAAGGGCGAAACGGCCGAGTACCGGGCCAAGCTGCGGTCGCTCTTCCAGAACCTCAAGAACCGGTCGAACCCGGCGCTGGCACGACGGGTGGTCGCCGGCGAGATCGCAGCCGATGCCTTTGTCGTCATGTCGTCGGACGAGCTCAAGTCGGCCCACCTGAAGCAGCTCGAGAGCGACCTCCAGAAGGAGAACATGAAAAAGGCCCAGGTGCCCATGACGGAAAAGTCCATCAGCGACGCCCTGACCTGCGGCAAGTGCAAGCAGCGCAAGGTCAGCTACACCCAGGCGCAGACCCGCAGCGCCGACGAACCCATGACGACCTTTTGCGAGTGCACCGTGTGCGGCCACCGGTGGAAGGTGAGTTTGGCTGCGGACAGAAACGGATGCATGGTGACCGGACTGACAAGAATGACAGTTTTCGTGAGCGTGACCTGGCCAGCGGGGGATATGCTTTTTTTTTGTCATTTTCTTGTCTTCCTTCGTCGTCTTCCTTCTTCCTCTCCCTCTCTCCCCCTATTTTTGTCCTTTCCAGGGACGTGTAAAGAGTTACAGTGCAGGGTGTTTATACAGGCGCAACACGTTAATTGCAGGTGTTCATGTCTCGTCTAGATTCGTGGTGAGAGTCCGAGGATGGTCAAGAGGTCTTTGCCTGCCGATTCCTTCTCTGGCCCCTCCGTCTCCTCCTCCTCCTCCCTCATCTCGTCAATGGCCTTGTAGAACTTGCTGAGATGGCGCTGTCCAGAGTCGCACAGCACCGTGACGACACGACTTCCGGGCGGCAGCGTGAGGGCGACAGCCACAGCAGCGACACAGTTGACGGCCGTCGAGCTGCCGGCAAAGATACCGTCGTGTTCGACGAGCCAGCGGGCCATGTGGCAGGCCTGTGTGTCGGACACGGCGACGGCATCGTCGATGAGGTGGAGGCCAGCCTCAAGCGTAGCCGTCATGCGGTTCATACCGATGCCCTCGACGATGCTGTCGACCTGGGAGCGCCGGCGGGTGCCCTCCTTCTCGGTGGCGGCATAGAGGACGCCATGGCGGACGAGGTGGACGAGTCCGGAGCCCTGGGGGTCCGCCGCGACGACGCGCCAGTTCCGGAGGCCGGCATCTTCCTTGAGGAACCGGGCGACGCCTGTGAGCGTGCCAGCCGTCCCGGCGCCACAGACAAAGGCCGACGGTGTGTCCGGACGGCCGACCTGCTGCAGCTGTTGCACGATTTCCGGCCCCGTTGTCCGCCGGTGAGCCTCCGCGTTGGCCGGTGTCTCAAACTGGTCTGAGAAGAAGCCGTGGCTGCCGTCAGCGTGGGTCTGGCCGTGTTCGACGGCCGCCCGTCGCGCCCGGTGGACAAAGTGCCCTGGGTCGACAATGGGCACCACGGGCACCCGCTCAACCACGGCACCCATCTCGCGCAACAGCCGCGACTTCTCGACGCCCTGGTCGTCCGGCATAAAGATGTGAGCACCGTAGCCGAGCGCGCGGGCCAACATCGCGATCGAGAGGCCCGTGCTGCCGCTCGTGCCCTCGTAGATGGTGTCGCCACGGCCCGGCACCAGCTGGCCGGCCGTCTCGGCCGTCCGGATCATGCTGAGCGCCACCCGGTCTTTGGGACTGCCGCCCGGATTCAGTAGCTCTGCTTTGGCCAGCACCTCGCAGCCCGTCGCCCGGCTGAGACTGTCGATCCGCACCAGCGGCGTGTCGCCGATGCAGTCCGCCAGACCGGCTGCGATGCCACTGCGTCGACGGTGCATTGCCACCGGCCACGTCTTGCTCAACAGGTGGCTGTCCAGCAGCCGGCTCTCGTCCAGCAGCGACCACTCGTCCTCACCCTCACGCTCCACCTCCGACTCGTGGTCCTCCAAAAGCACGCCCACGCTCGTCGCCGTGCTGTCGTGTCGCTGCCGCCCGCCACCGCCGCCTCGTCGTCGTGCCTCCTCCCCCTTTGCAATCGTGTCCGCTCGCCGGATCGCTCGTCGCAGCTGGTTCTGCGTCCGTCTGTCCTCGTACCGCCGCTCCAGGTCCGGATACACGTCTTTGAGGCCCAGCGTCACCAGCACGCCCGTCGCAAACGCCACCGTCAAGGCGGCCGCGCCATAGGCCTTGGGGTGGTCTTGCAGGGACATTGTGTCTCGAGAGAGATAATTTTCTCGCCTTTATGACGTGAGAGCCTCGTTGGCGACTGCCGTTCGTTGTCGCCGGCTCTTGCCGCTTTTGTCCAGTGCCCGCTAAAGCGGGCCAACCAGCGAGCTCCAAATAGGATGGCCCACGTTGAGTAAAAATGGTCGAAAATAGAAATAAAACCTCCCAAAGACCTCGACCTCAACCTCACGCCAATGGACTCTCCCGTCGTCTCGCGCCTCTTCCGCCAGCTGTTCCGGCACCTGGACTGCCGGCCACGACGCAACTTTGCCTTTCTTGCGTCGTCGCTGCAGCTGGCTCGCCGCCACCAGCTGCACCACCACCAGCACCAGCACCGGTCGTATGCCTCAGCTCCCCGGCGAAACCGCTCCAACGAGAGCGACTGGCAGCAGCGGACCGACCTCTTTCCGGCCGACATGTCCGCCGAGTATGCCGAGTATCCAATGGTGACGGCCCAGGATCTGCGGCTGCGTCGCGAGCGGCCGCGTCGGGTCAAGATGCTGATGCGAGACTTTATTGAGGGTGGGTTTTGGCATATTAGCCTTCCATACTACCCAACACCCATTGACTCTCCCAGACAGCCTCTACAACCCCCACTACGGCTACTTCTCCAAGCAGGTCGTCATCTTTACGCCCGGCGAGCCCTTCCGCTTCGCCGCGATGCGTGACGAGCCCGAGTTCAGCGCCGTCTTGAGCCAGCGCTACAGCGACTTTGAGGACGGTCTCGACGCGGCCGTCGTCGCCCAGGGCGGCCAGCCATCTGAGACCCGTCAGCTGTGGTACACACCCACCGAGCTGTTCCGTCCGCACTACGGCGAGGCCGTTGCCCGCTACCTCGTGGCCAACTACATGCTCACCAGCTTTCCCTATGACGATCTGATCATCTATGAGATGGGCGCCGGCCGCGGCACCATGATGCTCAACATCCTCGACTATCTGCGCGCCCACGAGCCGGCCGTGTACGCCCGCACCCGCTACCGCATCATCGAGATCTCCTCGTCGCTGGCCTCGCTGCAGCGCCGCGAACTGCACGATGCTCCGTCCCCGTCGACCTCGCCCGCCGCCACCGCGGCTGCCGATCGTGGCCACGGAGACCGCGTCGAGATCATCAACCAGTCCATCTTCGACTGGACCACGCCCGAACCGTCACCCTGCTTCTTCCTCGCCTTCGAGGTCTTTGACAACTTCGCCCACGACTGCGTCCGCTACGATCTCGCGTCTCAGTTGCCCCTGCAGGCTGTCGTGCTCGTCGCCGCCGACGGCGACCTCTACGAGTTCTACCAGCCCCAACTCGACCCCGTCGCCGCTCGTTTTCTCCGCGTCCGCCACGCCGCCACCGCCGGCGACTATCCCCTCCCCTTCTCGCGCAATCCCCTCGTCCGCGCCCTCCGTCGTGGCCTCTTCAGCCCCGGCCCTGGACACACCCCCTCCCTCAGCCGCCCCGAGTACCTCCCGACCCGTCTGCTCGACTTCTTCGCCGTCCTCGCTCGCTTCTTTCCCGCCCATCGCCTCCTCACCAGCGACTTCCACGCCCTCCCCGACGCCATCGCCGGCCTCAACGCCCCCGTCGTCCAGACCCGCTTCCAGCGCCGCCCTGTCCCCGTCTCCACCCCCCTCGTCCACCAGGGCTACTTTGATATCATGTTTCCCACCGACTTCACCGTCGTCGAGGCCCTCTACCGCGCCGTCACCGGAAAACACTCCCGCGTCACCACCCACGAGCACTTTATGCGCAATTGGGCCTCCCTTGACCAGACCCGCACCCGCAGCGGCGAGAGCCCCCTGCTGTCCTGGTACAAGAACGCCAGCATGCTAGCTACTATATAGATGTTGAGAATATAGTTATGTCGATTGGAACTAGCCGGGATATTTGGTGCTCGTTTAGGCTGTCCGCAAAAAAAAGCAAGCCCACCAGCGAGAGCTGATGCGTACTTTCTTACTTATTGGATGCCGCTTTTCACACAATTGCAACGTGCAAGAAAGAATATCTTGGATTTTGGGCGTCATACTGTTTTTCTTGATAAACGGAAGGAAGAGATTGCCTGTGTAAGTAAAGAAAGGTTTGTGCAGCACTGCCCAGTGCCCTGTGTCCTACGGGTCACGTGTATGTTGTGTAACTGCTTACGTAATTTGCACAAGTCGATATTAACCCGTGCATTCATTTGTTCTTCTCAAAGCTTAACGTTTATTACACCAAAGCAGAGCTCAGCCTAGACGCAGGAGCGACGTGTCGGACATGTCGTATTCGCATTCGCAGCAAGAGCTTGCTTACGCCAAAAACGTGCTACAACTGTCTGCTAATGGACAGTCACGGCTTCGTGCGTTTTCAGCTACCCCGCTGCTGCCTATTCTGCTTAGTCGCCACCCCCTTTCAAAAAAGTCCGGTGCGTGTTGAAGCAAGGAAGATACCGGTCTCGCGTTAGGAATGCTGAGTACTCTGGAAGCGGTGATTCGGAAACCTTTACGGAGTACCAAACGAGGCAGACGTAGTGGCGATCGCTCTGCCCGTAGCTTTGCAAAGCCCGGCAGGCTTAAAGATGGCTTATTCTGGCACAAAGCCTCAGATGGCCCTACGGAAACTTTTTATAATTTGCACTGCAATAGCCGCTCTTCAGATCGAATACCATCGACTGTTTCCTGGTTAGTGGCGCATTTTTATCCCGTTTCCTACCAATCATTTTACCATCAGTCCTCTTTCGTCAGTTTGCGCATTCTTACGATGGATGCTTGTCTAACAATGGCCACAGCCAAAAAACGCCCCAAGAATGCCAGACAAAGTGGCTGGCTGACCAAGCGGCATCAGCCCGGTGTACAGCCAGGTGATGACGAGGACTGGGTAAAGCTAGCCCTGTCCTCTGCAGCCTTGCTATAGCAATTGTCCAATGGGCCAACCGGCCCTCTTAGCGCTGCGGACACAAACGGCTACCTCACAACTATTGGGCTTTGCCTTATTGATTGTTAAAGATATGTACACCCAAACGTCCAATCCCGATGTCTAAGAGTGGCCGAGCTTCGAGTATGATCCGTTAAAGGTCGAAGACAAACGAAGCCTTGTCAAGTTGGCAACGAGCTTGGTGAACAACGGCACCGACATTTTGATAACGTCGGCGCCGGGAGAAGAAATGGAGCTTGCAAAGATACAAGTTTGCGAGCATTTTGCCAAAAAGACAGACACAGCAGGCTCAGAAGAAGCAAAGTCTCTTTCTGCCAAAATCGATGGCACTGTTACACAAGCGGCCTTTGAATGCAACGAGATACCCGATAATGCGGGGGTCTTTCCGAGTCGGCCGCTGTGCGAAACGTTGGTACAGTACACCGACATGTACTACGAGATGCAGGATGGTTACAAGTACCACTCGCCATACGCAGCCATCGTCAGGGCCGTCCGGATCCGGCAAGTCATTTCCAATCAAACATCTGGCTGAAGACGAGCAGGTCTGGGTTCTTTATACCAGCTTGTCCAAGTCAGCCCTTTCTGTTCCTCAATCCGGATCCCTGGGCGAATATCTACGGACCTTGTTGGACGAAGAAGCCGTGCGGACGTTCTGGAGCCGTTATATTCAAGCTGGCTAAAGAAATAGACATATCCCCCGCCATACTCTTCCGGCTCCAATACCATGAGGACCATGCTTCTTTTCGCAATGAAATGGCTAGCCTAGTCGGGCAATCTTTCAAATATCCCTACAACAAAGCAGCGATCAGGATGATCTTAGACAGCATAGACCTCGCTACTCTCAGGAGTGGGATGCGTTTAACGCTACAACGAGACGGACACTCGCATATCAACGTGAACAGCCAGAACTCCTCATTGTATGCGTCGACGAAGCCCGTGGCCTCCTGCATGTGCCAGCCGACGACAACAAACATGTCGTCGCAAATGACCGCCAGCCCGTGGCTTTTCGCCAGCTACAGAGGGTTCTGGGGGCCAAAGGAAGGCAAACGCAGGTGTTTCAGATATTTGGACTCCTACTAGACACTTCGTCACGCGTGCAGAACTTTGTGCCCTCTTTCGAGCATGATCCAAACCTGAAGGTCGGCGTAAGTACCGAGCTGTTTCCGCCTTTGTACAGTATTCATACCACCTGGGATGGTATGGCGAAAAGGTCTACAAAGGTGCAAGAATGGCTCCGGACCATCATTGTACAGCAAGTTGACGGCCATAGCTACGTCCAGGTTGGCTCTCAACATACCAGCGAGTGGTCTCGCTTTTTTCTCTCATTAGGGCGACCGCTTTGGGCGGCGTCCTGAATGCCGGTATAAAGAGCTTGACTGGGAACAACAATCATAGTGATGATGGCGCCAAATCAATATACGACAATGGGTTAAAAGAAGGAATCCAAGCTGTGCTCTGTCTGATAGCCTCCAAACTGTCAGCGAAAAGGCTCGATACAATCGAGGACAGGCATCGTTACCACATTTATTTCACTTGCAGTTCTATTTATCGGACCACAAACTGGCCGAGGCCTTCGCCGCCGACTGGCTGCACTATGTGCGGTATGTTTCGCCTGACCGGACGACAGTCCAAGCGAACCAGCGCTGGCGCTGCACGTCATGTGGCGAATGAAGAAGGCGCTGGAACTGCGCAAAATATGATAACCAGTCTCATCAAGATATGCTGCACCACGGCGCATTGAATTGTGGACGATGCTGGCGAGATCATTGCCGGCATACTACTGCTCCCGGCTGCCGACAATACGCCAACGGACAAGGATGACAAAGGCGTCACAGACCTACAAAAAGTCCGGCCGCCTATCTGCACACGTTTGTCGGGGTGCAGCCGAAGAGCACGCCTCTGCTGGAGAGGTCACGCATTCACGTCACGCACCTGGGACGTCTTTGCACCAAGTCACCGTGCATCACGCAGAGCCATTTGCAAATGGCCTTTCTGACCTGCCAGGACCTGGTATCTCTCAAACTTTCCAGGCGCAGACCTGCTCGTGCCCGTGTGGCAAGGTCCTAATCGACCAATGACTGCGTTGCTTGTGCAGGTCAAGTGCAAGGAAGGGCTGAAAACGGTGACGAAACGCACACAGTTGGAGGCTCGCGCGGCGTTGATCTCCAGATCGAGACGCTGGACGATACCCTGCCCGTATACGGCCTCTTTCTCAATCTGCGGCCATTTCCACCGGACACGACCCCGGACACGCAGGCAGTCGAGCTGCCCCCAACGCCGCTGACGGAAATCTGACTGTTTTTGTGAAGACGGGCTTCAGCAAGCACGCATATCCATATATTTCACAGGACGAGTGTGATATGATCGGTGACATCGTGGGTGCGCACCCTTCTAGCTTTTTGGACGAGGACAAGCACAGCTTAGCCCTGATAATTCAGACACGCGACGGAGAGTCTTTTATCGACAATGAAGAAGGCGTTTGAGGACAGACTATGCAGAAAACAGCGAGGCCATTTACTTTCTGATGGTTTAGAATAAGCAGCATTCTACCGTATAACACCTTTAATCAGTGTGAACTTCAGCTCGCACAAACCAAACAATTTACCGACTACTCTTTCTTTAGACAGTTTTTGATTCCCTCGAAAACATTCTTTAAAAAAACATCTTGACCAGAAACTCTCCCAAAAACATCAATATATTTCGAAGTGTTCTAGATCGTACAATCTAGCATCCAGATCAGCCATAGCCTCGCCATGTATAAGTCGTACTACGTAAGCCTTCGACACAAGTACAAATCCATCGTCACCGTGGGGTCGAATCACAACAGGAAAATTGCAGCCCAACAGGATGCAAATGATGTCTCCTTCTCGGACTTCTTGGGAGCCTAGTCCCATAAGTGGCTGCTCGAAAGCTTCATACGGATGCTTGTCTGCAATGGGGTTGATTGTAAAGAAGACTGTTTTGGACAAGAATTTGTGCATAAAAGGTCCAAAGAATTCTCGAACTCTCCATTCTGGTGTTCCTCGTACTGGTACTCGCCTAAAACTAGGCTGCGTGGCTGCAAAGCTGGGGTTGATGTGTGTGTCGTCAAAACCCTTATGCCTGAAAGGTGAAAAGTCAATTGAGATCGTCCTTCGGTAGAGCTGTTCTAGGTCCGCATCATAGCCGAGTGATTCTTGGAAGAGATTGCGCCATTCCTGCAAGATATCAAAAATAGGTGAGGCGTTCTCTCTCGAATGTTCTGGAGTGGAAAGACCACATTTTCTTATGGTTGCTATGCGAAAGCCTAGAGCCCGAAAGACTTTCCCATCAGGCGAAAACTCGACACATGCGAGACTGTTTCCAGAAGCTGCCCAAACTGTGTCCAACTGGAGATGATGAAAGTCATGTTGCAGCCGCCAGTCTGGAACCCACGACGCAAAGGAGGCTTCTGGAGTTTGTCGCCTCCAACAATCGACCCTCGTGTTTTGCGGGGATTACAGCCGAGGCTGCATACGATGTCGAGATTCGAAGTTGTATCCACGACTGCGTACACAGCTCCTGTGTAGACACGTTGCACGGTGTTCTCTTCCTTGTACTCAACTTTCAGTCCAGAGTGGCGACTTTCGAAGAGATCCAACACACCGAGAAGGCCATACACTTTATCCCGAGGGTCTGTAGCAATCTTGTCTCTGGTTCCATGTAAAAGTCGGTAAAGAGGTGTGTTGACAGAGAAAGTTTGCATGATGTCGCATCTATCAAGTTCCTCCATCAATTCATTCTTATACACGGAGCTTGCATCTTGTCGAGGATCGGTAACCATAGCCACAGAAGGTTTGAGCACTTTTGCAAAGTGTCAGAGTGCCTCGTACGTCAGTACAAATTCTCCAAACTGGAGGATCCCTCTGCGTGCAAGAGCGACCTCGTGTAATCCAAACTCGACTCCAGTAGTCTAGAGTGAGATCAAGCATGCTGGACAAATCTGTATAGACGCTGTGGTAATTGGAGTTTACCACCCTTCTCAGCCACGTTTGGGAGAAGTTGTGAAGCTGGGCGTCAAAGACTAGACTTGCCATTGATGGCGTTCCACCTTTGACATCGTCTCCGAGCCAGCTGCAACACCTCTGCAGCAACCTTCTGGTCTTGGACCCCCAGAAAAATGTCTGGCGGTTCTCCCATCTTTCAGCGATGGAATACTTTGAGGAAAGACACTGGAACCTTCGACAAGCACATGCCTTTGCAGCGAAAATATGCCTGGGGCTTCTCATCCACCCGCGCGATGTGGAAGAGGCATACGATGTTGGAGATGAAGAGGAGAAAAACCAATATGCCTTGGCTTATTGGAATATATCACATACAAGCTGAGGAGAGCCAACAGAGACAGACAGTTGATCCCGAACTGGTGCGCTTGTTGAAGGACTTCCTCAGGTCCCCGATGGAAAGCACTCCGCACTATCGTGAGTGGCATCGTGCTGCCTGCGTATTGAAAAAATCCCGTTTCGGGAGCACACTTGGCAGGACGTTTTTCGAGGATACTTCTCCTTCAGATGCGGCAATTCTAGCAATGTGCAGACTCCCACTCTATCCTCTTCTGGCCGAGTGGTGGGACACCGCAGACCTCCCGATCTCATACAAAAATGAAAAGGGAGAGAGCCTCCTGGTTCTTGCTGTCAGGGCAGGTTGTAAGCCTATCTGCGAAGTGCATCTAAAGCGGGGGGTAGACATCAATGAAACGAGTGGTATATATCGCGGCAGCGCCTTAATGGAAACAGTGTCGAAGAGGGATCGTGAGACTGTTGACTTGCTTGTCAAACACGGCGCAGACGGTCAACCTTCAGGCGGGACGTTACGGCAGCGCCTTGGCAGCGGCAGTAGTGGGAAATGGCGCCGAGACGGTCAAGATGCTGCTCGAACGTGGCGCCGATGTGAACCAACAACTCCGGGCAAAGGACTGTGACTCTGCTTTGGCCATGGCTGCTTTCTGGGGCCAGAAAGACCGGGTGCAACAATTGATCGATGCGGGAGCAGAGGTCAGTCTTGTCCGTATTGCAATGATTAGTCACCCACGGAAGTGCTCCAAAGGCGCCTGCCTGATCGTCGTGGAGGTGGCAATGGCGATGTCGCTTACAATGCGGAGTATTAGGTATCTCCGATAAAATAATCTCGGTTCGGGTTACGACGCGTGTTTTCAGTATTTCCCTAACAACATATTCCGTCCGGACCTCAGTCTTTCTTCACAAACACGCCATCCCGTCGAAACGAGTTCTCGAGCGCAAACGGCCACGCCTGCGTTAGCCGCCCGACGTCACAATCGCCTCCTCCTCGGAGGGCATTGGGCCCTTTCCTCGCGCATCCGTTTAGGCCGCCAGTTCCGTCACGATGAAGGGCTGGGCCAAGACGACGCGAATATGCGTCATGATGGCGCTCGACACGGTGTTCCTGGCGATTGAGCTGGGTGTCGGCTACTACGTGTCGAGTTTGGCCTTGATTGCGGATGGCTTCCATATGGTATTTCAGGGTGTTGGATGGCGTGGATATACGAGTAGGATGCCCGCTGACATGTCCGACTCTGCTCTCTAGCTCAACGACATCATCTCCCTGGCAGTAGGGCTCTGGGCGGTGAATCTTGCTCGCAAGGAATCCAACGATCGGTTCTCCTACGGTGTTTGTCTCTCCCTGCCCCATCCTCGTCTCCCTGTGTCCTTTGGTCTCCTGTCTGACCGACGCGTCTTGTTCGTTTGCAGTGGCTGCGTGCTGAGATCCTCGGTGCCTTTTTCAACGCCACCTTCCTGATTGGTCTCTGCGTCACGATTGTGCTGGAGGCGATCCAGCGCTTCTTTGAGCCGCCCAACATCAGCAACCCGGAGCTCGTTTTGATTGTCGGTTTCTGCGGCCTGGTCTCGAACCTGGTTGGCTTCTGGGTTCTCGGTGGCCACGGCCACTCGCACGGAGGTGCTGACGAGGAGGCCGGCCATGATCATGATCACGACCACGACCACGTCCACGATCACGACCACGATCACAGCCACGACCACAGCCACGACCACAGCCACGACCATGTCCACGTCGACTATGCCGTGGAAGCGAGCGTGGACGACGCGGACGACTGTCCGGACGAGGACCGTGACGAGGAGCTGGCCATCGAGACAGCCCAGACGGATGGGGTCTCGGCCATGGTCGACGGGCCTCGACACGTCTCCTTCACGCCCCTCGAGGGCCGGGGCTCTGCACCGTCGCGTGGCGCCTCGACTGTGCGTCGACGTGCCAACAGCGGCCGACGCGTGCCGACGTCGATTGCGGATCTGAGCATCCACCCGGCCAGCTTCCGCCAGGACCTCCGCGAGATGATCACGGCGAGGCCAACACGCGACGACGACGACGACGTCGAGGACGAAACGGACTCGGACTCGACTGGCGAGAACGCGCAGACCAAAGACACAATCACTGGCAACGCCACCGAGCGGACGCCGCTGCTCAGCCGGACGCAGCATAACGGGGCGGCCGACAATGCGAGCCAGCACAGCGCCCACGGACACGGACACCACGACCACGCCGACGGCCACCAACACCTGCACCAACGGCCGCGACGCGACTCGCATGGCGGTCACCACCACAGCCTGCCCAAGGACCCCAGCAAGGCCGGCGGCCACGGCCACAGCCACGGCGACATGGGGATGAATGCCATGGTGTTGCATGTGCTCGGCGACGCGCTCGGCAACATTGGCGTCATTCTGACGGCGCTCATCATCGGACAGACGACGTGGACGTATCGCATGTACGCCGACCCGGTCGTCTCGCTGCTGATCACGGCGATCATCCTGCGCTCAGCCATCCCGCTGACCAAGGCCACGTCCAAGATCCTGCTGCAGGCCACGCCCGACCACATTGACATCAACGACATTCGTGAGGACATTCAGGACCTCGACGGCGTCCGCAGCTGCCACCACGTCCATGTATGGCAGCTGTCCGACTCGCAGATCGTCGCCTCCATGCACGTCGAGGTCGCCTTTCCCATCTCCGAGTATGGCGGCGAAAAGTACATGAAGCTAGCCCGCCGCATCCGCAAGTGCCTCCACGCCTACGGCATCCACAGCGCCACCATTCAGCCCGAGTTCCGTCAAGAAGACCGCGGCCGCTCGTCCCGCAGCCAAGGCCAAGGCCTCGCCCATGACGAGACCATCATTCCTGCTGGTGCCGCCACCGGCGACCTCCCGGCCGATGGCGCTGGCGATGGCCCGTCTGCAATTACCGCTGCTGCCGCCATCCAGCCCAGCTGCCTGCTCGACTGCGTCGACGACTGCGTCGGCCTCGGCTGCTGCTCCCAGACGTCGAGGGCTGCCTCCCCCAACGCCACCACCCAGCCAAGAGACCAGGACGGCCACGTCCACTGAAACCCCCGTCCTCTCTGGCTTTCTCTGGCTTTCTTTGGTCTGCTCCGCTTCCTGCCTTTGGCTGTATTCTCACCGTCTTTTTCCCTTTTTTCCTTTTTTCCTTTTTTCTTGTTTCGGCGCGCACGTACACGCTCTCCTTTGTCTCTTTCCTCTTGACCATCGTCGTGTGCCCTGCGTACATCTGCACACACACAACATACACCACATACACATCTTTACGTTAATGCCTATTCTTGTCCCCGAGCTCGCGAGCACTTACTCCGTTTCTTCCTTTGGTTTGTACACAGAGATACCTGGGCCGGGAAACACGTCTGTACTACAGCACCAAACTAGCCTGACACAGTAGTACGGATAGGCTTGTAAGATACGATTGCATCTACGTTACCTGATTGAAGACTTTGACTTCCCCTACATCTTGTCCAATCAACCTCTCTGTCAGGGTATTATTGGTTGGAGATCATCTTTGCGGCTGTCCAAAATAAGGTTCAATATAATATGACTAGCACTAAAACTTGCTTCGTTCGTCGAAATCCCCTTTTCAGCAGAACAGAGCTTCAAGGCAAAAAGAAAAAAGAAAAAGAAAACTGCCCTTCTTTCTCAGGTGGTATCGTATTGTGGCCCCGCATGTCATTTGGTTAAAAAATTATAACTGGGCGCATTGTGGAAGAAAAGCAGCAACAAGAAAGCTGGAACCACCAGTAGCCACAGAGGCGTACCCATATAAAGCAAAAATGGGAGAATATCGGGTAACAAAACAGACGAGACCAACTCCATCTCCCGCGCACACAGCATTACACAGGCAAAATACCTCACAGCCCGTTCTTCTCAAGTCGAACATGAGCTGCCACTAACGGCGGATGGGCAGAGGCGCAGACCGACTGCCAGGTCCACTGACTCCCTCCATGTTACCGGTCAATTCAGCCACACGTGCCTTGATCCGAGCAACACGAGACTCAATCGCTGCAAGACGGTTAGCAAAGCTTGGTCAGGGGCCGGGGCCGGAACACAATATTACGTACTCTCTTCACCACTCGTGTCTTCGTCCGCCCCCTTGGACTTGGTGAGCGTCGTGCTTGGCGGTACTTCCGTCTGGCGTTGTGCAGCACGATTAGCTGCGTTCTTCCGAATCTGAGCCCACCGATCCAGCGCCGGCGGCAAGCTCGGTTCCTCTGGCTCCGGCACTGGAGCAGGGGATACAAGCTTCGGCGATACGGGCGATCGCTGGCGGGCAATCGGCGGGGGGATTGCATCTTCTTCCGTGTCAGAGTCTGCCGGAACGAATGCCGGTTGGTCAAGAGGACCCTCATCGAAACGGGAGAACTCCGTCTTGGCCTCGACCGCCTCAACAGTAGGGTTGCCAGGCATGATAGCAGCTGGCTCGGCAACCGGTGCTGGCTCAGGCGGCTCAACAAGAGGCTCCTTGTGCACGGGGATGGCTGACTGAGCAGCCGGTGCCGGAACTGGCTTCCTCGCTGAAGGGGTAGCCGGTGCGGCAGCAGCTGGAGCTGGTTCCACAGTTGCCGCAATCGGGGTCGCAGTTGGGGTTGTCGGCGCTACTGCTTTGACTGGTGTAGACGGTTTTGGCGCAGGGCTAGAGCTGCTGCTCTCCGCAGCGGCTGCCGCCAGCATCGCACTCACATCGGCGCCTGCGTTCTCTGGAAGCTTGGACTGTCGGTTCTTGCGGTTGAACAGTTTGCGGAATCCCCCATTGGCGGTTGCTGACGTGGGCAGATCTTTGTTCTTCTCGCCAACCTCCTTATCCTTGCCGTCTTTGTGGAGTTTGTTGACAGCCTTCTTTCCCTCGGGGCTGGACACAGGTACTGGAACAGGCTCCGACTTTTTCGGCGTGTCTTTCGACATGTCCTTCGGTGGCACCCGAGGCGAGGCCGGTCCCAACATGCTAGGCAGCTCCGAGACTGGGGTGCGAGGGCTTATCGGAGCCGGGACCGCCTTGGCCTTCTCTGTCGGATTCGCGATTCGTTCCTTCCCAGAGGTTGGCGAAAGAAGAGTTGGCGACTGCACGGCACTATCGGCAGGCTTCGAAGAAAGAGCAGGAGTTGTTGACGATGTTGCCAGTGGCGACAGCCGCGGCACCTGGGGCACTGGTTTCTCAATCGCCTCCTCCGTGGCTATGCTATTATAGCTACCCGTCGGGGACGGTAGGCCGCTTAAATGGATATTGGGCGATGACGCGGATGCCTGGCCACGGCCAGCATTGTTGCTGCCGAGATACTTCTCCCGTATGGCCTCCTTGTCGTATTTGCTGGCCCACTTCATTGCAGGAGACGCCTCGGAGGCTATGACGGGTTGAAGAGTAAAAACGCTCGTTGTCTTCTCGGCAGCATGGCTCTCTGTGCGCCCACGTCGGCTCAGTGCCACGTCAGAGCCGTTTCGTTCTCTTTCCTCTAGCAGGTGTCTGGCCTGCAGTTGCTGTGCTGCTGCTTGGATCTTCGCCTGCTGGTTGGCTGCGATACTCGTCCTACTAGCACTGGCCGCGTCGCCTCCTGGCATGAGCTGACCCTGGCCATTGCGTTTGTTCACGGACTTGCTGCGAGAGACGCCCTTGTTCCGACGGGTCCAGCTGAAAAATCCCTTCTTCTCTGCGATGTAGGCACCGTCGTCGGGCTCTGCAGCAGCACCCTTTACGATCTCTTCCATGACCAGCCATCGGCCTGCTTTGATGCTCGTCTCGATGACAGCACAACGCCCAAAGGCCGACTTTCGCTCAGGCGTCTCCTCAGGTGCCAGACTGCTCATCCACACCCACCAGAAGGCGTCATCCAGGTCGAAGCGGCTAATGCTCGCGAGCTCGCCAGGCTCCAATGCCCGTTCTGTTTCCAGGCGAGGCCGGTGGGACTGCGAGCTCCGTTGACGGATATTTGTGTCAATCGGCGGCAAAATCTTGTCTGGGGGGAGAAGCATGTTTGAAGGACTGTTCGGGCCATCGTCCACAAAGCCAGAAGAAAGAAAGTCCGCCCACGAAGGCGTAGTTGGTCTGCCAAGCCCGTTGCCACCGGAAGTTGGCGCCGTCCTCAGGGCATGTTTTCTCTTGGCTGCTAGGTTTCTCTCGTCGACGTCCTCATCTTCTTCCAGAAGGCTGCCAAAGCCGATGTCCTCAAACCGCGACCAGGATGCATCGCGGAGACTAGTGGAGTGTTTGGAGCTTGACACCGCTTGAGTCTGATTGGCCGCGGAGATCGCCTTAAGAACTCTGCAACATTCATCCGTCAAGGCTTGGACCGGATCTTCGTAATCTGAAAATTCACGAAGCGCACGGTCTTCGTCTCGGTACTCGAAATGGCTGCCCCGACGAAGCAGAGAGAACGGGGTAGGCGACACGTTGTCGACAATCATAACCACCTTGAACGTGGACGACTGTAGCAACGCCGGTCTCTCGGGGGGATATTCGGTCTCTTGTAGCAGCTTCTGTAGCGACATTGGAAGAGAAGCAAAGCTTCCAGGTCCCCGAGCAGGCGAAAGTGACCGGAGGTAGGCAAAGAAGAGATGACTGGTAGCATCGGCAGCCTTCAGCCAATCCTTATAGCCCCCCTCAAACCCATTTCCAGCCGATTTACTGTCAAAGGCCCACCACGATGCCATACGAGACAACTTCCGGCCACCAAATCCATTTGCCTTGCCATGCGCAGCAATGGCAGAAAGGAGGTCGAAAAGGTCGAATATGATGCTCGCTCGGGCTACATTGTCGACGCTGAGCGGGATGAACGTATTGAATGAGTCGGGAGCTTCGTTCGAATCTGTATCAATATGCGGTTAGCGCCCAGCACACGATTTGGGCGCTTGTAAAGGACCACCCCCATACCTTGCTCTCCAATTTTAAAAAGTTCGTAAGCATCCCAGCCGACAACTCCTCCTTGTAAGCGGCTCCAACACCACTTGATGACACCTGAAATTACCTGTGTGATAGTACGCAGTCAGTTGTTAGCTGTGAAAGAAAAACACTAGTGTGGGCCGTTGCTATAGCGTACCATTGGCTCCGTCATGCGAAGCTCCTGCAGGAGCATATCGCCAGACACGCCGGCACTGGAATCGAAGAAGTGGCGCACGAACGTCCGGACCGCACTAGGGTCCGATGTGGGCCGAAAAGGGAGGAGGAGAAACGGGATATCGAGACCTGTGATGTTTGCGAGTCAGCTTTAGGATGGCTCTCTGGAGAGCTGGAAAAAGAGGGGAAGCTGTGGTGTACCTCTCGCCTTGAGCTCTGCAGTGCAAACCTTCACGAGATCCCGAATCTCTTCTGGCTCAACCGTCTTCCGGGTGTAGGCATCGTCCCATAGCGGCTTGGGTGGCAGTTTGTTGAGGTCGGCCGCACCGTTTTTCCTGGACTTCTTTGTGGGGCCATCCTTGCCCTTCAGACGGGAAAATATGCTGGGCATTGTGACTTTTTCCGCCCGCGTAGTACCCAGATCGAGAGACGCAAGATCGAATCCGAAATGCAAAGGGGTTGCAGGCGTATGGCTATTGGTAAAGTAGAGGGAGAGCGTTGGAAGCAAAAAGTGGAAAAGGGGGGTGAAGCAGATCGGGCAAAATTATGGGTTATACGTTTTGGCGGCGCAAAAAGTCCAATGTTGTTTGCGACGTGACCAGCGACGAGACGGGTTGTTCGATGGGGGGAAGGGGGGGGGGGTGGATGAGGGCGAAGATCGAGCAAATAAGAAACTGGAGGCGGAGTACGGAGTAGCTGCTGTGCGTTTCCCTTTTCTCTGGTATATCTGCTGTAACAAGTTGGGAAGCGCAAGCAATATCAGATTATATGCCCGTACACAAGCGGGAGGTCTGACGAGACAGGCCGGGAGGGTAAAACGAATAATTTAAGGGTATCGAAACGTGCAACCGCGGCGCAAGGGCACAAAAGAAAAAAACTGGGAACAAGTAAACGCTGTATGAGCGCTCGTAGGGACGACGCGTGAGGACGAAGAGAGGAAAATGGCAGAGATTGTAAAATACTATGTAGGAGGACTCAGGGGGGACGAAACAAGAAGTAAAAGGGAAAAAGCTTCCTTCCTTGTCTCTCTCTTGTCACTCGCTCCTTCCTACCTCTACCCTATTTCGTTCAGGGGCGGAATTGGCCAGCGAGAAAATGGTATCGTCTGGCTGGGAGATGGGCAAGGGTCGACTAAGGAAGGTGGACAGGGCGTGTTTGGCGGAAAGTAGGGGTGTGCGCAGCGAAAGTGAGTAGGAAGAACAGGTAAGGTACGGTGAGTGTGCCCATGCTACGTGTCACACGTCAGAGGACAATTCCTGCGATTTGCAGGAGCTCGGATATCTACATGATAGGTCTCTTGTCCAACGCTCAGTGTCCGAGTGCATGGACCTTATTCGGGTCCCTGCTTTACGTGTTTGGGCATCATTGCGCACCCCGTATGGGCATTGGGGACTCATTAAACTTAGGCGCGGGCTAATATCTTTGCATCTCCCCAAAATGCCAGCCCCATACAGAATAGCGTGCTGGTCATATATTTTATGCTTTGCAGTGAACTACGGAGTAACATGTATGCGACTGAGATTTGGACAGTACAATACTATACGGAGTACAACATAAGTAGGATAAGATACTCGAATTTATGTACACCGTACTGGTACTTCGTACAAGTATCCTATTTGCCAAATGCAAGAGCTGGTACAGGACACAAGTGGGACCAGCCGACTAGCGCTAACTAGACCTGCAGCTGAAGGAAGAAAACTGTCGTGGCGTGTGCCTGGATTCTCTGGGTACAGAGCGCATGTGTCGACAGGTTCTTACCGGTGTGCTACAGGCCTGTTTTGCGAGAAGGAAGAAATGTGATGGGGCACGTCTGTCTCCCGAACGCCATCCATAGCTCTGATTTCCGGTTTTCAGCCAGCGCATACGCTAATGGCTGGTGGGCCTGCCGGGAGACGTGAAACGGCGTGGCGTATGGCCGTTGGGAGCGTTCAGCTAATTATTACTGTATTAATAAGAGGATATGGAGCCCTCTGTGGTATCTTACGAGGAAAACAAGATACCTGTACTCTATACGGGCCATGCTATGACTACATATCTTACATACTCCATATGCACGGAGTACGGTGATATCAATCGAGCGTGTCCGACAAATGTCGGCTGCCGTAGACCTATGGAGGTGAGCCGATCTGCCCTGTCCGCCTGTCCGCCTGTGCGCCTGTCCGCCTGTGCGCCTGTGTGTGTTTTACTTCTTTGCAGCATCGCCGGCAGTTGAAATAATCCTGTGCTGAGGGATGTCTCTGGCCGGAAAGGCTAGCAGCCGTGGCTAATGCCAGAACAGAGGGTGACAGTGCTACCCAAACTTTACTCTGCGCACGTCACAACAAGCGAGATTCGGCGCACAACTATAGTTGGCCGGCGCTATGCCCTCCCAGAACGGGACGGCTGGCCATAATTCCCTCACCTAAACCTGCCAGCTCACCGACCTGGTTGTTCTTATACATATAGATCTTACTCGCAGTGAAAGGGGTGAGAAATGTGCTTTCGGCTAAGGGATCAGCAGAGCCAAGCCTCTTCATGTCTGCCATTGAAATTTCTCCCCGAAAAAATCCTCAAAAAGCAAAGAGCAATACTATTTGATAGTGCAGGCACCAATCCGAAGAAGCCCCATGCTTCTGTGGCCACAGCTGCCTGGTTTGCTTCTTCCGTTTGCCGTTAAACTGGCCGAAAATAGCAGCGAGGAAGTCCCCCAAAAGAACATTCCACTTATGCGGCAAAGTTGCAAGCTGGCAGTCTCTGAATGGCCAGATGCGGAATACAAGAGCCCGGAAGTCTGGGGCGCTGGCCCTCTAGCTTATCGTGGATCATGGGGACTTGCTTTCCCACTTGCTTCAAGAGGCATGGCGGCTTCTATAATTACTTGCAAAAATATCTTGCACAGCCATCGTTGCTTTTCCCGTGGCTACTACGTCGTATGAAGGCTACTACTACATGCAAAAATCTCCGGACACCGGCAGAGCAGGACGGTAATCCGCGGGGTCCGAAAAGTAGAGGCCGATTTAATAAAAAGCGGATTCCCGATGCACACCTGTTGTTATGTAACGTCCAGCCCGAGCAGGGGGGCCATAGGAACCCATATGCGTGGGCGTGCTCGTGGAGAATATATATAGCGGACGCGGCTAACGACGTCACCATGTTTCTCTGCGGCTGATGGATCCTACATGCAAACCCATAAGAGTTACTGGAAGTGTAGAAAACGAGAGATCATTCTGTCGACTAAATAAAGTTGTGGTTCCATGCAAACGTCAACACTAAAATGCGGTCCTCCTATCCGTCATATGCCCAATAACATGGCTGTTGTATCCCTATAATCCCCTTCGTAACGAATGCCTTTGTAGATGTGCCCATCTGTAGTATACTCGCATGAGTTCATCCCGATAACACCGGTTGAGCTGGGCCGGAGATATTCACCTCTTGCGAGCCCTCAATCTCCTCGATATCGGTCTCTTCTTCATCTGGCGTCCCTGCTTCGGCCCCGGCGTTTTCCTTGTCTTCCACTTTGAATAGGGCGTCTTTCTTGGTCTCCAGCTTTGCCGCTTTCATCCCATTCTCCTGCTTTTTCTCTACCTTTGCCTCTTTCATTGTCTCGTTCTTCAGCTCGTTCTTCAGCTCGTTCTTCTCCTCCTCTTGTTCTTCCTCTTTTTCTTCCTCGTTTTCTTCATCTTCTTCCTCCTCCATCTCTTCTTCTTGTTCTTTCTCTGTCTCTTCATCCTTCTCTTCTTCTGTCTCTTCTTCTCTTTCTTCTTCCGTCTCTTCTTCCTGTTTTTCTTCTGCAGACTTCTGCACAAGTTTTTCCGCTGGCTTTTCCACAGATTTCTCCGCAGGCTTCTCCACGGGCTTCTCCACAGGCTTCTCCACAATCTCGACCACAGGCTTGACCACAGGCTTGACCACAGGCTTGACCACAGGCTTGACCACAGGCTTCTCAGCAGGCTTGGCCGCAGACTTCTCCGCAGGTTTTGCTGTGGACCTCTCCTGAGACTGCTCATCAGACCCCTCATCATGCTCCTCTGCCGCCACCACCGTGCTTGTTGACGTTCCTGGCATCAAACTCCAGTTGATCTCGCCTTCCGGCCCGTACCGCTTCAGCAGCCACTCGTTTGCTAGCCGGAAGTGTTTGCACTCAAAGAACCCCCTGTGTGCGCTCAGCGGACTCGGATGCACGCTGTGCAGTACCAGATGCCGCTTCTGGTCGATCTTGGCCACACGCTTGGCTGCTAGTGAGCCCCATGCCAAGAACACAACGCCACGCGAGCGACGCTGCGCCACCACTTCCAGCACGCGTTGTGTGAAGCGTTCCCAGCCGTGGTTGGCGTGGGAGCCAGCATCGTGTGCGCGTACTGTCAACACCGTATTGAGCATGAGCACGCCGCGCTCCGCCCAGGGCGTCAAAAGACCGGCCTTTTCTGGCGGCGGTGGCACAAACGTGCCCGGATAGTCGTTCTTGAGGGCGACAAACATGTTGCGAAGCGAGGGCGGTGGTGCGATAGGAGGCTTGACCGAAAAGGCCAGGCCATGGGCCTGGCCATCGTTGTGGTATGGATCCTGGCCGACGATGATGACCTTGACCGACTGGAGAGTGCTATAGCGAGACCTGGAAGACGGTGAAACGAGGCAATATGTCAGCAACAGCTAGTAGGTCAGGCCGGCTCTAGATTTGTGCTTCGTGCTCACCAGGAGTAAAGGTCTCCGGGAGGCGGAAAGATTTTCTTGCCAGCATTGTGTTCGCGCTGCAGAAAGCGTTTGAGCTCGAGAAAGGACGGCGCAGTCAGGTCGTCTTTTAGGGCCGCCAGCCAGCTCTCGCCGAGCGTGGCGATCTCGAGCTTGAGCAGGTCTTTCTGTTCTGGCGTCAACTTGGCCACCCATCTGGCCTTGTCGAACTTGGCCTCGGGCAACACGACCGAGGGTATCGATGATGCCACAGGAGCCGCATTCTTGACACAACCAGTGCTCTTCGGGACTGCTGTTGAGCCACCGAAAAAGGACATGAGCGAGCTTTGCTTCGGCTTTTTTGCATCAACGTTGGCGTTTGGCTCGGCGGCCGCTTTGCGTTTGAGGTTTGACATGAGGAGGGTGCTCGAGGTAGAAAAGTGCAATACTACCGGTCGGGATAGGCAGCCAATTGGAACAGGACTTGTGAAGAGTCCGGCACAATAGCAAATAAAGAGATGAGGATGAGGACGGTGAAATGCCAGCCTGGGCAAAATATTGTGTTATGAGAAATGAGAAAAACTTGTGAAAATGAATGCGTGAGATTCTGGTATTTCTGTAAACAGAGTGGATAAGTCGACCATGAGTAAAAAAGGAGGAGATTTGTTTACAATGTGCAGCTGGCTGTCCATGTATCCATGTAGTGCTCCAATTGTCAGACAGTCGTCCGGGGTCAATGGCGGTTTTGTCAGGGAGTCTACTTTTTGGTAGCGTTTTTCGCGCGTCTCTTGCATATAGATTATGCAGCAGGTCGTGAATTTTCGCGTTTACTAGGTCGCGTCTGGATTAGGTGGCGGATTAATTAGCTCTAAGAGTAGCGTCCAGTTAGCGCGTGGAGAAGGCGTTCAGCTATCGTCGTCCACTGCGATTGCTGATCTGAACGACCGGAACAGCAGGCATCGGCCGGGTTGTTGTTTGCGAACATCGACATCTTTTCTCAGTCCATGTACTGGTTTGGTACACGGTCCACACTCTGAGCGGCACGCGCTTTGAAAGAGAGATATTATAAAATGCACCGCCGTGTAGAGTTTTGGCCTATCGCAGATCGCCTGTCCATACGTCATAAACCCGCCTAACTCCATAAATGTGATATCTTACACGAGAGACTGCAACGGGGGAATGGCTCCTAGACCCCTTTCCTAGGGCTCATCCTTGCGGATGTTGCCCCCGAATTCCTGCTCTAGCGAACGTTCATTTATGCTCCGGAACACTTTCTTTCCAACCTCGTAGCTGCTAATCATGATGGCGCAAGCAGGTGCCACCTTTAGGGTTCGTGGGATCCAGCCTTTGAAGAGTCCTGGTATGCCCTCTGTCCGGTAGATGTGCCACAGCAGGCGACCCATGTTCTGTTCCTCCGGTACCGGCACCGTCGCTGCCGACACTGCCTTGGGATCAATGCCGGCCATCTGAACATCCCGAAATACTTGTGTGCGTGTCTTGCCGACGTCGAACGGCATCGTCGCGATGGACGCAACCGCTCCGGACAGTGCACCTGCGGTAAAGCTGTCGAGGAAAGTGTCGCTGTGGTTCTCGCGGCTCTGCGACGGCCGACGTTGCCTTGGCACTCCCCGCCGCTCTCCGTCCAGGTCCAGAATCCGTTCCCGACCACGACGTCGCTCTCTCGCCTCCGTTATCTGTTCACGTATTGTCTCGTAGCCCCACCAGTACATGCCAGAGAAGGGTACGTCACGCCACAGCGTCAGTGTCAGACCCCGCCAGAGCGACCGATATCCGTGTGCCTGCACCATACACCGGAAATCCCGGAAGGTGTCCTGCAGGATGCCGGTGGCGGACGCGCCCTCCGATGCTTGCAATCTCGTTCGGAACAATTCAATAGGGCCAACAGCTGTCGCGGCCATGATTCGTGCCGATGAGCCGGCGACCAGCGGAGCATATTGCTCTGACGAGATGCGGGAGACAGGACTTCGTGGGTTGAAACGTAGCCACTCGTAGCCCGTAAAGTAGATGACGTTGGCTGGGATGGACATGACCAGCGTCGGAGACAGTCCACGCCAAAGCGTAAACAGTCCTTCGTTCCGGGCTATCTTTCGGAGGCCGTCCATGGTGGAGTTGAAGGTCTTCTGTTGGTGCTGTTCGACTGCGCAGTCCTTTGGCATTGCGGCAGCAGCGGCAGCGGCAGCAGCAGCAGCGGCGGACTCGGCTTTTCCGGCGCCAGCAAGACACATCTCAGTATTGGCATTCATAAAGAAAACTTCACGGCAGCAGGCCGTGACGCCAATATCGGAAGCTCGGAACGCATTAGACGAGCTCATAATCTTTCGAAAATTGGCGGGCAACTTTTCAAAGTCGATAACCGGCTGGGACACTCTCTGAGATTGCCATCGTATCCGAACAACATCGAGGGGCGTCACTGAGAGAGAAGAGCCATGTCAGAAAAAGAGCACGGACGAAAAGCGACTCTTCATGTCTAATGCGCCCGAATAGGAGGGAACATACCCAGTAGACCGGTAGCGAGACTCCCGGCCGTTGCAGACAGCATCCTCTGAAAAACTGTGATGTCCGGAGAGGTTCTGCTGTCCGGACCATCGTTTTCTATGCTCGGGGGTGTGTACGGCAGTGTCTCTGCACCCTCATGATGTAATCTATCATGATTGTGTCTGTCATTCGTTGAGGCAAATGACGCGGCCATCGCGCCCAGATAGTAAAAGCAAATTGCTTTTGAGGGATCCTGAGATGGTCGCAGTGGTGGTCTTCCTTCAGACAAACAGCCAGTGCTCGTCTGTTCCTCTCGACAAGAGAATTGGCATTGGGTGGTTTGGAGGACCGTCAATGAGGTGGATGCGCGCTGGGGGCAAAACAATGGATTTTTTTTCAGAGGGCAGTCTTCTGTCTAAGCCGAATGACGTTGGTCGTAGCATCAGATAAGATAGACCGGTTTCGGAGTTCTAGCTACTTTTTGTTTCGCAGGTCACGTGCGCTGGGAAGCTACGAAGCCTTTTTGCTGCACGTTCTGAAAACCCAAGCAGACAGAAAAGCACGACAACCACGCTTATCGGTGGGCGGCAACGACCATCTTACCAGCAGAAAACGATACTGGATATGAGGCGCATGGTTTATCAAATCTAGTCGTTTTGTACTTTGAGGAGCCGCGATCTTGCTGGAAACAACGGCGCAAGGGTTTTCCTCCCGAACGGCGCGATTGACGCGACGAACCGCACCTACATCCCGACCTGTGGTACGGACAGAATGTCTTCGGCGGCGGAGAGGCTGGCGGCCTTGAAGGCGCGGGTGGCGGCAGCTGTTTCAGGAAGCGGAGCCAGTAACAGCGGCGGTGGTGGTGGCAGCAGCAGCAGCTTCGGCAACAACAACGGCATCGAAAGAACCAGCGGATTGCCACCGAGTGGAGGTTTGAATGTGCCATTACATCCTGCACTCGAAGACCTGGGATCGAGAACGTTTACGAGCAAGACGGCCAGCAAGGGGAAGTCGTCCTTCCAGCGGGGCGGGCGGCGAGGAGCTGCAGTCACGGTCAACCCATATCTCGACAACACTCCGCCTGCTCCAGGCCTAGCAGCAGGGCCTGCGGCGAAGCCGAGAGAGCCACGACAGCTGCAGTTCAACCAAAAGGGCAAATACATACAGCAGGGCAATGCGCTGCGGCGGCAGGCGGCCCTCGAGGCCATGAAGAAGCGGATTGCTGAGCAAGCACGCAAAGCCGGAATGGACGAGATCCCGAGCGACAAGAACTTTGTCGTCGAGGAGCCGCCAGACATGGAGTGGGTGGACCAGGCCTATTTTGCAGAGGGCAAGACATACGACGACATCGGCACGGAAGGCTGCCTAGTGGTGGAGGGAGAGGACACTGTCGTCACGGACCTGATCCAACATCCGATCCCGATCGAGCCACCGCAGGAGAAGCTGGTGCCGGCCCCAAAACCGATGTTCCTCACCAAGAAGGAACAGAAGAGGGAGCGGCGACAGCGGCGCATGGCCGATCTGAAGGAGAAGCAGGCCAAGATTCGGCTGGGTCTGATGCAGGCACCACCGCCCAAAGTGAAGCGGTCGAATCTGATGCGCGTGCTGGGCGAGGAGGCCGTGCAGGACCCGACGGCGGTGGAGGCGCGAGTCAACCGGGAGATTGAAGAGCGGTTCCAGACGCACATGAGCGCCAACGAGAAGCGCAAGCTCACCAAGGATCAAAGGCACGAGAAACTGGCAACGAACCAGGAAAAGGACGCGGCCAAGGGCATCCACATGCTCATCTTCAAAATCCCATCGCTGGTGAACGGGCAGCACCGGTTCAAGATCTGGAAGAACGCCGAACAGTTGGCGCTCACGGGGCTGTGCATCATGCACCCCAAGACGAGCCTGGTGGTGGTTGAGGGCGGCGAGCACAGCATCAACAAGTACCGCAAGCTGATGATGAACCGCATCGACTGGACACAGAACGTACCGTCACACATGCCGGCGAAGTCGTCTGTAGAGGGTGGCGTGCCGGCTGAGAAGGGGCCGGCTCGCGAGTGGCTGGCAAGCGAAAGCGAAAGCCTGCCGAACAACCGGATCCAGCTGCTCTTTGACGGCGAGGTCAAGGTCCGGGCGTTCCGCAAGTGGATCAGCTGGGTGTGCGACACAGATCGAGAAGCATTTGACTTTTTGGCTCGGAAGAAGCTGGAGAGCTTCTGGGCACAGGCAAGAAGCGACACATGAAGCAGATGGAGCACGACTGCAGGAAGGCGTACTGAGTTCACCACAAGAGGGCTTGCAGGATGTGGATTTTCTAGCCTGGCGTCACGGAAGGCTGTCATAATGCAAATAAAAGGGCACTGATTCAAAGGAAAGAAAACCGAGGCTGAAGCACATATGTGTTGCATTATAAATGATTCTAAATGGAATTTGCCGGATTTGGCAGTTTTGCTCTCTCCCTTCAACCGTAGCATTGTGACCTGCGGCCGCTAGTACAAGGAAGGAAGACTGTCCCCGGATAAGCAACTAAAGGGTCCCGTTCCGGCCTACAAGTCGCTTTTTCCGCCTATTCCAACAAGCATTAACCATCTATGCGGTGACAGGAGTGGCAACCGGGTTAGATGCTTGGTCAATGCAGACGTGAACACTATTGGGCATCTACAGAGACATACTTCTTATTCCATCTCATTTCGTCCATTAGCTCTGCTAGTTTTCGCTGCCAACTCGGCTGCATTTGTCATCAACTTCGCCATCATGTCCCAACAGCCAGGAGAAGATGCCGATACTCAGATCAGCTCGGAGCTCGAGTCCTTCCGGCAGCAATGGCGTGCCGAGGTGAAGGCCAAAACGGCAGCGCCGGCGAAGGCTGGCAGAAGCGGTCACGGCCATGCCAGCTCCAGCTCCAGGCCGCAACCCCATGCTGAGTCATCCGTGCAGCATCGCTCGCATCCACGGCCACCACCGATGCCGGCTGCAGGTGCGGGCGTGTCGTCTGTGCCTCTGACACTGCTTTCGTCTGGAAAGAAGCCGGACAAACAGGATGAAGACGAGAGCTACATCCAGCCGCTGTCGTTTGACGAGCCATCCGTCGCACCCAAGGGAGGAGACAGCGAAGATGTCCATTTTACTTCACAGGGAGAGCCACGAGAGCCGGTCTCGGCCCTGGAGCATTTTGAGAAGGCTGTTGAGAAGGAAGAGCTGGGCAGTTTGGGAGACAGCTTGCGGCTGTACCGCAAAGCGTTCCGGGTAAGGAAACTGAGATTCCAGGTACGGTGTGGAGGCTGTTCTGACCGCTCTCTCTCTCTCTTTCTAGATGGACAGCGCCGTGGACAAGAAGTACAAGAACAAGCACTTCCCAGCACCTGCCCCGACAGCGAGCGCCAGCAAGACAGCAGCAGCGTCCTCGGGCGCAGAAAGGCATGGCCACGCTGCCAGCGGCAGCAGCACGTCAGCAGCCCAGGCAGAGCCGAAGCCGCTGACGATGAGCGAGCTCATAGGCTCGTTTGCAGGCCTGGCGATGGAGGCGGCGCCGGCCGCGATTGAGGGTATGCCGGAGCCACCGTGTCCTCTGGCGAGCCTGCCGGACGAGATCCTGGTGCACATTCTAGGCGACGTGGCGGCGCTGGACGTGGGCGACTTTGTGCGGCTGGCGCGCGTGTGCAAGAAGCTGGCGTACGTGGTGGCCAAGGAGGACCAGATCTGGCGGCGTGTGTGCGTCGCGTCGGCGTGTGGCTTTGGCAGCATGCGGCGGACGTGGCAGACGACGATCGAGTGGATGCCGCTGCGGGCGGACCGGCTGGGCGAGGGCGGCGACCTGGGCGGACTCGAGGACGGGAGCGACACGGAACGGACGCAGGGATGGGAGGAGGACGAGGAGGCGGTGCGGCGACGACGGGCGACCGAGCTGGCGGCGGCCGAGGCGACGACGATGGAGCTGCGCACACGCTCCGTCTACGGGTCGTGGCAGCACATGTTCCGGGCACGGCCGCGGGTGCGGTTCAACGGCTGCTACATCTGCACGGTCAACTACATCCGGCCGGGTCAGGCATCGGCCAACCTGGTGACGTGGAACAGTCCGGTGCACATTGTGACGTACTTCCGGTACCTGCGGTTCTTCCGCGATGGCACGGTGATAGGACTGCTGACGACGTCGGAGCCGGCCGACGTGGTGCACCAGCTGACGCGTGACCAGACGCTGCAGCACCGGGACGGGGCGATGAAATATGCGATGCGCGGGCGATGGCGCATGTCTGGCATCGCAGGCCAAAAGGACCGGGAGGACCAGGAGGACCAGGATGACCAGGAGGGCCCCGACGCATTCTCGTCACTAGCCGCAGCCACAGCAGCCGAGAACAAGATCGTGGTCGAGACCGAGGGCGTGGGCAAGTACTACAGCCGGATGGAGTTCACGATGCAGTCGGCTGGCAAAGGCACACGCAACAACAAGCTCAACTGGCGGGGCTTCTATAGCTACAATCGCCTGACGGACGACTGGGGCGAGTTCGGGCTGAAGAACGACAAGCCCTTCTTCTTCAGCCGGGTACGCAGCTACGGGATGGGGGAGTGATGGGTGATGGGAGATCTTTTAAGCATGGCTGCATATTAGACTGGACGGATAACTATAGGATAAAAGGCCAACAAATGAGATCGTACAACGAGCGAGGCGAATTAAATACGACGCAAGAGCCCAAGGCTACTGCATACCTAGACCGACCTACTCCGTACTCCGTAATTCATATACGATACAATGGGCCATCCAGGATACTCCGTACACCTCAAGTGGTCTTGAGGCTGAGCGCTGCCTGGCAATTTGCCGTACTCGTATGTAACGCCGAAACAGCAGGTTCGCGGCCGACGCTCCACTAAATTCAGGGGAAATTTACAGGTATGTTGGAGCGTTAGTGGCTGGCGGCAGCGGCTGCTGAGTGGAGAAAGGGAGGGGAGGAGCCCTTCTCCAGACCAGGAAGCGTGCATCGTGTCTTTCGTATTGGATTGCTGGCCAAACAATATCACCGTGTCGCCCTGACTCCACGTGACGCCCAATTCCTCGACGCCGGCCAACATGCCCTGAAGCCGCGTGGCCTCCCCTCTTTCTATATCTTGTCCATTGTGTTGCCTTGTGTCCGCCCTTTCGCCTGTCGTGGATCCACGCATTCGCTCGCCGCCATGGGGTTTTTTCGCGTTCTGCGCAGCGTCTACGACGTCGACACGCTCGACACCCGCTTCACGACCCCCTCCACGGTCCCCTACCGGGCGGCCGTCGCCGACCGCGACGACAATGGCAATGGCTCGGCCGTGGCGTCTGACGACAGCAAGGTACCATCGGTCAGGGCTGAGATCAGCAAGCGGGCAGAGCCGTCCAAGTGGCGGACGCCCGAGTTCTTCCTCTACTTTATCATCATCACGTCCGTGGTGCCGTACATGTTCTGGGTCGCATACGACGTGTCGAGGCGTACGTCCAAGGGCGCCAGCCCTTTCACCACCCTCACCCTCTGCTGGTGGCCCCGCTGACCGCAGAAGCATCCGATCCTCGATACGCAAAGTATGAGTCGAAGCTCGCGACGGGATGGATTCCTGGCCGAAAGATTGTATGTTCTGTTTTGGTTCTCGCTTCGCTCGCTGGCTTTGGTTCTCGCTTCACTCGCTGCTTTAGTTCTCGCTGACCTGCATCTCCAGGACGTCTCCGACTCGCAGTACAACACCTTCCGCTCGAACATCCCCTACATGGCCGTCCTCCTCATCCTCCACCCTCTCCTGCGAAGAGGCTGGAATGCGGTCCATCCGATGCGGCACAAGACGACAGCACCAACCGCCGAGCAGGCAGATGCACGCCTGCAGCAGCGCCTGTCCTTTGACCACGCCTTTGCCTTTGTCTTCCTCGTCGCCCTGCACGGCATCTCCGCCGCCAAGGTGCTGCTGATCTTGTATATCAACTACCACATGGCCACAGCGCTGCCACGACGCTACGTGCCGACGGCCACCTGGCTCTTCAACGTCGGCACGCTCTTTGCCAACGAGCTCGCCGGCGGCTACCGGCTGGCCAACGTGGCCTCCCTGCTGACGACCGGGTCGTGGCAGACGGCGATCTGGCATGGCGACGGCGCCGTGGACGGCCCGCTGGTGCATTGGGGCCACTGGCTGGACGGCTTCGGCGGCATCCTGGCGCGCTGGGAGGTGCTGTTCAACCTAACCGTGCTGCGGCTGATCAGCTTCAACATGGACTACTACTGGAGCCAAGCCAACCGCGGCGCCAGCCCGCTCGAGGTGCGATCCAGCACAGACATCCGCTCTCTCGGCGTCACTGACGGTCCCAAGAAGAAGCAGCTCGATCCCGCGAACCTGGCCGAGCGTGACCGCGTGTCCATCCCGGCACAGCCCCGCGACTTCTCCTTCCGCAACTACCTCGCCTACGCCGTGTATGCGCCTCTGTACCTGACCGGGCCCATCATCACGTTCAACGACTTTATCAGCCAGGCCCGCTACCGGTCGGCCACCATCGAAACCCGCCGCACGCTGCGGTACGCCGTGCGCTTCGTGCTCTGCCTGCTGGCCATGGAGCTGGTGCTGCACTACGACTACGTCGGCGCCATCTCGCAGGCCGCGCCGCTCTGGTCGTCCTACTCGCCCGCACAGCTGTCGCTGCTGTCGTACTTCAATCTGCACGTCATCTGGCTCAAGTTGCTGCTGCCCTGGCGGCTCTTCCGCCTGTGGGCCCTGCTGGACGGCGTCGACGCCCCCGAAAACATGCTGCGCTGCGTCAGCAACAACTACAGCACCCTCTCCTTCTGGCGCGCCTGGCACCGCTCCTTTAACCGCTGGCTGGTTCGCTACATCTGGATCCCGCTGGGCGGCTCCAACTTCCGGTCCTGGCGCGGCGTCGCCCGCTCGCTGCTGACGTACGTGCTCGTCTTCACCTTTGTCGCCCTCTGGCACGACATCCAGCTGCGCCTGCTCATCTGGGGCTGGCTGATCGTCCTCTTCTTCGTGCCCGAGGTCGCTGCCACCTACCTCTTTCCCCGCTGCCGCTGGGAGTCCCGTCTCACCGCATACCGCATGCTCTGCTGCGCCGGCGCCGTCGCCAATGTCATCATGATGATGAGCGCCAATCTCGTCGGCTTTGCCGTCGGCCTCGATGGCCTCCAGAACATCATCCACGGCGTCCTGCACGACTGGTCCGGCGTCCTGTTCTTCGTCGTCGCCTGCGCCGTCCTCTTCGTCGGCGTCCAGGTCATGTTCGAGATCCGTCAGGCCGAACTGCGCAGGGGAATCTTGCTAAAGTGCTGAGCCAGCGCAGGAGAACAGCAGCGCTTGGCTGTGGAGATGTTGGCCGTGTAGGATACTATACTCCGTACTCCGTACGTATTATTGGGACTCGTGCAACAAATAGTTAGTACGAATAGTGGGGCATCTGGCTTCTAAGCGACGACATATGAACATGGGCTGAACTTATATAACGTAATCTGGCCTTCTCAACAGCCTCGCCTTTCTCTTTCCTCTTCCGCTGTGGATGTTTCCAGAAAAGAATCTGAACTGTACGTCTAAATATGGGGTTTCTTTCTATACTAACACGAAAACAGACACCCCAAGCTTTGCCACTATCATGACAAGAACAGAGACATCACCCGAAGCCAACAATACAACCAAATAAAGACGCCCCCCCAAACAAGCCAGGAAAATATTGCCTCTCCCTGTTCAGCGAGCTGTAACCTTGGCAGATGGCGCAGGCTGCGCCAACTCGATGTCAACATTGCGAACGCGATATCTGGCGTCAGTGTGAGCAAACTTGCCGTCGAAGCCGAACTTGTCTTCAGTCAACCACAAGCGCAAAACGATCAAGCACTGAGCCAGGGTGAAGAGGAGAGTGCAGGCAGCAGTGATGTATAATATTGCTGCGACAACGAAAACGCGGCCGCCGACCCGCGCCGGATCGAGGAAGCTGTAGACATATACGCCCGTGGTGATGCGAGTAATGTAGGCCAGTCCTAGATACAGGACCAGGAACGCAAGCACCCATAAAATATGTGAACAGGTGTACATTGCTGTGCGCGGAATGAAGATCTCGAAGAGAGCAAGGGCGGAGTTGAGGCCATGCCGAGACAAGTTGCTCCAAGCCTCGAATTTCAGAGGGAACCATGGTCCCCGGAAGATCATGCACCAGTAGACCACCGCGATGAGAAGGGGATAGACCGTTATTGTAGCGTACGTGACGGCATGCAGGGTCTGGAGTGATCGCGGCAGGCGGTCGAGCAGAGCAGTGCCGGTGCGGGCATAGATGAAAGTGTCGACGGACGAAACGAGAAAGTAAAAGGCGAAGCCCCAGTAGGAGAGGACGGTGAAATAGTAAAACTCGAAGCGAGCGGCCGCGCAGCCACCGAGCTCGGCGTGGCTACAGAGCCAGCCAAGGACGAAGAACTGGACGAAGAAGACGTAAAGGGAAAAGAGGGCCCTCGTAGAGCAGAGAACATAAGGCGGGAGGCACCAGGACGTCTCAAACCGGTGCGTGGAGTCCCATGGACTGGGGAAGGGAGCGAGGCCGTCTGCTGACATGTTCATAATTCGGGAGGGCTTGGCTGGAGGACAGCTTGTAGAGAGTTGAAAAAGAAGTAGATGGACAAGTTTAAACGGACTAAATGAGGGACAAGACCAAGAAGACTCCAATTGTGAGACAAGCGATGTGGGAAAACAGTATGAAAAGCAGAATGAAAAGGCTATATGGGAGATTGAACAGAAGGGTGGACAAATTCTTCGCTTAGAGAGGCGACGTCCACGTTGCGTAAGGACTTGCAACCTCTCAAGCGTTCATCAGTAATATGCGTGTTCTTCTGTCAGCAGGCCATGAGTAAACCGCAGCCTGGCTTCTGTTCATAATGTGCAGCGGTGAATAATGGGAATGGGATATACTATTTGCAAAGCGCTTTGTATCTCTGTATTCGGAAGATATAAGTGCAGTGATTTCCTTCCTATTTGGGCGAAAAGGCTCCATACGAGCATTGAACCATCCTATTCGCTTTTTGGACGGTTACTTTCAACAACTTCGTTACATGCATAATCCTTACTCTGTACTCCATTACACCCATATCTTAGTGTTTGGCACGCTGTCAGCCCGGTTTGTGTCACCCAAGGCATGCACGCCAACAATGTAAAAAAGGGGAGCACAACTTAATAGCGGCCAAGCCTTGTTCTGCTTCATCTAGCCTTGCTTCCGGTGAGTCTCTAGCGGTACTTTCCGGAGTATCTTACATGGTATGTACCTTGGACGTGCCCAAACTAGCTTGGCACTTGCAGTCATCCGATCTCTCCAGCTCTCTACTCCGTGCTTCGTATACTCAGACCACGGACTTGTAGGGCACTTTGTTTGCATCATGCTATATATCCCTTTCCGCGACTGCTTGCGCATGCCATTGGCCAGATTCCACGTGTCCGACCAGGCTCTGATCGACGAAACAACGGCGCCGAACTTGTGTTAGAAAGGCCGGATGGTGGAGATCAGTTTCTAATTCGGTATGTCCTCCACACTGGGCCCCTCTGCAGATCAGGAACAGAAATCGGCTTTCGTACTCCGTACTCCGTACATGTGAGAAGCTTTAGCAGGCATTGCAGGCGAAACACGGGGCAAAGTTTTCTTGCAGACCTCTCTCCACGAATCACTACATGGTGTTTAGGGTGCCGCAAGGATCACCGGGCGGCCAGTTCCCGCCTGGGCTATGGCTGCTTGGGGCAGGTGAGTATCTGCTCAGCTGTTCTTGCGACACGAGGGTACATAGCTGCGCACGGGGCGCGAGAGACAATCCTATCGCAGCCGTATCTTATCTGCGCTCACAGATCGCCGACTTGGACCCCAAAACAAGTTGGCGAGAGGAAGCACAACAAAGCGGACGCGAGGACGGGCAGAAGTCTGGTGCCGAGAATACGAGCAGCACCAACAGCTGTCTGCCGTCTCTCGTGGTACAAGATTGGACGAGATTGCGTGTCGTTGTTGCACGGTTCCTGCAGAAAGAGACTAGCCAGCAACAAGGAGCGGCGTACGAGTACTTTCACCCTGCAGGCTGCATGCCGCCTCTGCTTCCAGGGTTGCATCCGGACGTAAGACACTCGTACCGCGCCATGTTGGCACCGCGACGGTCGATGCAAGCACGCGCAAACTCAGCGCTGCTGCATCGGAGAGCATATCGTATCTTACTTACCACGCAGTGCGCGCATTTCCGCTGCTAGGGAGACCAAAGGGTGTAAAAATAACTACCCCAATAGTGTATGGAGTATTGGCAGTACGGAGTACAGAGCATCAGCAATCAGGGCGGGAAAGGGCTAACAGAGCTCGCGTAGTCGCATGGCCCACTTTAGTATTGGCAGGTCACAACGTAGGCCACAATGCCAGATAGAAGCCGCACAACACATGCTCACAGCAGTCCTCGGCCAACCGCGTTTCCGTCCCGTGCGGGATGAGACAGTACATATCAACGGAAGAGATAAGAGATGCGTCTCTCCTTTTTGAGACTCGTCTCCTACGGAGTACAAGTACGAGTACGGAGTACGGAGTACATACGAGGGTTATCTCCTACTCTTACCAGTGTTCCCTCCTTGTGGGTCCGCCGTCCCTGCTCATCTTTTCCTTACCACCCCACCTAACCCGAAATGCACAGCGCTAAAAGTGGAAGGGGGGGGTTCGATTACGAACACATACTATGAGTACGGAGTACAGAGTACTCGTACAGCTACAGACTCGTACGGAGTAGTGCGGCCGTCTTGCACGGGGTGCCGGGGAATAAGGGAGGGCGGACACGCTTCCTCTGTTGCGATACCATGTAAGATAAGTATTACATCAGGGGCAGATGCCGTTCCGAGCAGCTCTCTGTCCTGGCATCTGAGACTCGATGGAGCAGGATCGCGGTTTGCGCATTCCGTGCTCCGTACGCATTATTATCATCGGGAAAAGCCTCGAGCACTCTGGGGCTCGGTTGCAGCACTTTGCAGTCCAGACCTTCTACGCGGCGCGATCGTTCCTGTCTCGGTGCTATGGGGCTGCTATTCTGCAGAAGGACCTTCCGCAGCCCCCTCCCCCCCCGGCCAGCCCCCCCGGCTCCAAGAGAACCCTGTGTGCCTGTGGGAGAGAGCTCCATACCCAAGCGTGCCAGCATACTCCGTAATCCGTAATATTCACTCAGCTGCACGCCTCGCCTGCAGTTGCTGATGTCTGTCCGGCGCTGTGTCGTGCCTGCCTGCTACGCCCAACTATTTTACGCGTGCCATAGTAAGATACTCCGTATGGAGCCTGTCGTAAGACGTACTTTCTTCGCCGGGCTGTTCTCTTAATTAGGACAGGCTGCCAATTGGATACCGGTCTTTCCTGCCCGTTGCATTCGTTGCACTCTTGCACTCCCCTTTTAAACAAGGCGCCCCATCTGTACTCTGCGCTAACGATTTTATCTTCTTCCCTCCTTTCCACACCTCTTTTTCCCTCTCCTTTTCTTTTATTTCTTCGCCCCTCCTTGTCAAAATCATATCAACCGCTCGCCAGTACGCAGACGTGCCTTCGTCCCAAAGTCCTGGTCCTGTCGCCACCATCCGCCATCCGCCATCCGCCGCCTCTCGTCACCGTCTCTTTCTTTTGGTCCGCCCTCCGATCGTGCATCCAGCATCGGGCGCCTTGTGAAACTGTCGCCTACGAGGAATCATATCACAGACGCGGACGGTATCACCCATCGCTCTACCCCAGCTCTGTGTCACGCCCTTGTCTCCAAGAGTCCTGATCCCGCGGCTTCACCCTCCGAGAGTTACACCGCTGCTGTGACCCCCGGCATATTCGTCAACCTGACGGCTCTCGTTTTCCGTCATGTCGGGTGTATCTCGTCTCTGAGAGGAGGACACCCGAATTCTGGCCGCAGCCATCCCAGTGCTGGCCCCTACCTGATTCTGTCTGCCGCACGAGGCGCCTCCACGGCTGCTCCTCGGGCCTCTCGCAGACTCCGGCAGCCACAACCATCAACGACGCGGCATTGGTAATTCCGGGTCTCTGGACGGTCTTCCCTGCATGTCCGATACGCGACCAGCAGCCATGAGGTCTACGGCAACCGAGGCGGCTGCCTCGCTGCAGCGGAACAACGAACTGGCCATCCGTCTGACATCGGCCCAGCCGCACGCAGCCGCCCGGCGAGGCGGAACGCCGCAGAACCAGATGTCGGCCGATACCACCGCACGCGCCATGCCAAGAAAGCCGCAGATTCCGCAACATCCCATTCCTTCTATGCAGGAGGCGTTTGCCGAGTCGCTGGCGGAGGTAACGTCGGGAACGCTCTCGCTCAAGCCCAAGCTAGCTGTCGACAGCGCTCAGGCCCGCCGCGACCGGCTAATCGACCAGGACAAGTCGGAGGGGCCACCCGCCGCTCTGTGGCGGTATCGTCCCGGCCAGAACTGCCACGAGCTGCGCAAGCTGATTGCCCAGATCGCCTTTGGTGTCTATCTCCTTCTTAAGGGCATGGCCAATAACAATGCCCAGGTGGTGGCCATCCTGCAGGGCCATATCGACGAGGTCGACGAGTACCTGAGAACGGCCATGGACGATCTCACGCTCGCCAATCAGGACCTTGCTACCCGGCTAGAGCATCTCAGGCTTCCACTGAGCGATCTGCCGGCCTTTGAGGACATGCTCGAGGACCGGACCTTCCGACTTCGCATCGTCGAGGGCAATGTCCGTATTGAGCATATTCTGTCGCGAACCGGCACCGCCCTATTGCAGGCGACGGAGGACATCAACGAGGGCCTTCGTTCGACAAAGGACTTTAATGCCTATCTCTCTTCTGAATCGCAAGGCTCCTGGCACGCTGATGCTGATGTTGCTGACATCTATGAAGCGATGCGCGGCAATGCCGAAGGCTGGCTGAATGCCTTTACTGATATGGAAGAAAAGAGCAACACGCTCGGAAGTCTCATTACTAAACTGGCTGAAATGGTCACTAAAATGGACAAATGTGCCGGTGAAGTGAGCCGTCGAACGAGAGTAAGAATGCGCGCTTATCTTTTAGTAATCTATCCGGTTTGTCAAGCTGACTGTCGCCCTAGTTCACCATACAGCCGTACACACTACCGGAACACGACGTTGGGCAAACATATCGCATTTCACAGATATCAGAAGGCTCACAGGCGTCCTCGAATGAATCGTCTCACGGAACGACTCCTCCAGAATCTCCTGGCGTCCACGCTCATGCTCACGCTCACGCTCACGCTCACGCTCACGCTCACGCTCACGCCCACGCTCATGCCCACGCTCATGCCCACGCTCATGCCCACGTCCCACAGTCGCCTCCCCGCCTCTCGCTGCGGCTCAGTATCCTGGACAGCAGTAGCCTGACCGCCGAGTTTCTCGATCTTGGTTCAAGAAACAGCCTCTTTAGTGGCGATGCTCTGTTTTCGGCCTGGGCCCCAACCTCAGACACGGAAGAGAGGAACAACGCTGCAGTCCAAACAGAGAAAGCAGACGACCAACGACCACAAGAGATAGCGATCATGATAGACGCATGCCCAGACACGGATCTTAATGATCACCACTCTACCGGTGACGAGGGGGTCGACACCGACGCCACGGATGCATACGATCTGGATATAGATGATGACAACTTCGCACCTATTCCTCTTCGCATTGACATTGACTCTCCAAAACCGGTCGTAGATAGAGTATTAGACCATATGGGACCCGAGAACAGTTTTTTTGACGACGAGGACGACGAGGACGACGAGGACGAAGAGGACGAAGAAGCTACAGAAAAAGCCACAGAAGAGCCAGAAGCAGTAGAAGCACCAGTGTACCTTCTTCAGCCACGGACCTATACGCCAAAACCACCTGCCCCATTGCCATCGCCGATGGTGCGTGAACACGAGCGCAGTTCCTACCTAGCGTCTTCGCGTTCACCATCACCATTACCGTCACCATCACCATCACCATCGCCATCACCATCACCATCGCCATCACCATCACCATCGCCACCACAGCAGCGGCAGCAGAAGCAGCAGCAGCACCAACATCATCCGAGGGCCGACGAACGATCGCCGCGACTCTCGGTTCGTCCTCCTCCAGAGCAGCCAAGGTACCGAGCCCCTTCTCCGGCTGCACAGAGTCTGGCAACATCAGTCCACCTACGCCCAGGGACTGGCCGCAGCCACGATGGAGGAGACTGGCAGGCCCCGCAGAGGCAGTTTTCGATGCGTTCGCCGGTGCACTCGGAGTCTTCGTCCAAACGGTCGGAGACGAGTGGTGCTCCAAGAAAGAGGACGTCTCTTCGTGAGCGAGTCTCGCTCCGCACAACACCACCAGAGGCAATCCAAGTGCCAGCACCCAATGCGCCGCTGCTCCAACGACCCGTATTTGCGTCGCCTCGGACATACCAGAACTACAGGACGTTCACTGGTCCGGACTCGGCTAACAGCACGAACCCTGAACGGAGCCTTGCTCCTCCTTACGTGGACGAGGTGGTGCACCCGAGGAGCAGTGCGGGCACCGAGTTCAATGCGCCTGTCTTTCCCGGCATTCTCCCATCTCCACACTCAGATCAGCAATACTTTCGCCCTGTCCAGGCAAGCCCGCATTCTCCTCTGCAGCAACGGCCGCACACAGCCGGCCAAGTCCCTATGCGATCCCACCACCTCCGCAATGCGCCGTCGTCGATGGGCATGAGCACGCTGAGCAGTGTCACGACGATGACCCAGGACTCGGATGTCACCGGGCGGACAGTCAAGAAGAAGCGGAGCGCGTTTGGGTGGCTCAAAAAGGCCTTTACTCTGGACGAGGACGAGCGGGCGGAGTTTGACCAGCGCAAGAAGCTAGCCCAGCAGAATGCGTATTTCGAGTCACATCCAAAGGGCCCGAAGTTCCTCGACGGCCGACGGATCCGATAACTGTACCACCACACACAACCTAATCTAATAACCGAGCTGTTTTGGTTTCTCGTTTTGGAAGGATACCCACGGCTTCTTGATTCCCGCATACATTACCCATCAGCAGCCGCCTGAATGCATTTACGAAAGCATAGCGTTCCTTTGTCGTTCTGAGAGTAATGTTTGGAAAGAACTGCGGGTGGAAAGAGGATCTTAACAAGTACAATTGTTCTAATAGCGGTATTGACAACGGCGGCATATCAATGGCAAAATTGGGAAACACAACTACCTCGCGGTTCTTCTTCTGTCTTACAGTTTGCCACGAAGCGCTATGAAGACGGCCTCAGCCTTTGCTCTCAGCTGGGCGTCTTCGTCCCAGATGGCACCCTCTACGTAGAACTTGCGCGGTCCCTCCATGCGGGTGAAGCGAGCAGTCACGAGGATGGTGGCCGACGTGCGGACCGGGCGAACATAGCTGGTGTTGAGGAAGCCGGTGACGAAGCCATGGCGGACTGTTGCAGACGCAGCTGCGGCCGCTTCTGCCAGCGAGTACTTTTCGGGCAGTGCGAGGGTCTGACTCTGCGCGTCGTGTTTCTGCAGCCGTCGGAGGCGGCGCTGGTTGAGCGGCATGAGCAGGCCGAGCACCTCGTCGAGGATGGTGCCGACGAGGCCGCCGTGCATCACGCCCACATGGCCGTTCATGCCGGGGCCGACGGTCATGAAGGCCTTGAGCTCAACGATGGGTGCGCGCGACAGCACATCGGCCGGTTCCTGGTAGAAGACGACATAGGCCGCGATCGTGTCGGGCGAGTTGAGCGTGTTGCTGAACGCGTTATCGGCCGTCTGGGGGCTGCTGATGCGGGAGCCGTCCGGAGTGGATGTGGCCGGGGACCAGAGCGACGACGACGGCGTCTGTTTGCGTGTGGCCGGCACCACGATGCGTATACTGGTCGAGCTGTCGCCAGCCGGTTGCAGATGGGCGTGGCACCAGGGAATGGCCAGGAAATGGGCGACCGCCCCGGTCGGATCGTCGGCAGCAGAAGGCGACGGAGACGGGATGGTCTGGCCCTCGGGACCGGCGGACACGTCAGGCTCGCCCGAGAAGAACCCCCAGCTGGCAGCCCCTGGCGGACGGGTCATGTTGTGAGGCCGGAGCGGATGGGCCACAGAGGTGCTGTAAGAAAGGGATGCCGGAGCGGTGGCACAAAACTGGGAGGCGGCTGCTGTGAGACAACGCGAGATCCGCATAATCGACATGGCACGCAAAGACGTGGCGCAGAAAACGGCACCCCCAAAAGCAAAATATAGCACTGTTCCTCGCAGCGTGCAGCCGATTGGGTGGAGAAACGACGGCTTCGCAAGATCGACAACGAAGCAACCAGGCCGAGGTTCGATTCAGCTAGCGCCCACTCTGGGGAATTGGTTCACGTGACATTTATCATAATCAAACCAACACGTGCCATTGTACAGATTACAGCGAGCCTCTTCAAGTCCACAATCAGGCCATTTCCAACCCCGACCTCAAGTCAAGAAATATCAAGGCCCCTAGGACTTCACATCTCTAAAGCGATTGAACCTGCAATGCCGACATGCCAGGACATGGCAATCCTGGCACTCGTATATAAACTCAGGGAGATAGTGGTGGCACTCTTCGCACTGGAACACACCGTTACGAGACAGCCACACGGCATGGTTGCATTCGTGGTTTTGCACCAGATTTTGCCGTTCTCTCTCAAGTAATCGGGCTCTCTCTAGAGGATTGGGAATCCGAGCACCGGCACCTCTGTTGACAATCACCTCGGCTCTGGCGAACAATCTGTGCTCATCCCACTGTGGGCAAAGACATTTTTTCCAGCGTTCGCCACACGTATAGCAGAACTGCGCACCACAAATACAGGCTGCGTACTCTGCTCAGCAACGATCAGATAGACATGATGGGGGGGGAGCTTACTCATGTGGAAACATCCATGGTCCAGCTCGACAAGTCTGCGGCAAGAATAGCACCGCTGCCATCCGTTTTCGGTGGCAACGCGGAGGATGTCTTGTGTCGAAGGGTCCTCCGGGCAGTCACCTCTGTGTGAGGCTCCTTTGCAGATGGCGCACGTTTGCACATCACAACGGGGACACCTTCCCACGTTGTCCTCAACAAACTGGACAGGGATGTAGGTAGAGCAAGCCTGCATGTGGCAGTACGTCCTCTTAGTGTCGTCTAGCTCGATCTTCTTAGCAAGAAACTGCCCGACGAGGCTGGCGGGCAGAAACGGCCGGTTCGATTCGAGTGGGATCATCTGGCGGCAACAGCGTGGAGGGTACAGCGACTCGTCGTTCATGGAAGCAGTGAACAGGGCTGCCAAACAGGTACGGCAATATTCGTGGGAGCACGGACAGCGTGCAATGTCATAAAACCTAAAGTCCTCCCGGCAGCTGACGCACGTGGCCATGCTCTTCGCCCCAAGTGTACGAGGTCGGCTGGAGGCCCATGTAGACGATTCCGGTCGGTCGGCCACGCTGTTGTCGGGATTGAAGACATACAAGGCCTCCAACTTGCTGAGCAGTTCAATGTCAACAACGGGGTCGTTGGCCGAATTGTCTGATGGGGTCTGTCGGTTCAGATCGAGATCCACGGCCATTTGATGATCTCGAACTGCCCGATCTTCTTCTTGCTGTTGGCGGGAGATGAGCTCGCCATCGGCAACAACGGCTTGGGCGATGCTCGTACACATGCATCGATCCGTGCAAAAAGTACCGAACTTTTCCAGCTCTGCTTTGTAGGCAGCCAGGGCGAGTTCGAAATCAGGCTGCTCTCCTTCACGTTGCTTGCCTTTGGAAGAGTTGGCCAGGTCTTGAAGGTCTTGGAGCTGGAGCTCGATCATTAAAGATGCCGATGCATCGTCGCCGATAAGAGCTTCCATTATCAACTTCCATTCAGGTCAAGCGGGTTAGAAAGCAGGTCAGTTAGTACATTGGGATATAGGGGGTGGATGGAATACAATGATGGTTTTGCACTATGCGGTGTCGTTATTTCGTTGCCTTTGTGAAGGTGAGAATTACCCTCACATACAGTAACAATTTCACATTTAAAAAATCACTTCTAAATCACTTTCCATGGCGTTGGTTTCTCACACAGCCATGAGAACCCTTTCAGGGTAAAAAACCAA
This sequence comes from Grosmannia huntii, assembly GCA_019925595.1. Taxonomy (NCBI): domain Eukaryota; kingdom Fungi; phylum Ascomycota; class Sordariomycetes; order Ophiostomatales; family Ophiostomataceae; genus Grosmannia; species Grosmannia huntii. The sequence goes on from JADHKJ010000023.1 coordinate 67,877, forward strand.
CGGGTGTTTTAAAAAGAAGGCTAATCCTAATATGGAAGTACCCGAAATAGCGTATAAGTGACCACCACTCTGTGAATATTGTACAGAGGAAATGCACGATTATATATGAACCAGTTTTTCAAATCCCACCAGTTAACGAGCCAGCCGGCTCCTCCTCCTCCTCCTATACACCAGACCACGACACGCATATTGCTGGTTCAAAACTACGGCTACTATAAATCCGCCTCTGTGATTGGTTGATTCTTAAACTCGGGATCCGAAGCTCGTTTATGTCCAACGCCACCAGTTGCCAATCAGTGTGTTCGTTTACAAAATTATGGTCGAACAAATCCCACACAAACTTCTCGCTCGCCAGGCGGTCCATTGTAACAGCTGCCCGTCTGCTTGGAACAATGAAGTCAGCGTCTTGCTCTTCTGACGCCGCTGCTCCCAATAGGGCCGGCAAGGACGCAAACCGCTACCCGTAAACACGGTACTGTCCCTGCCATCATCCTTAGCACGATGGACATCGCCGTCATCGCCGCTAAGCTCATCGATCTCCTGCCAGCGTTCACGTGGCCGGCTTGATCGATCACAGCCGTTCAAAGCACCATGTCTACTAAACGGAGGCGAGGCCGGGCATTGTGGAAGGTGTCCAATCCTAAAATCACGAGCGAGGTAAACCAACCGGGTGCTTTGTTCCCAGGCTCAGTCATATTTCTTGGACTTTGAGCTTAGATTCATTAAATCTCATAGGCTTTTCATTAACTGGCAAGTATGAGTCTGGTACGCATTTGTTTCTTCCCTATTTCGAGATTTGGATCATAGCAACCGACATCAATCAAGGAAAGCCTTAGTCAATTCTAGCAATCTACCTTACTATCCGGACTGTTTTCTCTGTTTTCTCGCTCATGATCATGACATCTGGGGAAGGCCACTAGAAAGACACAAAAATGTAAACACACTCTACATTCAAACCAGGTTGTCTCATTTCTCAGCGAAATTCTTGCATCCGTTTTACTGCGCCGTCTGTTCTCCGACAACAGGCTCATTATCAGTCTGGGTTTCCGTTGCCTCCTCGACATCCCCACGCAGCACTTTGAGAACCTCCTGGATGTGTGATGGCGCCAGGGGCATCTTGCGCCGACTGGCCAGTAGATGGGCCAGCTTAACGGCATTTTTGATCTCCCGGCCATTCATCTCTTGCTCAGTAAAGGCTTCCCAGTCAGTCTCAAAAAACTCGGCCTTTTCTTTCGATGACTTGCAGATAAGTGTCTTCCATATTTCCTTCTGTGATGCCCGGCTAAGCGGCTGGAAATTGAGGCTCAGATGGATGCGTGACTTGAAAGCACTGTCGATTGCCGTGGCTCGATTCGTTGTGAAAAACAAGACCCCCTTGTAGTATTCAAGCCTGCGGAGGAAGACTGGTAGTTTGGTCGTCAGCATTTGATATATCGATCTCTAAATAGCCAAAGAAAGATTCACCAGAAACAAGCTTATTCCGTTCCAAGTCGTGATTGGAGCGTTTTTCAAGAAACACATCTGCTTCGTCAAGAAGGAGGACGGCTTTCCATCTAGCCGCGAGCTCGAGAATGCTGACCAGAGAGTCTTCGACATCCGAAGCGCTTGACCCGAGTTCGCCTGCCGTGACTGTATAGAGGGGCTTCCGAACCTCCTCAGCGACTTCAGGGACTATGTCAACTTTCGTGTGTCTTACTCCGTCTACATAATAGTCTCTCTTACCTGACTCTGCGGTGAGCGTTTTGCCTATGCCCGGAGGCCCTGCAAGCAGAAAAATAATACCCTGGCCTACTTTAATATCAGCAAAGTATGAAGTCGGAAGTACGTGTAGTGTGCTTTGTACCTTTCCCTGCGATTAAATCGTCAAATTCGTCTTGGAAGTCTGTTTGACCTTCTATCAAGGACAAAATCAGCTCCTTATGTGGACGCGGAACCATGAGGTTGGAAAACGCATCATTTGACCAAGCAATATCTTGCAAATTGTCGATATCAAGTAACACTAAGTTTCACAGTGTTAGGTAATTTATGAATACCGAGTCTCGGGACTTGGGAAAGGATCTCACCCCATGCCTTCTGCGAGAAAGCGTAGCCCTTGACAACAGATGTGCACATCAGGAACTCTTCTTCTGTCAAATCCTGTTTGTCTGATAATTGTTATTGCCTGTTTATAGTACTTTCAGAGTCCAATGAAATAGAGACAAACTTTCTTCACAAGACTCAACATCATCTTGCACGGATGCGTCTCGTCGAGGAAGCGCACGAAGATAAACGTCTTCTCTAGGATTGTACTCGATAAAGGCTTTGGCGTCCACCATAACTCGACTTTCGATCTGTGAAGTGAATCAATAAACTTTTCTAAGCCCCAGTAATACAAAATGCATGGTAATATCCACTTACATGAACGGGCTTTTCTCTTTCAAGTAAAAACAAATCTGACATCTGCCTTGCAAGTCCCTGATAGGCTCTGTAGTGACTCCCTGCAAGATCATGAAACAATTTGCCCCTCGAAAGAAGTCGGTGACGGACGCTGTCGAAATCATTCACAAAGACGTCTGGGTAGACAGGGAGATCCACAATATTCATTGACTCCCGAAAAAGTCATCGCCATCCCAGTCAACATGGGCCAGTTCTAGACAGAACTTTTTCTGCTCTTCAAAGAACGTTTCCGGTGTTTTGACTGTTCTGTAGCTCGTTTTTTGCAGTCGGAACATCCGGTACCTGTTTCTTATTGCTGGTACGAAAACCAGTTGGCCAGGTTTAAACAACATCCATAAACAGTCAAATGTGGTCAATCGTTGTGTTATAAGCTCCTTGTGCTTTTCCATATTTCTCTTCATCTCTTTCCGTAAGATTTCGACAAGTAGTTGCATGTGCATGCGCGTTCCCTCGTCCGGATGCTCTTCGGCTGCCGTTTTGAAGTTTTCCCAGTGGTGAAAAGCAGCCTGGAAAGGCGCTTTGAGAACGACTTCATCTAGGTTGAGCTCAAGGCCTGGGAAGCCTTTCAGAGTCTGTTTCAGATACTGCTGTAGCAGAGGGCTCTGGACAACAATTTCGTGAATCTCCATAAGTTTGTCTCCATTGTGGCACTTCTTGTTTCTGATTAGTAGAGCTTTTCGTTTGCTTGTGGCTGTATTCGTTTCGTTCACATCATCCGGATATTCATCGACCCAATTGATGCAGCATTCGCATTTGGGAGGACCCTCGTAAACATTCTTCACGGCACACTCTGTACCCGCAGGCCCCAAAATGTTGGCATCATCATCGGAGTCGCCTTCAAAGTGTGCGGCCTCCTCCGCTATGTTGGATAGAACATTCTCGAGAGCAGGGAGACTGTCCGTAGATAAGGCTTCCGTGTCTGAAGCCGGTACATCCATTTAGATGGAGTCTGACGCTTCTGTTAAAAACTCAACACGTAGATTGTCCTGGTCAACTACCGAATAAGAGGGACAATGGTTGGTATATTTTTACACATATTTATCCTGTGAAAATGGAAAAAAACAATCTGGGGGGACAGAGGGGATAGTAATAAGCGGTCGGCCTGTGTGGCCGCCCAATAAGTACGGATTGATATGATGCCTGCTGAATATGCCTTGCCGTTCGCAATCTTACGCCCGACCCATCCACACCACTTGAAAAAGGCACTTTAACTGGCTAGTAGAGCCTATCGTCGGATTTTCTGTACACTTGGAATTGCATAACAGGATCATATGTGTTGTCAAAGTAGGGCGAACGTGCTCGATTTCGTGCGTGGGCTTCTAAGAAGTGCCCGAGCCTTCGAGATACCGTGTTCGCATCATTTGGTTCGCCTTTGGCCTGTTACTCAAAATTTGAAAGAACGGAACTCCCCACACTTTCTTTCCGTCCCTTTTCCAGCTCCTTCCTCCCATATTTTATTGACATTGATCATGTCTCCATAAAGCCTCGAGCAAGATCATATACTACTACCGTCTAATCTCTCCGCAAGGTCATGGCGGCTGTTACACGCTCCTTCCCACCTCCAAATGATTTGCCTGGTCTTGATTTTGAGACTTACCTCTTGGGATCTTTGCTGCAAGATCAGGCTACTGCATCCATAATCAGTTGGTTTGAGAAAAGACCGAGAAATGGTCTCTGGAGACGGAACTAAACCGTCTTGGATCTGTGTGGTCGCTATGCTTGAACTATTTCATCCGCGGTCAATCCAAGAAAATACAAGATCGCATTGCCGAATTTGGGCAACCTATCAAAGCTGCCCCCGCCAATCGAAACGGCCGAAGACCCTAGGCAATCCTTCTCGACAAAATTACCTTGTTGGTCCTGTACCCATCAGCTTCTGCATCGTCGGCCGTGCGATGTCGACTCTGTACGGCCGATTTGACGAACGGCCCGTGTCATTCATATGGTGTTCTCTGGCACACCTGGGGAGTTGGTTCAGATAAAAGCTACGTGATTATGGATGGGAAAAAACTCGAAATTACGTCATCTTTGGAATCCGCTTTGAGACACCTGCGGCTCCGAAAATCTGAACGACTACTCTGGGCTGATGCTCTGGGTGTGGATAAGCTGAGCACACAATCCTGGAGTGCTACAGTGGATGGGCTAGAGACCATATGCACGAAGGCAAACGAGGTTGTCATCTGGCTAGGTGACGAATCGAACACATCTGCATACGTCTTCCAATTCTTGAAATTGAGCTTTACGGACTTGGGGGATTATGAACGCGAGCTTCCTGTCTATCCCTCTGAGATGTTCCGAGATCTAGTAAGTCGGCCGTTACTCGAACGAATATCATACTTGATGCGTCGACGATGGTGGAACTAGGCATTCTGTTACAATGGTTTGCTGCACGGCTGTAAGACCTCCATACATTGTGGCAGTGATTCAATAGAGCTAAGCGCTCTAAACAAATTTCTCGAAGAAGCATAAAACAATCTTGACGCTCTCAAGCAGCTGGTACCTGCTCATCACATACCATTTTTTTTTCTCTTTACGATTTATCGGTTACCATCCTTACAATGAAATGAGACAGATTGAAGATGACGAGTGCAAGTCAATAGGTGAGCTGTCTCGCGAGATCAAAAACATATTCTCCTACGCAGGTATACAGAAAGGGATGGTTTTGGCTGTGGCAAAAATCTTGGTCCTATTCTCAACAATCTTGCGAAAGATATTCAAGAGCTCTATAGCCGAAGGTCCAGCCGAACGTGCATCGAGGATATTTTCAGTTTAAACGACTGTGCAACGGAAGTCGAGTGGACAAATGCTCACGGAGAGGTGAGCCTTGAGGTAATCCGGGATATTTGGGAAGGCCTGGACGATGAGGCGCACACCGAGGAAGAACCCAGGAATGGCGGTGCCTCCTTGAAACTCTGGCTAGACATACTCGATGAATTCCAGCTCTCACCGAATGATATCAGTACTTCCAACGAACCCGAACAACACAACGGTTATGCGTATGTGCCAATTGGAGCTGATTCTTTGACCATCAGACTATTGTGCTTGCTTCCAAGTGGCCAAACGAATGCCGACGTCTATTGCGAGTTCAAACTTTTGGACTTTTCCTCCTTCACTGCACTGGGTGTCGAACGGTACCCGTATTTCGCAGTACAATTTGACCAAGAGCACAATGGTCATGAAACTGTCTACCTCAATGGAAGAGAAAAGCTCGTCTCTCTTTTGACGCTCAAGCTTCTGAAGGCATACTGGAACCCCAAATATCCCATATTGATATGGATCGATGAGCTGTGTATCGATAGAGAGAACGCTGTGGATATTGTTCGTCATGCTACTATGTCTGTCGGGATCCGTTCTAAAGCCTGGAAGAGTGCCAAAATCCGAAGTCGACAAAGAAACCATCAACATGACAATCCGACGAGCAACCATCTGTCTTCTGACTCAGTGCCTGACTTGGCGCCAGCTTCAGATAGCGTTGGTACGAAAACATTCATGTATGATGCTCTCAACGCCGAAGAAAGACAAATACGGCTCGTCACAATCGAACATGGAACGTCAGATGGCATCTGCTGTCGACTATTTCACGCCTCTCTCTCTGATCTCCCAAAATACGAAGCCCTGTCATATGTTTGGGGAAACAAAGCATATACACTGGGGATAATGTTGAACGATTGCCCATTCTATGTCACGCGCAACCTCGAGAAGGCCTTGAAGTCCTTGCGCTTCCCCAAGATAGACAGGACGATGTGGATAGATGCTATCTGCATCAATCAGAATGACATCGACGGGCGTAATTCTCAGGTCCAGCTCATGAGAGGTATCTACCAGAACGTACAGCAGGTGGTCAGCTGGGTATCATACACCTTACCACTGTCATACTTTTTGTCTGACGGGTGTCTTGGGTCAACCCGGACAGCTGATAGGAGCTGGTCGCGTTTGAGGGGGAAGCCGGCACACATTACCCACTGGAAGGCGCGGTCTGCAAGAGCTTGGTCGTGCTCATGCCTGCTTGCAATATGGTTGTAAATCTCATCATAAGCCTTTGTTAGGTCTGCTGGAAGCTTCCCAAGACGATCCATGATAGCCTCCCGGGATTCGAGGTCTAGGATCTGCTTCAATTGCAGGCTCACCCATTAAAACCTACCCCAATGTATCAGTAAAAACCAGTGCTACGTTCAGCCTCGAATAACTCACATCCCGTTGCCTTTTCAAGGAGGACTTGGGCGATGGTGTCTCGAAAAGATGTCGGCATATTCTTCCAATTGCCATGCTGGACAATGTTGGCATTCACAACGGTCCGGATGTCCGCTTCATTCAGACTCGGCGCGACTTCGATGTTGGGCTTGCGAGAAAACCTTTCCCTAATATCCCGATCAGGTCGACTTGAAACGAAAATGCGGAGAGTGTTCTTTGCATTGGACTGCAGATAGTTGAACAACTGGAACAGCTGGCTACGAGTGGCCGGCTCGCACTCATCGAGGGCATCTAGTACGAGGGTAGTATTTTGATAGAAATCGATCAGGTTGAGACCAGCTGGACTTTGGCGGTGGAGAGGCTGAGGTCAGACTCTTCCTGCCTTTGAGTTTGATGAAGGTCTCGGAGCTTTTTTTTCACGCCGTCTTCAGACTTGGTCGTTGCCGCCAGTTGGCGGATGTAACTTCGAATGACAGATAGAGGAGTGCGACGCTCTGCCTCGTTCCGGTTGCAATAGAAGAAGGCGAAGCCTTTGCGATCGGGTGACGGTTGGCTCTGGACGTGATCGATGAACTTGGACGTGAGAAAGGTTTTTCCAGTACCGACTGGAGTTGGCTAGTCAATAGAGGCACAAAACGGGTGGAACTGTTGACGAACGAGAGCCCTGAAGTCACAAAACGGGAGATGAGCTGCTGTCCATCCATTTCTGGAATTTGACGTCCTGCAGTGACCATTCACAAGTGCCGTCGATCCGTGCCTCTGTGACAGTCGTGTGGTGTTTGGTATAGGGTACATGTAAGATCCAGCGCAGAATATCCAGCCATTCGACCGCGGCGCTCGCCTGTTCTTCAGCCATAATTCAATGATATACTGTCAAGGGGGCAAGAGAAACAGCACAAACCCGGATTTCAACGTCGAAAAAGCATCTGCAGCCGCCATATGGAGTCCAGTTTTGGGGTGAAGCATCAGGAAGTGAGGGGTAGCAGCCCAAGATATCAATGGGATACCTCTTATGATAGGCCAGTGCATCCTCTGAAGAGACGAGATAAGCCGTGTCATTGTATGCTACATATTTGAAGCACGTTTCGTCGGGAAGAAAAAGGCCGGCATGATCAAGCCATCTGATGCCTAAAAGTTCTACGAAGACAGAAAATGAAGCCATTTGCTTGGGACGCGATGTCTTAACGCCGTTGTTGAGCCGCCTCCTACGAAAACACGTGATCATTGTATTTTCTCTGTGCCCCGTATTCAGGCTAGAATAAACATTAACGCTAACTAGGCCTAGAACGTCTCAGCCACAGGGGCATTGGGGGGTGGCTTCAGCCCAATCGATAGGCTTAGCGGGTCCACCATCGCGCCAAGCTTTCCCCTATTATTATAAGAATGGAAATAGTGTCTTTGTTCACACAACGACCAACGAACAGTCTCTGGAGGGTGATCGCATTGACGGCCCTCGCGCACGCATACGGACGCTCCTCTCCTTGCATTTTTCCAGTCCGTGCAGGAGCAAAGGCATGGCTGCTGGCGGGCATGACGTCGCCTTACAATAACGGCTTCACACCTCGAAGGAAGTCCACGTCGACGACCGCGGACGACTTTGGCGCTCTGTCGGCCAAAACAACCCGGCTTCTCTGCCAATACGTGCTGCGACAGGCGGCGGCGGCGGCCAACATCGCAGGCAACATGATTCGATCCCACGGCAGCCACGGCCGACGAGAGCGGCCGCCTCTACTGGTCCGACTTTCGCAGACGGCGTGGTGGCACATACGGCGCAACTTGACGCGGCGACGTCTATTCAGCGTGCCGCACGTGCTTGTGGGCGTCTGGATGCTGGTTATGCTCTGGGGCGAACGGTGGATCTTCCATGCCAAAGTAGCCCATTGCGACTGGGACCGTTGGGAGACATGGGTGAGTTGTGGTGGGAGAGGGAGTAGAGGGGAGAGGGTGAGGGTGAGGGTGAGAGAATCAAGACAGCGGCTGACCAAGAGGCGGGACGCAGCCTTCAGGAGCGACGCCGCACCGGCTCATCTTCGTGGCGGACCCGCAGATCACAGACGCACACTCGTATCCCGGCCGGCCATGGCCACTGAGCGCGCTGACGGTGATGCTGACGGACAACTACATGCGGCGGTCGTATCGGGCGCTACAGGCACAGCTGCACCCGGACACGCTCTTCTTCCTGGGCGACCTGTTTGACGGTGGGCGCGAGTGGCGGCCGGCACGCGGCGCGTTTGGGGAGCTGGCGTGGAGCAGCCGACCGGAGAGCGAAAAGGCATGGGCGCGGGTGTGGCAAAAGAAGTACGCGGAGGACTACTGGGAGCGCGAGTACGCGCGGTTCGGCGACCTCTTCCTGGACGATTGGAACCTGGGCGGCACCAGACCGGGGGCCGGACAGCGAGGCCGGCGGCTGATTGCCAGTCTGCCAGGCAACCACGATCTGGGCTTCGGGTCAGAGGTGCAGCAGTCAGTGCGCAACCGGTTCGAGAGCTTCTTTGGCGAGGGCAACCGGGTGGACGTGATCGGCAACCACACGTTTGTGTCGGTGGACACGGTCTCGCTCAGCGCAGACACGTCGGAGCGGGCGAGCCAGCCGGACATGCAGCCAATCTACGGTCCGGCCCAGCACTTCCTGGACGACGTGGCCTGGACGAAGAAGAAGGCCGTGGCGCGCGAGCTGCGACACCAGCGCGGCGCCGGCGCGGAGGTGGCCTTTGCCCATCGAGTCGAGGACGTGGACGAAGCGCACTTTGACGTGGACGGACTCCGACAGACGCTGGGCAGCAGTGCCGCGGACGGGGGCACGGTGGCCGACCTGCCGACGATCCTGCTCACACACGTGCCGCTGTATCGGCCGCCAGGGACGCCGTGTGGGCCTCTGCGCGAGCACTGGCCGCCAACGAAGCCCTCGTCGACCGACGTCGACGCCGAGGGCAGGCCGCGGCCGGTGGTCCCGGACGAGCGCAACGCCATCTCAGTCTCGCGTGGGTACCAGTACCAGAACGTGTTGAGCGAGGCCGACTCGATCCGACTCGTGCGCAGTGTCGGCAACGTGGTGCACGCCTTCTCGGGCGACGACCACGACTACTGTGCCGTGGTGCACGACGAGCAGCAGGACCACGTGCGCGAGATCACGGTCAAGGCCTTCAACATGGCCATGGGTGTGCCCACGCCCGGTTTCCTCCTGCTCAGCCTGTACAACCCGGTCGATGCGGCCGGCCGGCCGCTGTCTCCGGCTGCCGATAGCACTATGCAGACGCGCCTGTGTCTGCTGCCGAACCAGCTGGGCACGTTTGCACGTTATGCCGGTATGGTTGTCGTGTCGCTGGTGCTGCTGGCCGCACGCGCCGTGCTCGTGCCCGTCCTCGGCTGGCAGCCCTTTGCCCTGGGCCCGGGGCCGATCAACAGCAGCGATGGCGCCCGGCACGCGACGTCGTCGGTCCTGCCCCTGTACAGCAAGGCCAAGGTGGAGGCGGACGAGTACGGCGGTGGGGGCAACTCGGCCGCCGCAGCCACGGCCAGCCAAGACGACGCGGGCGTGGTGGCCAATGAGCAGGGCGGTGCCAGTGGCTCGTCCGGCTTCTTTGCGCCCCAAGCTGCCGCAGCCACGTACGCACGAGGTCGGGGCCAGGCGAACGGCCGTTCTAACAGTGACAGCGTCGGACTGGCGCCGCCCAACCAGAACCAGCATCGCCACAAGAACCGCAGTGGTCGTCCGCGCCGGTCGTCCAAGACGTCGACGTCGCTGGCATACGAGCCCAAGATCGAGATCGTCCGCGACGAGGACGGCTCGTACGGCGACGACGACAGCGACGGCAGAACGGCCTACTCCCTTGGTGACAACAACAGCAACAACCAGTGGAAACCAGCCACCCGACGACGACGACTCCGCAATGTCGGCCGGACGGCCCTCGCGCGCCTCCAGCGCTTTGTCTGCGGCTCGCTGCCACGCCGTGGAGGACGACAGGGCCGCTGGCGCCAGGCTGGCTTCGGATTCATGTATCGCGGACTCCATGGCGACGACGGTAGCAACAGCTACAGCCAGCGACGGCGCCGTGGTGCTCACGTCAACGACGGTCCGGGAACGCTGCATGTGGCCGGACGCGAGTTCTGGACCACGACCTGGCGCGTCGCCTGGATGGTCGTCGTCTTCTGGGCCTGGCTGAACCACAGGGGATAGACGGGGAGAAGGGAAGGGGGAAAGGGGGAAAGGGGGGAAGAAGGGGATTCTAAATGGAAAGTACCGAAAACACGTTTGCGTTTCCAACATATAACACTATAAGGCAGATCGTCTGCGGGCTCTGCACAATTCAATAAGGTACATAATCATTGGCAATGGGATTGGTATCGGGCATTTGATTGAGCTTGTTATGGTTTTAAAGAGTAAAGAATTATCAGGGTATTGACGTATTGCTATTTCTACATCAATGCTACTACAAAGGACTGCTACTTCCTAGCTTGTTCTAGCAAGGGTAGGCGATCCGTCTGCAAAGAGTATACTGATAAAGTAGCTGCAGTTTTACTCGAAACCCGTGCAGAGTTCTTCTAGCTTTTGTTTGTCTATGTTCTGGCAGAAGACGGGAAGGAACTATTAACAGAAACCACGGAAACCACGAACGGAATGATCTCAATGGGCAGTTGCAATCCATATGTACCTTCCCTCGCTTTACTACATAGAATCGCCATTTTTTGCCATCAAGACTGTCAACCTTTTAACCAAACATTATTGCATCTGTATCCTCATAGCGATGGTGTACTCCGTATAAAGTCAGATACAACGTTGAGCACTATTGCAGAACGGGACCATGCACCTCCGCACGTGCTGCAGATCTCGGCGAATTAGCCACATTGCCAACGCATAGCCTTCACAGTGTCGCAGACGGTTCAAACGGCCATTGCAACTCGTCATTCTCATACGATTGGCCCAGAGGTGACCACAAAGACGACCGACCGGTTGTGGATATCAGGCAGCCAGCGCAGAAAGCGAATCGCCTCAAGAGGCCGCCCGAACGGGGCTGACGGGCGGAGCAACCGACTGCCAGCCTGTGCCTGATTGCAGCCAGGCGAGAATGATGAGGTCACGAGCCAAACGAAAGGTTATCCTTCGATGAACACGCTAGTCTTGTTTCGGTACTCTCCGCGACTTGCGGCAGTTTCTGTCGCTTCCTTCAAGGCTGGGCTTCTGCATCGTTCGGGCTGACTGAAGAGGCAACAACACTGTTTCTTTCCGCACTTTTCCACCAGGTCGATGCATCACAAGTTGCCCCAGCAGTCCAAAGCCGAGCCCAAGGCCGAGCCAACGAGATGGCGCGATGGCAGGCTTCCCTTTCTGCCTCTACGCGGCCCTGACTTCAGGACGGATCCGCCAGCGGGAGAACGCAGCAGAACGCCACAGCCAGGACATGTGCGTGTCTCGTCAGGCTCGTCAGTCTCGTCCCCAACGACAGCAGCGACAATGTCGACAGCCGCTTCTTCGCGAGCAGGGCCGGCCGGCTATCGCAGTACCGTGCCGCCGGCCGACTATCCTCTGGGCCAGCGCGAGCGACTGCAGGCGACGGCACAGGAGACGATCGACGTGCTGCCGGGACTGCTGCACTGGGCAGCCAGTAAGATGCCTGCGACGCGGAACGGCTCAAGGCCGACGTCGTCCCACGGCTGCACCCCGACCGCTGTCCGGCGTTTTCGCGGCCAGCCACAATCCGTGTCGTGGACGACGACACGCTCAACGTGGCCATTGGCTTGGGCCGGCGGCCTCACAACCGCTCGCAGCGATCGCCGCTCGTCGTCAACTTTGCCAATCGACGCCATCCCGGCGGCGACTGGCGAAACGGCGCCATGGCCCAGGAGGAGGCTCTCTGCTACCGCAGCTCGCTCTCGCTGAGCCTGCAACAGAGAGTCTACCCGCTCGGCCGCGACGAGGTCTTTTACAGCCGCTACGTGCTGGTGATGCGCGGCGACCTGCCTTCGGGTCACAACCTGCTGGCACCGGCCATGCGCCCCGCTTTCTGCCTGTCGTCAGTGTCGTCACCGTGGCTGCTCTGTACCGACCCCCGGTGCGTTCGCTGACGGTTTGGGGGGCCGGCCACGACGAGCAGAGAGAGCAGTACAGTTCGCGCAAGAGGCGGCAGCAGCACGGCTACGAGGATGACCGGTGCAAGCGCGAGCGGAACGAGAGCAGAGAGGGTCGAGCAAGCAGAGAGAGCAGAGAGAGTAGAGAGAGTAGAGAGAGCAGAGAGAGCAGGGCCAGCAGTCGGACGGCAGACGGACGAGCATTCAGGCCTGGTAGCCGGATGCACAGCCCAGACGACTACGACGTGGACAGTGACTGTCTGCTGGATCCGGAGCTCGCGGCAGCCAGAGCAATAGCCTTGTCACCTGGGCCGCCGAGACCGCCATCGCCACCGGACACACAAAGCTGGTCTTTGCAAAGACCGCGACTGCGATGCCACAAAGGCCAAGATGCGGCTGACGCTGCGAGCAGCCGCCCGTCACGGCCACGACCAGCTCGTGCTGGGCGCCCTGGGCTGCGGCGTCTTTGGCAACCCGGCCGAGGACGTGGCCCACTGCTGGCTCGAGGTCCTGCGCGAAGACGAGTTTGCCGGCGCCGGCCACTGGTGGCGCGACATCGTCTTTGCCGTCTACGCCGGCGGCAACAGCAACAGCAGCACCAGAAGCCGCAATAACAGCAACTTTGGCATATTTCGACACGTCTTGGAAGGGCAACAGGTGTAGGGCGTTGGCTGCGCGTGCAGTCTTGGCTCTGGCTTTTCGAGGCTTAGCATAGAATGACCCATCTGCCTCTATTCTGGAATCACAGCCAATAGTGAAGCTCTTCTGTGACAGCAAACGGCAGAAAGCCTCGCCATCTCACCCCGGCTTCTTTCCACCGGCTGCATCGTCCTGGAACCCCCACATCCCCACACACATTCTGCCTCGTCCTCCTCTGCAGCCGTCTATTGGCCTTCCAGAAAGCATCCGTGGCCGTTTCAAGCCCGGTCGCCCTGCGTCGCCAACGCACCATCCAGGTGGCCCGACTCCACTGGCTGCCCGACCATGAGGCAATCGAATCACAGGCCTGACAGTGCTCTCGTGCCTTTATCTGGCCCTGCACCCCTGTCACTCATCCGTGTCGTGCCTGACTCGAGGGGCCGCCAATCCGGCCATGGTGGATCTTCACATCTCGATATAAACACCCTGCATCCATGCTCTTCCCCGGTCCAAGCGATCCTCATTCTCCTGCTCGTCTCTACCTTTGACTTGGTCTTCCTGACTCGCCTGACACCAACTGCCCTACTGATGGCTACCTATACCAGATTCCACTCCCATTGGCCTCTGCCACACGACCAAGCGGTGCCTCAACGACACGGCCGAAAGGATGTGCAGTACAATATCATCGACGTTCCCCGGCCTGTCTACAGCATTGTCCAAGCTCGCCGGGTATGTTTGTCTGTCCAAGCTCGCTACCTTCACGTTCTTGTCGCTAACCTGCCGTCTTCCTCTTCGATGAAGGAGCTGCTCCCCGTGTCGCTAAACGATGGACTTTTCCTCAAATGCAAGTCGGCCATCGCCCTTCCTCTCTCAGTTCCCACCTGTTCTAACGGCCTGTCTCCATACAGTCGAGAACCTCTTCACTGCTGGCTGGAAACACCCTGGAAAAAAGGCCGCCGTAACGGCCGTATATTTCTGGGGACAGAAGGAAATGTCGCGGGCATCCTCCACATCAGACCCGTACGTCTCCGTCTTTTCCTTGTTCAGCCGTCACAACGCCAGCAGAGATCCCAGCCCTAACCTGAATCGCCATTCACAAGTCTGCGGTCGGACTACTACTTCCACGGCACCCGTCGGTCTTGCAGCATCGGCGACTATGGCGTGCAGCCCTGCCACAACAGCGACTGCAACCTGTGCAGCATCCTTCGCGACTCCTTTAAACTCAGCCGAGCAGGTACTATACAATCCTTTCTAGCACATTTCTGGCCACCCATCTCTGACTTGCGCTACAGATTCCGCCGGCAAGTTTGGCCCGGGGATCTACACCACGCCAATATCCTCAAGTAAGCATGATAAACCGCAAGAACGATCTGCCCGCCACCAGAAACGGACTAGACCTGACCTCGAGCCGCAGAAGCCGACCTCTATGCCAACAATCACCATCTTCGCTCCTCGCAGCACGCCATGCTTCTATGCCGAGTCATCTGCAGCCGGCCACAGCCGCTTTACCGGCCAGATCGAACCCGCAGAAGTCCGGATCCCGGATTCAATGCTGTATGTACACCCAGTCACAAACATCTCCGTCAGTACCAGAGCACTAACAGCTTCCTCCATTCAAGGTCAAGGCTATCACCAAAGACAAGGGTGGCTCTTTCGACTATCCCGAAATCGTCGTCTACGACGAAAACGCCATTGTCCCATGCGGCCTGATAATGTATACGCGTTAAGGCTGGATGCCTCGCTGAGTGTTTGGGTGCCCTTTCGTCTTCGTCAATTTCGCCAACCTTTTCTTTACTGAATCAGCGCCAGTTGCAGTTGAATCTTCAACTTTTCACGTATTTCTGATGGCCCAGAAATAACAGTCAATCTATCCTTTCGCCGGATCGTTTGCTCAATTGTACTTTATATGTACTTTATAGGATACAAATTATAGGCCAAAACATGATATTCAACCAAAAAAAGAATCAGCATCCTGCAAGTGAAAGTCAAGTGCCAGAGGTTCACTCGAACTCTAGTGAAGCCTCTCCTTGAGGTAAACCACAGCCGCATAACCGGCACAGCACTGCTTACTCATATTGTGAGCGCACCATGGACACTTGACCATTGTGGTAATGTTCCCCGACACTCCAAGACTTTGGTCTGTGACCACAGCGTCTGGTTGCGCCATACATTCGTAAACACGCGAAGGCATGTCGTGCAGGAACTTGCATTGACAGCATTCCACAAGCATCTTCGCGATAGGCCTGGCCAATCTACCGTCGCGCGCTAGGTCGTGCAATGGTGAAGACGGCCGCGCTTTGGGTGAATTCGTATCTGAGGGTGATGGCAGTGGAAAGGATGTCGACATCTTCAGATCTGCCTTCGTCCGCGTCGGTAATAGAGATGAACTCGACATGTTGGCCTTGGCCGAGCGGATCACATTAGATAGTGGTGAAGAACCCAAAGGAGCCAACCGTCTGGCTCCTTGTAGGTGAGCCGCACTTGGCGAATTGCGCCCAGAGGATGGCATAACAGGTAGAATGGAACTGGTGGTCGAAGCTGTCTTCCGCAGATTTTTGTTGGCCTGAGAACGAGGATGCTCCAAATTCTTTTCTTTCTGCGCCTGGCCTTGCACTTGCTCTTTATTCTTAGCATCGTCCCTTGCCATCAAATAGTGCTTTGTGTGCTGGCTTCCTTGCTTCTCTTGTTTGTGGTTGGCATTTCTTGGCTGCAACCGACTTTGCTGCTGATGCTGAAACCCCGAATCGGCATAGACTTCTGTCGGCGCCGAATTTCCTTTCGCTTCAAGGGCCACCATTTTAGGAACTCCTTGAATCGTGTTCCTGGATTGGCTTCTCAACCCTGTACTTTTTTCGGAGGTGCGCATCGCTTCTAGTGATGCGATAGCGTCTGCTCCTGCATTTCTGTCTTCAAATATCCCGTCGTATTGGTCCTCTTGGTTCGTCAATGTGGTGACAAAAGACAAGGCGTCGATGTCGGGTGTTTTGGGCTTGTGACCCAACGACTTGTCCAAGATTTCAAGGCCTTCCGCAAAAGTCGTGCTCCGATCTCCCCTGAAACCACTGTCATTCATTGTGTGGCATCTGGTTTCCTCTGGTATGTCTTCAGCTCTTCTCGTGATTTGGATCACATCTTGCAAGATGTGCTTATGGTCTCCTGGAAGCTTCCCCTTGGTCGGCTGCTCGGCGCCCTTCATTTTCTGAGGTTGGTTGCTGTTTGGATGGCTTCTGCCTGCATCGCACTGCTCTGGCCTTGTAATTGTCCTGTTAACTATCCCGTTCTGTCTGCTGATTGACTTGCGCATATCCGGTCCGTCCGCATCGTCGAAAGGCCTGCTAGATAGCTTCTCCGGCGAGTCGGAGTCTTTTACTTCGCTTTCGAAAACCTCCGGACCTTGTTTTCCGAACAATGTGTTTGCTCCAACTTCGGCTCTTCGAGCGTCTTCGATGGTCGCAGGCAACCCTCTGGCCGACTGTGGCCTTGAGGTATCTGGAGTACTTGGAGGGGAGGGCGACGTAGAAGAGCCGTCGTGGAAAGAGGAAGTGGATGAAACTTCAAACGGCCGGTTGATTGCATGTGCTATTTTTGAAAAAGTAGAGCTTGCCTCTTTCGTAGATGCAAGCGCCGTATTCCCTCCTGTCATCGTCTGTGAGGAAATTGTGCTTTGTGACTTCCCTGGTTCGTCATTACCTGATTGTGATGATGTCGTCGCGGAAACTGGAAAGTGCATCGCATTTGTGGCTATTTCCCTAAAGCTTCGAGTGGCACCAGAAGTTGTGCCACTTGAAGTACTGCCACGTCGACTTATTCGAGACCTGATGGATGAAAATATGCCGCTCGTGGGAGATGCCAAACCCAAACTTGCGGGAGTGTACGGCTTGGAAGAACACTTTGAATACTCGCCGGTTTCTATTTCTAGTTCCGGGCTTTCCATTTTTCCTAGAGGTTCCAGCTGGTGCGCTGATTTTTGACTGTTCGTTTGCAGATATTGCCCGTGTCGCTGTAGACAGCCTTGACGTTGCTGTAGAGCAGCAAGCTTGGGATCTGCTGTGGTCATGGGTTTCCTGAAAGCTGGCTGTTTAGCCTGACTTGGGGTAATCCGCTGTCTTTCTCGCCAGAATTCCACCTCACTGTGTTCTGGAAATAGGCTGTCTTGATTGGATCGACCGGCCGCAGCTGACAGTGTCTCCTGCTCTAAGAATTCGCCTATGGAGCGCTCGATGCTCTGTGTTCTCGCCTGCCGAACGTAGCTATCGCTGTTGGCAGTTCCGCCTGATTTGCGGCCTCTGTCAACCATGCTGTGGAGTGCTTGATCTGGCTTTTTCTCAGCTGAGTCAGACTCGCACGGATTTTCTGTATTCCTCGTTCTGAATATCTTGGACACTTCTTCTATTTTAGAAGAAACAATAGCAGAGGCTGAGTTGCGTCTGTTGTGACCTCTTCTCAGAAAGCCGCTCAGGTTGTGAGACCTAGAAGATGTAGGTGGATATGACGTTTTGTCGTTCATGGTTGCTACTGGGGCAAGTGTGATGCTTGGCGGTGTGTCATCTTGGAGGACTGTTGATTGAACAGCTTCGGCAGAAGTAAGTTTGGTACTTGCGCTAACAGGATGCATCTGGTTTCGTTGTGACGAGCTATTAAGTGGCCGTGAAATCGTGTCCGTTCGTGAATGTGCCATGGCGGATTGCTCTCCGACAGTCACTGAACCCTTGGCCATTCCCCTTCTGTCTGGGATCGCATTCTGGTGTACAGTTGGTTCGTCCAGTACGTCGGTGGTGTCCGGCTCGGAAGTTTTCTCTTGGGAGGTAGTGGGCGAGGTAGAGGTATGGTTTCGGCTGCTAGTAGATTCCTGAGAATCTTGGGGCGGGAGCTTGTACAAGCGGTTTGTGGTCTTCCTTTTAGCACCAGGCTTCGGGCCTTTGTCGACAATAATTTTATCCCTTTTGCGTTGCTCGGCCTCCATTCTTTTGTTCTTCTTCTTTTGACCATATCCCTCCCAACTGGGCGATTGACATATAGACGACTGGTCAGATTGTGAGCCTTCCTTATGTCCCTCTCCTTCAATGGCGTCATTTAGCGGACCATTCTGCTCAGCAGTCACAGGACCGTATTCACTCCTCATCTTCTGTCGTTCTCCTCGTCTTTCTGGGATTTTCTCCTGGGTCGCGGGAACAGTGATAGAAAGAGAGGGGAGTGAGCCTCCCCCTTGAACTAGCTGGGAGTCCGAGCTGCTCTCACTGTTCTGTAATGGATATTCTCTCAAAGTTCGACGTCTTGCTTGAATTGAGGGTGTTTGAATCTGTAGCTGGACTGGAGTTGTCGAATCCGGAACCGGTGTTGTCTGTGCCCTATGAAGCCTAGCAAGCTAAATAAGTGAGTATATGTGAGATCAACAGGAGATTTGGCACGTCTGCAGACAATATAGCAAGGTGTGGTATATCAACCCAAGTCCCAATTGTGTGAAGAACAAGAAAGAAAGTTTACCTTGTATCTCTTTTCCAAGTCTAGCATCCTTTGAAAACTGTCTGCTCTTGGGCGACTCTTTTGACTCTCAAGGCTCATGGCCGCCATATCGCAGATTAATCAAAAGGATATTGTGTGAACGACAAGGTTTCGATGAGACCAATGCCAAATATGCTATTAGCGGGTGGCGACGGGAGAGAGAGTGTGTGTATGCGCGTCTGTACGCACACGCGTCTAGGCGAGTCTGAAAGAGAATGTACAACACAGCCGGAGGAGTGGTAGGGGTAGATCGAAAATTTCCTGAGTCTGGCTTGTCTCAATACTCTTGGCAGAAGCGAATGGTAAGACAACAAAAAAAGGGGCCAGTTCAGGCGATAATAAGAGCCAACGGTGCCTGAAAAAAAATATACACCGCCAGATTGGATAGGAAGAATATGATTCGAAAAGATCTGAGTTCGGGAAAGAAAGTAGAGAACCTAGAAATTTGTAGCTTCAAGGTGTGTTAGAAGACGTTCCGAAAGCCAACTTGAGTCAAACTTTTGCTGCAGCAGTAGATATGGGTAAAAAATCGGAACGCAATACCGAAATAACAAGTGTCCAATTGTAAATAAATTGGCATTAGAGACACGCTGGACATATTCTGTGTCACACGCTTTCGAGAGGGTTCGTTTGTCAAAGTAGAGAGCCTCGACAGAATGCCGCTGGAAGATTATGTTCTAGAGCTAGGTCCCAGTTATTAAATACTCATGACAGCCAGAAACAGACATCGAAGGTGTCCGGTTCACAAAAAAAACACAATGTGACAAGAAAGAGGTAAGTGAATCACACAAAAGAGGGACAACGGCAACAACAGTATGTCGTAGAACAGGCGGTGACAAAAGACGGATCAAACAGTGGCGCATTGTAGGAGACGATGCAGAATGGAAGTAGGCGCATGGGTGATAAGGATGAGGCGAAAACAGGGGTAGGGAATTAAGACATCGAGAGAATAAGACGGCGAAGAGAAGAAAGAATAAAAATAGATTTAATCACGGGAATAAGATCTCGTCAAGCGTACCTAATGTTCCTTAAGGAGGGACGATGGCTGCGTGTGTGCACTGCATGCGGCGTAACGTGGGCTGTAGACGGCGAGTTGGCAAACGCCTTTTTGCAACGGAAGAATAATATGGATAGTGTGACTCCCGCTCATAGCTTCTAGACACAAGTAAGAAAAGACAGTATGGTGGGCAAGATGATACCAACAGTAGGCAGAGAAGATGATGGACGCCAGATTATGATTTGCTGATCAGGCAACCCAGAAATTTGTGTAAACTGCAGGAGGAAGGAGCGGACAGCAAACAGCGACGCGCCACCAGAATTGGAAAGAGTGAATATGACAGCACGCCGGGACCCACCTGCAAATATGCAACCGAGAAAATTCCGGCTTGAAGACGGGCTCAAGCGCGGAAAGGTTTGGGGCTGTGACGAGACGGACTTCGATTCCGGCAACGGCGAGCTGCATCATCGTGTTGTACAAGGGCTGTTACGGACCCACGAAAATGTACGCTGGCATAGGCATTTTTACTTACTACCTCAACCTATATTTATTTTATGCTGTAATAAATCAAGCCTGATAGACAGTCGTATTATATTATAAAAACACTTTTATGGATAAGTCATTTGAGACCTGACTGCTGAATGCTACATAAAAGTCAAGATCCAAAGCCTCGAAATAGGCCTTTTTCGGCAGAGATCCCCTTATGATCCTGTGGGAAGACTTAGAGCAAGTGGCCGAGTTTAATTGTGTCTACATACAGAGAAGGCCTGCGGCTACAGTATTCAGCTGTGGGTATCCAGTTTCCAAGATATCAATATCTCAACGCCGCAAATGCGAGAGCTTGACTCCATGATTGCATGAGTGGTTTTTCTAAGCCGATAGTATCATTATACTCTCCTAGGTACCTTTCATTAGACGAAACCTAGTCCGAAAAACTAGCAAATCGCGCATTATGGCAGCACGCCATCACGTTTTCTCGTGCCTGTTTTCGCCGTTTTACGGTCCGTTCCACTTATTTTCCACGTTGTCTCTTCTGTGTAAAGTGTAATACGAGGCCATGAAGGCATTGTCGTATTGGTGAGAACGAGAAGAGAAATATGGAATACGACTGGAGGAAATGGCATGTCAGCATCTCCAAGGTGCTTCAGGAGTAGTTCAGTTAAGCTCGGCACCATCCCAAAGCCACAAATTAGTGAGCTGTGTTGCGTTAACCAATCAGAAGGCGCAGTGTTTCCAACGATCCCTCAAAGAGAGTACATTTTGCACGAAGTTAAACATGCTGCTTATTGGTTGCCAGAAAGAAGCAGAGTTCAGGTCTTGGGAACTATAAAGCTAAAAAGGATATGTTTATTACTAAAAATGCCCGTCGTCGGTGTCGTTAAGAGTTGAGAGCGAAAAGCAGCGCAACTAAAGCAAGGTAATCCTGTATTTACACGAAATGAAAAGAAACGAACCCCGTTGCCAATATGGAGTAAAGCCTGGAAATCCCCTCGGCATGAACCCTCGGCATGCAAGTGACCATGAAATTAGATTGTAGGCACTTGGTAGTGCATGGAACAAAGAAAAGCCATTAACACGACTTGCGGCAGTTTCTGCCGCTTCTTTCAAGGCTGAGCTTCTTCTTTCTCAGTCTTCGCCTCTTCGCTATTGCTTATTAGTGCCTGGCTGGTGACATGTTCCTGGTTCAGGCTGTAGCCACGGAGGAATACACTGAGTATCAGGCAGAAGGCGGAAAAGGCTATCATGGAAATGTAGATGACGTGCAGGCCTTCATTATAGGCCTTGACCAGCTGGCTCTTCTCGACACTGGCAGGCATATGACGGATGATGGCGACGACCGATGTGGCATCATGTGAGTATTCGTTCGCCAGGCTTGCAAATGCAGGCAGAGCGGCGAGCTTCCTTTTGAACGAGTTCTGGAAGATGACACCACTGACGGCCACACCGATGGACTGGCCAAAAGTGCGCAGGAAGGAGAAGAAGGCAGAAGCCTGGCCATTCAAGACGGGCTCGCAAGCCGCTTGGATCGACAGGCCCATGGCTGGGAACAACATGCCGGTGCCAAGGCCCAGGGGAACGCAGAGCCAGATCCAGGCCGCCACCGAGGTGTCGGGCTTCAGCAAGAGGAGCAGACCGGAGCCCAGGGTGGTCAGAGCCCAGCCGATCCAGACAGACCACCGGTAACGGCCGGTTATGCCAGTGATGACGCCCACAGCCGAAGCTGCCGGTGCTACCGTCAATGTTATTGGGAGCACGGCCACGCCTGTGATGACGGTTGAATATCCCTTGACAGCCTCGTAGTAGAGAGCTGGATGCATCAGCAAAAGTCACGATCCAGAAAGGGGCCGACAACGAGGAACGGGATGCCTTACGCAAGAAGTACAGAATTGACCAGAGGATGGCGCCATGCAGGACGGTCATGATGTACGTGAGGATAATGTCGAGGTTGTTGAAGATGCGCCGATTGATTATGGGCTCGCGAGCAACACGGAACTCGTAGAAGCCAAAGCCAACAGTGCCGAGAAGGCCGAGAATGAGCGGAAGCAAGACGCGGTAGGAGCTCCAAGGATTCGACACGCCGCCCGTCGACAGACCATAGAGAAAGGAGGTCGAGCTGGCAGTGAACAGGACAGAGCCGACCCAGTCGAAGCGCAACGTCTTGGCGATGATGCCGCCGGGGATTTTGGTCTGATGCAGGAAGAGCACGACAAAAGCCATGCCGACACCGATCATGGGCAGGTTGATGTAGAAGATCCAGCGCCAGCTGACGTTCTGGGTAAAGGCAGCACCGACGAGCGGACCGCTGACGGTACCCAGACTCCACATGGCGCTGAGAACGGAGAACCAAGTTGGCCGGAAGGCGAGCGGCACGAGGTCGGTCACGACGACTTCGGTCAGGGCAATGAGGCCGCCGCCACCGATTCCTTGGATAGTCCGGCCGGCGATCAGGACGGTGAAGTTGTTGGCCACGGCGGCCACGAGAGAGCCGACAAAGAAGAAGACGCCGTTGACATAGATGAGCTGACCTGTTAGACCGGACAACGGGACAGAGGAAGGGAAGAGGACGGGGAGCAGAAAAGACGCACGTATTTGCGCCCAAAGATGTTGCTCAGAGACGCCGCTGTGGGCTGCAGCACCGTGCTGGCCAGAAGAAAGCTGGTGCCGGACCAGAAAGCCTCCAGCGCACTGCCGCCAAGTGAGGCACTGATGCTCGACAGAGAGACAGACATGCTGGTGGCATCCAGAGCGACAGCAATGGTCACCACCATCAGGGCGGAGAAAGCGAGGAAGAAGCTGCGCGTCGGCCGGAAGACGGCCTTGTTGTCGACTTGCTCGACCTTGCCGCCAGCCGTGTCCAACTCCTGAGCGGTGCCAGGAACTCCAGGGTGCAGCTCTTCTTGCATTGACGTGCCCGTATCCGAGTCGGCCAGCGGGTCGATCTTGTAGTGGCCTGTAGCCATGTTGGCAGAGTGAGAGAGACCGGTTGGCTGAGAGCCAGCTCACTCTCGTAGTAGACGTGTATTTGTTGCTGAAACAGAAGCAGGCAGCGGCTGGATGGTTCTTGGCGATGTCAATGAGGTACGAAGAGAGGCTCCGCCAGAATGAAGAGCAACAGTCAAAATGGGGGGTTTTCAAAGAGCGGTAGCTTGAAAGCAGAAGGTGAAGCCCAGATTCTTCGAAGCACTTGTTCAGAGCTGGTGACATATCCCAGCAATACAGTCGTGACAAGAGGACAGACATCCTTTTTAACAACGCAACCATACATGGCTTCGAGGAAGCAGCATCTGAACACACACGGGATCTGCCATGTAAGGCTCAGACAAGAATGTCCCCGGAATCTGCGGTGGATCCTTACGCCGAAAGTACGAGTAGCACGTCTCTCATGTTCTCGGCTCAGAATGGTGCCAAAAAGTTTACCCGAATAGTAGCCATGCCGTCTCCTCGCGCCTGAGATCAATCACTCTCCGTTGGACAAACTTCGGGTTTGTGGGGCCGTCGCATTAGCAGTCATCCTACCTTTCCAGTTGGCTGATGCGTGAATAGCAGAGAAGGTGCGAAGTAAGCATAGGCCGCTGGAACGATGTCGCTGCAAAATGCCTGTTTGGGAATAAGTTGCAACAGCGAAGTCGGCCCAAAATCCATCCGCTCCAAGACTTGCAACTCCGTCTCCGTTCCTACCTCCGTCGGCCCCATTTGTCTTACTCAGCTTATCTTATCATATCTTTACTTCGAGCTCACTTTATGTATGAAGCTGTCCTTCAACACAAGCCAGAACTGACGTCTTTAGACCGATCCAACGGAGATTTTCTGCAGGAAGACTGGGTAGACGATGTCATTTCTCTGTAAGACGTAGCACATGTGTCATTCGCAAGTCGACTTCTGCTACTGCAGATATCAGACCGCCAGAATGAGCAACCACAAGGCGATGCCACTGGACACGATGCTGCTGGTAAACGGCAGCCAAGGACCACACACATAATCACACAAGCTCCTCGGCCAATTGGCTGGCTATATAGGCGGGACGGAACACATCCTTTTCTGGTGCGCAACGTCTTCTCGTTTGCAATACTGCAAATGCGAACACTAAAATCGACAACCAATAAGAAAGTTTACAAGTGAATGAATGACTATGATGGTGACACAAACCTATAGAACCTGCTTTATGAATTAGAAAATGCTCATCAAACCTCTCTAGTGGCCTAAACATGACTTGCCTATCCGTCTCTTCTGTCAGTGCGTGACATATTGCCGGTATAGCACTGTACCAGGAAGTCACCGTCTCGAGACCAATGTCTCAGGCCGTGGAAGCCCTCGTTGGCTATTGTCTCGACGTGACTGGCTGCGGAGGTATGCCTTGACTCCCGGATACCGCTCGCAGCCTCGCTTGTTCGCCAGCCCTACGTTGCAGCTGTAACGCCATCCTCTGTCCACGTGTTGCCGGAATAAAAATACATGCATATTTCTACAAGGCGCTTTCAACGGTATGCCTCCAATACCTACTATCTCGCTCTGTGCAGGTTCACAATGGACAGCTCATTACCTCGACCCAGATCCGGGATGCAACGAGCGTTGCGCCTGGGAGACTATAAGACGTCAGTCCTTCTGGCTATGAAGGGTGCCCTCAACAGCCGAAGAGGTACAATCCTGAGAGGTGCCACGCATCCGTGCGAAACCAACGTCCGACCGCCTTTTTTGGTGGTCATTCCATATCGATCTACTCGTGGATCCACGACAAACACGGCATGACTGCTTCTGCAGCTCTGATGGTACTAATGCAAGCTGCAATTGAAATTGGTTCGTCTAACTCGGACATGGCCGAGGTCGTTTTGAGTTGCCTTGCTTTTGTTCGGTTACCGCTCTCTGCTTCCTGGAAAGGTTCCCAAAACTGCACCTGGTATTGCTTGTCCCTAAAGCCTGCCTAGCATAATATAACATTGTAATTTTTTGTCCTAAGAAACAAGCATGAGGCAAAAAAGAAGAAACCCCAATTATCAGTATACACATAACGCCCAAGTCCCAGCTGCCCGACCTGACAACTGGCCCTTTGGGCCTCCCCTTCACCATCTCCAAAGCCAGACGGCGATGGCTAGCCAGGCCATGCGCTCCAGGCATTGAAGCAGGCCCGACCACTGCGTCGATTCGTGGCGGTTGCCGTTGTTCTATTCGGCCCGCCCAACATCTCTTCGTCACTCTCTAGATCGTTCTTCGCCTGCCTAGCTCGAGAATCGCCGAGTGATCTTGGCGATGACTATACAGTAGCAAGGTTAGTAAGGGCAACCAAGACGGGGAAAGGGTGGAAGCATACTGTGCAGAGCAACGACGCTGAAGATAAACACCAGCGACAGAACAAGCACCACTACGGGGTCCACCTTCAAGCCGGGCGACTCATCGGTGTACAGTCCTAGATGACAGTCAGCATGTTTGTCCTTCACGGCTTCAGCTCCACCACGGAGGATCGCGACCGATTGCACGTACTCAACATCGTGCTGCTACTACCGCCCGCACCTGCAGCCCGGGTGCTGCTCGGCCGCGCATTGGCAGCCTTCTCCTTCTGATCGGCAGCTGCGCGACGGCGGATCTGCGTGCGGGCACCACCTGGTGGGGGAGGCGGCGAGGGCGAGGCGCCGCGGTTGGCGGCGGCACCCGTAGAGGCGCCTACAGGCGTCGGAGAAGAAGCGCGTGGTGAAGACTGGGCTGGTCAGCGACAGGCGGAAAGAAATGCGACGAACGGGGAAAGATATTCCTACCATATTGAAGCGGGACGGCAATTGGGCACAAAGGCAAGCACAAAACAGACGCCAAGTGAGCGAAAAGAAGGGGAAACGAAAGAAACTGGCCGGATGGGAAAAGACGGTCGGGCGCGGATGTGTTGTTGTTAGTTCGGGGTGAAGTGCAGAGAGAGAGTCGGTCGTATAATGAATTGGCCAAAAAGGAGCGGCTCGCGTGCAAATTGAGGCCACGACACCAGCTCCTGATTCACTCAGTACAGGTCCCATAATTCCGTTAATGGCTCTGGTGCATAATTATTGTTCCGGCCCCGAGAGCCCAGACAAGGGCGAGGACCCCTGCTAGTTTTGGGTTTAAGGCTTCAAAAGCTCATTTACTAAAGTAAGCCAAGAGCCTCACGTCCAGCTGGTTATGACATTTCCGCGTTTTTATATCATAGATTGTATTCGTTTGTATCAACACAAAAGGCCTCTTATCAACAGTTACCAGAACACATGAATAAGAGATGTAAAATAGAGACAAGAACACACAGCTCGGGATCTCCGAAGAAAAGTAAACCTGTAGAGAGAAAACAAACTTTACGTGGTACACCGCGGCTAAGACTTTATCGCTTGAGTTGTAACCTTCTCTGATACCGTGCCGAGCTAGAAAAACAAGGGAGAAGCAGAATGGCTCCATGAAACGAAGGTGAACGAGACGAAGGGTGGATGAAGGGGACAGAGGGTGATCAACGAGGCACATGTGTCTGATATGGGCAAGATAAAGTAAGAGACGAGACAGGGTAAATGCAAAATACAGAATAAATAAAGCAGACAGAAACATTAAAGAAAATACAAACAACGGCCTGGTCCTCCACTTCTTCCAAGCCTGATACAGAATCATGCTGAACTGCACAGAAATAAAGAAACGAGATCTGAGATCTGAAATCTTCATCCATGTGCATAGGGTATCCATTTATCTTCCCCGTGTTTTTATCATCTCTTCTGTCCCAATAAGACTCTCCACAAACTTTCCAGACTCATCAAAAGCTCCCCACAAGAAGTAAGATATATGTCGACATCCTCGTGTCGACCTTCACCAAAAGAATCGTATCTAGAAGAAATGAGCACCAAATAGATAGCTTTTCCCCCAGCCCCTGGCCAAAATGAACTTCAACCCGCTTTGGAAAGCGTCATGACAACCCGACAAGACAGCGAGCATGCCACTATGCCACGATCTCCGACTGGGTTCTCATTTCGCAACAATGGGACCACGGATATGCACGGCACAAAACCGTGTGTCCACAACAGGACCTCGAGGCGTTTTGGACTCCAAAATACAAAGGGATATGCGATATGCGATTTGATTGCTGACGAGACCAGGCCCGTCTCTCTCCGGTTGCAAATTTGTTCGGCGTAAAAAGGGGTGAGCTTGAAGACCAAGCACCATGCTAGCAGATCATATGACGCGGGCCATTTGAGGCAAGCTGGAAAGCAAAAGAAGCTGCGCTGGTGTGGCTGCGCTATTTATTGAGGGTGAGAGATTAAAAAGTGTTGGAAAACGAAGCATCTGCGTCCATGGAGGCAAAATGCAGCACAAATATTGCCCCAAACAAAAAAACGCCTTCCGCTATAATATGATGGCAGAAAAGAACGCAAAGATCGCATTCTCTTCCTCGAAACCGACAAGCCCGCTGCTGCATATAGACGAAAATGACTGATCTGTCTGTTGTGTAGGTGGGTCTGGGTGGTGTAGATGAATGCTGCGTTTCTTGCATGTGTGGGGGTTTGTAATTCCGTAAGTATCGTACGCTGACAAAAGAAAAGTACTCGACAAGAGGCCGAAAGTCCGAGTAGTGGCCGGGTTGTCTCTTTGATTATCGCCATTACAGAGAGACATCCAGGACCAGGCTGACATCCTGAACAGTAGGACCTGCAAGGTCTTCCAGAACAGGGATCAGGTCAAGCAGTTCGTTGTCGTGTGCATCGGAGAACCAGCTGCTAATGGGCACGGCGTGCTGCGGGTGAAATATGTACGAAGTAGGCGAGTTATCGATGATAATCGTATCCTTCAGGTCCCGTCCAACCATGGACAGATCTTTGACATAGTTGCCCTGGTGGTTGAAGCAGCTTTCCCGGAAAAGTCTGTGGTGGACAACGTTGTGGATGTCCAGCTGGTCTAGCAATGGGTTGCCGTACTGTTGTCAAGATCGTCAGCGGACAGATTCTAGCCAAGATATAGCCGAGGTGCAGATATACATACCTTTGACACCGATGCCGTGAAAACCACGACTTCGTACAGTTCGCCAACCCTCTTCATGAACTGGTCAACACCTGGCCGCTTAATCACGTAGATGTTGTGGTAGCTGCCTTCAATCTCGACCGGGATGGTAAAGTCGGCTTGGTGGAGTATCTGCAAGATATTAGAGAATGATTTTGGACGTATGCACAAAGCATCTGTCGGGAACGCATGCGTACCTTGAACGAGCTGTGAACCAGAGTCTCATCCAGATCCAGTACCAAGCACTTCCTGCCCTTCAGACGCGGCTCGATAGGGGGCAGCAGGGCCGTTGGCTGCGTGTATTCAATAGCCGGCTCCATGGTTGACGAATCGACGTTGCCAGTCTGTACTGCCGCCACGGGTGCCGGGCCTGGCGGTGGGGGTGGCACGCTGGGAAGCACCTCGGGTGCTTGCGTGATTACGTTTTCGTCCACATGCTGAGTAGATGGAGCGACATCATCTGCATCAGACATCTCAGCATCGTCGTCTTCAGCGGAACGCGGCACGACCTCCTCGTCCACAATAGGCGTTTCGTCGACCTCGTGATGAAGTGGCGGTTCAACTGCAACGGCTGGGGCCACGCTGCCTGTCCCAATAAAGGATGCTTGCTTCGAGTCTGAATCGCGGTTCGATGCGCCTGCAACGGCAGTCGAGGCAGTCGTCGGGGTGTTGTTTTCAATCGAAGCAGTTTCCGAGTTCCGCTCCGGCCGGGCTGATGATGCGATGGCGGTTGACGAGCTCGCCAGCGGTTGTGATGGCTGTTGCTGCGGCTGAGACGGATATTGTGGTTGTGGCTGGGACTGGTACTTCCCCTCTAGCTGGCGGGTTTCCTCCACAGGTTCGTCCTTTTCAGATAGCTCGGAAGCGCCACTGGCCGGGGGCTGTTCACTGGGCACGCCCGTCCTCCGAATGGCGGTGGCCGGGCGTGGAGGAATGTCCTTCAGCTTGCTGGCAGGGAGGGGAGGGTCGTCGCCGTCGAGGGCGTTCGCATCGTCGGGTGCGGCGCAGCAGCCAAAAATGGCCAGGAAGCCGCCGCCCTTCTTCCGCTTCGGAGAGGGTGCCACGGCTGGAGAGCTGGGTTGCGAGTTGACAGGAGTGTTGGTCGGATCGGTGCCGTTGCCGTTGCCTGAATGCCTGCTCGACGCGCTGCCGTTTGGTGGCTGCCGACCGAGGAAACTGCTCTTGGACTCACGAGACTTGCCGTCGATGCTCTCGCGCGAATCACTGGCAGTGGCGCCACTCAGACCGGTCGACGTTGGCGATGGCTGGATCTTCTGTGAGGACGAACGCGAAGAGACGTGGAGAAGGGAGCGGCCCTTTTTCTGTGGAGTGTTGGCACTGGCGCTGCCTTCTTCCGAGGAGAGGAATTCGTTGTCTTTTGAGCTTCCGGCCAGGTTCTGCTGCGCCGACTGCGACTCGGCGACTGGAGACATGTCTTCTGGCGAGTCCAACAAGCCTGGCAGTGCGGACTGGTCGGAAGGGTGCTCTGACGGGTGGCTTGGGCGTCAGCAAATGGGGCTCGGTAGTTTTTGTTCTCGGCTGCAAGCCTAGGAAAGCGGCCAGGAGAAAAGGGGCGAGCGAGAGTGGTCGTGATCGGGAGACATGCGACAGTGTGGAAACGGGGGAGATGGACGGCAGCCTCGCTCGTTGAACCTTGTTCGCGGAAGAGAAAACGTCGGGCGGGCAGATTTGTTCGGGCTCGAAGTTGGGTGTGCAAAAGGGGGGGGGGCCAAAAGAATGGTCGCATGCGACAGTGTCTCTCCTTGTGGATGACTAAGGGAAAACAAAACGTGCAGACAAGCGAGAAAGAGATGAGCGAGCAGACAGAAGCGAAACGGGCTATGGGGTGAGGGAAGAAGACGCGAAGCGGAGTCCAATGGAGGCAGGATGAAGAAAGGTGATGAAGAAGAAAGGAGAGGCAAGGGACACTGGGGATCAACAGACGCGCGCGTTCACTCACCCGCTCAAGCTGACCAAGACTCTTTTGCTGTATGCCTGTCTCCCTTTGTGTTGCCCCTTATGCGGCGGTTTTGGCGGGCCGAAACAAGGCCAATCCGGATGGGTGCCACCGGTTTGTGCTAGAGTGCAATTGCAGGTGAATCTGATGCTCAGGGATGCTCGCAAAGGGGGGAGGATGAAGAGAGAGAGAGAGGGAAAAAAAGTAATAGGTGAAAAATAATGGAGCCGAATGAAATTGAGGGAAATTTGAACGTGACGACGTGGATGCGATAGCAAGGTTGACTGGGGTGTAGGGCCTCTTTCCAGGGTAGTCAGAAATGAACAATGGCAGAAATACGACGTCGATGGCTGGAGCGAGTAGGGGACGTGGTTCAGCCTCAGGGCAAGGACAGCACATCAGACAGCGGGCGATGCAGCAGGGGCGAGACAACAGCGCAGCGGATCCAGCGAGAGGGCAGGGCGAGATGGGGAAGAAAGAGTAGAAGCGGAGGAGAAAGGCGGCATATCTCAGAGGCTGAAGCGAGATTGATGGCTGTGATGATGGACCTCCATTTTCTGCATGTCTGTATGTACTGGCGAAAGGGGGGGAGCGAGTGGACGGACGGGGGCAGGATCATTCCGCCGAGAGATTAGCACTCCGTAGGCGGCCAGCAACTGGTGCTGCAGGCTGAGCGGCCGCTCCAGTGCTACTCCCCACAGAGCTGTTAGGGAGCAACACTACGGGCTAGGGCGTTCTTTCAGCAAATTGGCGTGAGACAGGCCCTGATCCATGCGGTACCCTCTAGCGCAGATTCCCGCCAGCGGGTCGCCGACAGTTGGCCGTGGCGGGCAGGCCAATAGCAGTGCTCGCAGCACGAAAGGGGGGGCCTTCATAACGGCAAGAGGCCGTAAGAAGCAGCCAATTGCACTTGCTGCGACGCCAGAGATGATACTAACTCCTCTTCACGGGATATCTCCCACATCCCTGTCCGTTCATCTCTGACTGGCCCCTCCAATCCAGCCTAGATGCAGAAAGGCGGCCGTGACGGGTCACAACAGCGCTCGCTCTGCAGTCCTTTTGCCTGTCTCTAGCAACCCTGCGAGGGGCAGCGTGGTCAGAGCCTAACTGGTAGCCGCCAGCGCAACGGACGAGAAACAGCGGTCAATTGGAACAGAACAACGGGTCCGGTTAGCGCGCTACACCGGTGCATGAGCTGTTTGCCGCCCTCTGTCTGGGCGACGATGGAGAGAGGCAGGAATGGGGTGATGGAGGCCCAAAGGCCTGCGGTGCGAACAGTGAGCTACGACGTACTCCGTACGCTGCACCAGCACTACGACGTAACATGTCGGAACTCGTAAGTAAGATATCTTACAAACTCCGTACTCCGTCCTCGTAGTAAGATATCTTGCCAGCCATTATTCCGTACGGGTTGTCTAATTATAACACCACCCAGAACGCTTGTCGGGCTCTGATTGGGCAGAGCTTGCCGCCCAGGCAGGCGTGATAGCCGGCAGTCACAGTGGACCAGAGAGCGTTGGACGAGGTGAGAGGGAACGGAAGATGGGAACGGGAACAGGGAAAAAGAAGCCGGCCATTGTAAGGAAGAGCCCTGTCTTCGGTCCGTGACAGCCGCTGGGCCATTCCCCGGGCGCTACTCTGTACGCGCCGCTGCATGCAAGAAGCAGCCCCATCACCTTGATGTTTTTTCAGGCGCTTGCAAAAGCGCTGCTGACACAGCTCCAATGTCGATGCTCTTCGTAACTAAAGACACGCAGATTGCGCTGTTTGCCTGGCGCAATCTGCTTTTTGTGGCTTTGCAACGCCACAATGGCGCTTTGCCCGGTCACGTGGTGGCAATGACGTCTCGCTGGAGAGACCCACTAGCTCCGCATTCCACCACCGCAAGCGCAAGGCGAGCGAGAGCTTCCCCAGTTTGCCTCGGAGCTGCGCGTCACATGCCTTTTCCTGTCCATTCCAACTCGTCGACCGTCGGTCTGTTTGCATCGCCATCCACAACCGCGCATCAGCACCGCCAAATACAGCGCTGTCGACATCTGAGAACGCACGCGACGACCACACTATCGGCTTCTCGATCCACAAGCCTTCCCTATGGCTGGACACGGCGGCCCTTCCGCATCTTGACATCTCTTGAAAACAGAATAAAACACAAGAGCCCACCACACAACGGCCATGGCTGCCCAGTCCACTCTGCGCCAGTCGGCCGCCGAGGCTGCCATAGCCGCCTTCATCAGCAAGTACAGCGGGATGGTCAGCCGCCGACTGCGCCGCACGACGCGAACAAGCCGCTTGCTCGCGACAGTATCGCTGCTCGTGTCGGTTTTGCTGGGCGCGGAGGGCGGACGTCGCTGGTGGCAACGCAGCCGGCTGGAACGGGAGCAGGGGCTGAAGCTGGTCCGTACCAACTCGTGGCTGCACAACAAGGACGGCTCGCGCACCATCTACGTGCCCTATCGTGGCGGCACGTCCAAGGTGGTCATCCCGACGATCAAGGCTCTGACCTTTGAGGCCCATCGCCGGCTGTTTTTGAATCCGCCTCGTGTCTCCGGCCTCCACAGCGGCAATGGCGATGGCTACGTGCCGGGGACCCAGACCAAGCCGGGCCTCAATCTGGCATTCCTGCACCAGTTCCTCAGCCTCATGAGCATTATGGTACCGCGTTGGACCAGCAAGGAGTCCGGACTACTCGTCAGCCATGCCGGCTTCCTCGTGCTCAGGACGTACCTGTCCCTTGTCGTGGCCCGATTGGACGGCGAGATTGTCCGCGATCTTGTAGCCGGCAACGGCAAGCTGTTCATTTGGGGCTTACTAAAGGTAAGGAATGGCTGGCTTCCTCGTCTTTCTTTCACTTTCACGGTGCTAACAGTGGCCCAGTGGTGTGGCTTCGGCAGTGTGGCATCGTACACCAACGCGATGATCAAGTTCCTCGAGTCCAAAGTGTCAATCGCCTTCCGCACACGGCTCACGCGGTATATTCACGACCTGTATCTGAACGACAACCTCAACTACTACAAGCTTTCCAACCTCGACGGCGGCCTTGGCCAGAGCGCAGACCAGTATATCACGCAGGATCTGACCCTGTTTTGCGCCGCTGCTGCCGGCATCTATTCGTCGCTCGGCAAGCCGCTGATCGACCTGTGCGTCTTCAACTTCCAGCTCTACCGGGCCCTCGGCCCTCTGGCGCTCTCGGGCATCATGAGCAACTACTTTTTGACTGCCAGCATCCTGCGGCGGTTGTCGCCGCCCTTTGGCAAGCTCAAGGCGGTCGAGGGCCGCAAGGAGGGCGACTTCCGCAGCCTGCACGCCCGCCTGATCGCCAACGCCGAGGAGGTGGCCTTTTACGGCGGCGCAGACATGGAGAAGCAGGCGCTGAACCGGGAGTTCAAGGAGCTCAAGACGTGGATGGAGGGCATCTACTTTCTCAAGATCCGCTACAACATGCTGGAGGACTTTATCGTCAAGTACAGCTGGAGCGCGTACGGCTATCTGCTCTCAGCGCTGCCAGTGTTCCTCCCGGCCTGGGGTGGCCTCGGCGGACTGACAGAGCTGGCCGGCAACGATCTGACGACGACATCGGCAGGCAACCGGGAGCGCGCTCGCACCAAGGACTTTATCACGAACCGGCGGCTGATGCTGTCGCTCGCCGACGCGGGCGGACGGATGATGTACTCGATCAAGGACCTGGCAGAGCTGGCGGGCCACACGAGCCGGGTGTACACGCTGATCTCGACGCTGCACCGGGTGCACGCCGACGCGTACTACCCGCCAGCAGGACGGCAGAGCGAGCTGTACTCACTGTCGGACGTGCAAGGCACGATGCAGAAGGGCTTCGACGGGGTGCGGTTGGAGAACGTGCCGGTGGTGGCGCCGGGACTATGGCCGCACGAGGGCGAGGAGCTGTTGGAGTCGCTGTCGCTGATTGTGCGGCGGGGCGAACACCTGCTGATCTCGGGGCCCAACGGCGCGGGCAAGTCGTCGATCGGACGGATCGTGGCCGGGCTTTGGCCGGTGTACCGCGGGCTGGTGAGCCGGCCAAAGGCGGTGGGCGAGGACGGCATCATGTTCTTGCCGCAGCGGTCGTACCTGAGCATCGGCACGCTGCGCGACCAGGTGATCTACCCGGACGGCGAGGCAGACATGCGCAACAAGCGCAAGAACGAGCACGACCTGCAGCGCGTGCTAGAGGACGCGCACCTGGGCTACCTGACGGCGCGCGAGGGCGGCTGGGATACGAAGAAGGAGTGGAAAGACGTGCTGAGCGGCGGCGAGAAGCAGCGCATGGCCATTGCCCGGCTGCTGTACCACGAGCCGCAGTATGCCTTTGTCGACGAGGCCACGAGCGCGGTATCGAGCGACGTGGAGGGGCTGCTCTACGAGAAGTGCAAAGAGCGAGGGATCAGTGAGTTTGCCTCTTGACTTGGTTCCTTCACCCCATGCTGACCAGCTGCTGTACAGCCTTGATCACGATCTCCACCCGGGCGTCGCTCAAAAAGTACCACACGTTCAACCTGATCATGGGAATGGGCGAGAACGGGGACGAGTGGCTGTTTGAGCGCATCGGCACAGAGCGCGAGAAGCAGAACGTCGAGCGCGAGCTGCAGGAGCTGCGCGAGCGGCTGTCGCAGGTGGAAACATGGCGCGCGCGGCGGGCCGCGATCGAAAAGGAGCTGGCACAGGTTTGGGTAGAGGGCGACAAGGAACCGCTGCCGCCACCGCCGGCATATGCCAAAGAGATGGAAGCGGCAGCGGAAGCCGGAAGTGAATCGGAAGCTTTTGAAAGCGCGGTCGAGACAACAGCAGCAGAAACGAAAGCACAACCAACAGGACAATAGACCGGTGACGCCATCGTCACGATTACGGTTCACGCTCACATATGGAGTATTGCGTATTTGCGTATTTGCGGCTTTCTGTTCGATATAGTACGGGGCATACACAGAGTACTATGTATCTTACAATACACAGACAAACCAATGTCACACCGCCTGATGATCCATGTCGGAAGACGTGGCTACTACAGTATGTATGCGCTGGCCTGGTGGCGAGGGAGGAAAAGAAACCAAGAGGAAAAAGAGGCGAGAGAAGACGCCTTGCCAATAATGCAGTAAGACTGATCTTTGCCTGTTTAGCGTAGCCGTCAGCGGGTTGCCTGGCCGCCAGCGCCAGCAAAGCCCCTGGCCAGCCGCCCTGTGGGGTTCGAGACCCCTGACAGGCCGAGCGCTAATCTAAAAACAAGCGGGAGACACTCATTAAACAGCGCCCGGCCCTTTCGGCACAGCACGATTAGGGCATAGACACAGGAGAATTCCGGCTCATCTCAGAGAGGCAATCAGAGCGCTCGAAACGGCCGAGAAAAATGTTAGAAAAATGGGCGGATCCACCGGTCCCTGAACGTTGGAGAGCTGAATCGGCATTATTGACTCCGTCCTTTGGGCTGTGCTGTGCATAGTTCTCGTGCAGCATGAGCCCATGCATCTGACTATTATGTACGGAGTACATGGAAATCCTGCTCGTACCTGCGCCTCTGCATCTGAGTCAACGCGCTCACCAGCGGCGCTTTTCATGCACGTGTAGTCCTTCTGTCTCGTTCTCGGGATGCATGGGGATTGACAGCGAGGAGGGGGGGCGAAGAAAAACAAAGAAAACAGGGAACAGAAGGGGAAAAGAAGAAACAAAAAATAAACAGAAAAATAAAAAATAAAAAGAAGCAATACGGAATACGGAATACGAGCAGCTAGAGCTCCTTCCTTCCTCGTCCCTGCTCGTGCTCCGTCCCTTCCTCGCACCAGATTGCTCCTTCCTCGAAAGATGTTTACGCCACGGTTCTACGGGCGAGAGAGGTTAGTTCATTAGCCACCCTGCTCGTTTTATTCTTTCGGACCTTCATCTGCCTTTTTCAGCCTCATTCAGCCTGCACGCAGCGCACAGCTTGCCCCGAAGAGGCATAATGGCCACCCGCTTCGGTGCTCGTGAGAGACGATCATGCAGATGCTTGCCCACTGACAGACCTGGTGCTCCGTACGAGAGACACACATCTCGGCTCTCCAGGACCGATCCATCGGTCTCCACGTTTTCCACTTTGCGGCGTCCCTCACCGTCCTCACCTGCCTAGATATACATAGCATTGCCTGCGTGCCTGTGTTGTCTGTCCTTCTCTCTCACACTCACTCTCTCCTGAGTCGAAACACATCCAGCCGCAGGGTACTTTTTTCCCGGCTTCCTTGTTTCGTCCGGTGCACTTGCTTTTCATCCACCACCTCACATCCATCGTCCACTGCGCAATGGCGTCGCAGAGTCAGCGGTCGTCCATCCGGAGCATCCACCCACTGCCCATCGTGCTCGAGAACGACGTGGACGGGGATGAGGGCACGCCCACGTCGCCCACGTCGCCCACGTCGCCCACAACGGCACTCTCGCCGCGATCGAAACGCCGCTCAGGTGGAACTCTGGAGAAGCCAAGGCCAAAGCCGAAACCGCCCACGGCGTCGCGCGATGGCACCGGCAAGAACAGGAGCTACAGTTGCAGCAGTCCGCCTCAGCCAGGCCGCGTCCATCGAGGCACGGGTGGGCATCCGGTATATGCCCGGCGGTTCGGCCTCTTGGAAGAGCTCTATGCCGAGAGGAACCCAGAGGCCGAGACCAAGCTGGAGGCGCAGCCTCTGCCCGAAAGCGAGCCGGAACAGAAAAAGTGGCACTCCAGACGCGGCTTCTGGAAAAGGCTGTTCGCCGGCCTGCTTCTCCTAGCATCCGCTGCTGTTGGACTCGGTGTTGGTCTGGGCATCGGCCTTGGCAAGAAATCGTATGTCTGAGAACCTTGTCTCTGCTCTTTTCCTGCCAGCACTAACCCGTTCAGATGACGTCTTTCTCGGTCCTCGACAACTCCTCGACTCATTTTCCCTGATGACGTCTATCTCCACGGCAGCCCAGTCTCAGGTTGCTTTGACATGTCCATCACCTTGTCGTATGGCCAGTCACCGGCCACATATCGCCATTATCACTGGCGTATGAACCCCTGTGGGCAGTAGCAGCTCTGGGTCGATACCGTAACCAGCCATCCATTCATCTTCGGGGAAATGTTATGGAAACGGAAGTTTCGACGGCGAGGATCATTTCGGCCTCCAATTCAAACCGACGCAACTGTCGGTAGACAAAGAAAGGTCACCGCTCAGCATCTATGGTCAAGCTTCATCATACAGCAGCGAGAAGGCTCGTGGCTTTGGGATTACTCCGGAGACGAACGCCGTTCACATAATTGCCTAAATACGGCGTTACGTTAATCGTTTATTCACCGGGCATGTTTAACGCTCACGAGGCTTGTTTCGCCCTGGCTAGCGATTTACTGCTTTGCCAGATGACACGATAGAATATCTAGTCATCTTCTGCCCGGTGTCCACAACGGCCACGACAGATGCAGAGACTAGTAGGCGTTCGCATATCCAACGCGTACGAGTGAAATAGACACCATCTAATTATCCGTACATCTTATATGTTCGTGAACCAGGCTTCCGACATTTATCCGACGCGTTGATCTGGAAGAAGCGACTAGCGGATTTAGCCTGATTACGGCTAAATCTCAGCAGTGGACCAAGTTCTGCTGTTACGCCTGATTATGACCACATCGCTGGCGAGCAGAAGAAAGAGCAGAAGAAAGAGAAGAAGAGGATGAGGATGAAGACAGACTCGTTACGGGGGATGCATGGATGGCGGGTGGGGCCATCCGGCGCTGTTTTTACGTCAACCACAGGCGATCATAGGCACGGAAGGTCCAGGCGAATGGCCAGGCGAAAGGCTTAAGAACGGCGTTGAAGTCACCTGATGCAACAGTCCGGGAGCTCGAGCTAGCGGCGTAGCTCCAGCAGCGGCTAATGGTTGCGTCTCCCGTGTAAGTCGGGGCAAGAGCTCTGTCCGCTGCCCCTCTTCTTCCGCTGCTATATAAGTCCGGCTCTCCCGTTCCTTCCCTGCGGCTTTTCTCGTCTGCACTCTGCACCCGTTTTTCGATTGCCCTTTAGAAACACACTTCCACCATGGCCTCCATCCAGCTGAGCAGCGGCCACGCGATGCCCCAGGTTGGCTTTGGCCTCTGGAAGGTCGGCACCGATGTTGCTGCCGACACGGTCTACAATGCCATCAAGGCCGGCTACCGGTTGCTGGACGGCGCCTGTGGTGAGTGCTTCCCGGCCGCCTGTTTGGTGATGGGCAGCTGCTGACCAGCCAGACTACGGAAACGAGGTCGAGGCCGGCCAGGGCGTGGCCCGGGCCATCCAAGAGGGCATCGTCAAGCGTGAGGACCTCTTCATCGTGTCCAAGCTGTGGAACACGTTCCATGACGGCGATCGGGTCGAGCCCATTGTGCGTCGCCAGCTCAAGGACTGGGGCATCGACTACTTTGACCTCTACGTCATCCACTTCCCGGTTGCGCTCGAGTACGTCGACCCGGCCGTGCGCTACCCGCCCGGCTGGCACGTCGACGACGCCGCCACCGAGATCCGCACCAGCAAGGCCAGCATCCACGAGACCTGGACCGCCATGGAGTCTCTCGTGGCCAAGGGCCTCAGCCGTAGCATCGGCGTGTCCAACTTCCAGGCCCAGCTGCTCTACGACCTCCTGCGCGTCGCCAAGATCCCGCCCGCCACCCTGCAGATCGAGCACCACCCCTACCTCGTCCAGCCGAACCTGCTGCGTCTCGCCAAGGCCGAGGGCATCGCCGTCACTGCCTACTCCTCCTTTGGCCCGGCCTCCTTTGACGAGTTCAAGATGGCTCATGCCACCGCCCTCACCCCGCTCTTCGAGGAGTCCACCGTCAAGGCCATCGCCGCCAAGAACGGCAAGACCACCGGCCAGGTCCTCCTCCGCTGGGCCACCCAGCGCGGCTTGGCTGTCATCCCCAAGACCTCCACGCCCTCGCGCCTTGCCGAGAACTTGGACGTCCTCGCCTGGGACCTGCCCCAGGAGGACATCGACAGCCTCTCGGCCCTCGATAAGAACATCCGCTTCAACCAGCCGGCAAACGTGCGTGTGCGCCCCCTCTCGCTTCCCCCTTTCTCCTTGCTGACATTGTTGCGCAGTATTTCCCGACCGAGCTGCTGTGGATTTTTGGTTAGACAAGCAGAAGCGAAAGGGAGGCTGGCGTTTACATAGAGCACAAGTCACGGCCACTGCTGGCTAGATTTCACTGTGAACGATTGTGCACATCTCGCGTGTAGTCCCATTACTGATTCTATCTGCCTCTCCGGCCCTCGTGTTCCAGCAGGTCGACTTTGTGTCCGCAAATCCCAGATTCCCCTCTCCAACAAACGCCTAATCATGACGGCATGAGCGTGGCCTCTTGTTCTATATGCTCTAGCGAACGTAGGCTGCGACGGTTAGCGTGACATGGACAAGGACGTTGAGCAGGCATAGATGGACGTACTGGCATCGATTTGCTTTACCTGCGGCAGCACCAGACGCACCTTGTTTCGGTACAGTGCTGGTGCCCGCAGCTGTAGCAGGTTGCCCTCAAAGTAGACCGTCTCGAGGGAGCTTTTGTCGGCCAGGTTGCGTTCGACGTCTGTAAAGTCGTTCAAGAGGTTGTAGCTAGCCCACAGCTCCTCAAGCTTGTGGAGGCCGCTGATGCCCTGGAGTGAGGCGATTTTGTTGTTTCCAATGTCGAGCGTGCGCAGGTTTGGCAGGATCGACGTGGCCGCGGTCTTGTCGTCGGTCTCTGCGGTCTTCGCCTCGTCGGCCGAGAGCGACGCCACGGACTCGAGCAGGTTGTGTGACAGGTACAGTTCCTCGAGCGTGGACACCACGCGCAGCGGCGACAGATCGCTGATGCGGTTCGACTGCAGGCTTAACAGGCGCAGGCGTGGCAGGCCGGACAGGCCGGACAGGTCCGTGATCTTGTTCTTGGCCAGCCAGAGCTCTTCGAGAGCGACCAGGCCGTCGAGGCCGCGGATCTCACGGATGCGGTTCGAGCCCAGCTCCAACATGCGCATGTGCGTCAGTGTCTCGAGGCCCTCGATTGTGCTGATCTTGTTGGCGACCAGGAAGAGGTCGGTGAGCTGGCACAGCCCGGCCAGATGCTTAATGTGCTTGATCTTGTTGAAGCTGAGGTCGAGGCTGGTCAGGCCCGGGAGCGCCTCGACGCCGCGCATGTGGGCAATCAGATTGTCGTACATGTCGAGCTCCTTGAGGCATCCGGCGAGCGCGGCAAGGCCCTGGCCCGGAGTCGCACCGGGCGAGTCCAGCCGCTGGATGCTGTTCTGGCGCAGACAGAGTCGCTGGCAGCAGGTGAAGCGTTCAAGGTGGAGGGCGTCGATAGAGTGCACCCGGGAGTGCGTGCAGAAGATCTCGTCCGTCTCGGGGTCCTCGCCGTCTAGGATGTCTAGGAGACAAAGACGCAGCCGGTCAGCGGGAGAAGAGAAAGAGAAAGAGCTAGACAAATAGACATTACCTTCATCTGCAGATATAGTCTCGCCGGGCACAACATTGTCCTCGTCTGAATACTCGGGGTCCGACAGCGCCTCCGGGTTGGCAAGCACGGCCGTCTTCTTGGGTAGCCTTAACTTGCCATCCCAGCCTTTGCTGTTCCGCAGGCTGGGGCTGGCTTGTGGTTCCTGTCCGTCCTCTGGCTCTGTATTCGGCACCGTCTCTGTGCCATCGGCGAGGACGATGTGTGTGGCCGCAGTCGACGCCGGTGTCGATACTGACTCGTCCTGCGACGGAGCCGTCCCAACCTCGCCGTGCGTCTCTTTGTCGCTCGTCATGACAGGGCGGTGCTCCGGTTTCGCTGAAGCCTCGGTGATCGTAAAGGAGTCAGGGATAGCAGCGTATCAGTCAGATAAGTGCTTCTGGCGTCTTCGCAAACCCGGCTTTCTCGGAGATGTGTTCGAGGTAAGATAAAACTTGTCGGCTTGCCAGAAAGCAGAATCGAGGCAGACGGCAAAGAAAACCAGCAAAGGACCTTATTAGGCGGGGAAGAAGCACAGCAGTCACACACAGCCCCACTACAGAGGGCTGCAGCGGTTGCGGGGGCCATTGCCTTCTATCCGACTTCTGTATTATTAGTGCTTCCTCCATAAACGGCTTCAGTTGGCGACGGCAAGTCGTGGCATACGAGGTCGCATGCTCACAAGTTCGCATGGGACATACTTGCATTTGATAAAGGTCAGTGTGTTGTCCTCATGTCGTTGTTTTCGTATGGCAGTGAATCTTGGCTCGTCAATGGCATAGGGCCTCTGCTTGCTCCTTCCGTAAATGGCTTTTCCGACTGTCTCTTCATGTGATCAATATCTTGGCACTCTTCCGCTTTGCGCTATTCTTCACTCGTCCAACTCTTTGCAGCTATTGGCATCACTCATCGGCGGTCGATCTCCCACACTGTCGCCTGCGCGCGACGGCTGGGCATATGTGGACAATGGCTCATCTATATACGCTCGGTCGGCTATCTTGAAGCCAAGACAAACCGAATCCACAGACCTTAGATGATGCTTAAACGTATAATCAACGGCCAACGTCGACTGTTCTGATTACGACACATGACGAGACTGCTGACGCGGCAGCCGTTAGCGACGGCATATAACCCTGTCGATGGTGTTAGCCCCTTGAGAAGACAGCTATGGCCATCCAGCTGCTTTTCACCCGCATGCAAAGGCAGAACTGCTCGAGTAAAAGCAATATGAGGAATGAGGCGTCGCATGCCGCGCGGCAAAAGACTGTTCTCCTTCTGAGGACGGTTAAAAGCGCGTTTCACTACTGCAAAAGAGCGCCTTGTTTTTTAGCTTGAATTCTATGAGGAACGCAAGGCTTATTGCAGGCTTGTTCTAGGCGCACCAAAAAGAATCAAGCCTGTATCCTGCAGAAAACGTATAGACGAGATGGAGCAACTGGAGAAGATACAAAATTCAAGAGCCAGATGCACGCGTATCTCCAACACCAAGACAGATAAAAGAAGGACAAAATCTCAGCAGCATCCGTCGTACGTCCTTCTTTCGCGAGGCAATGGTTCACCACAATCTTCACCATAGGACACAACTGTTCCAGTGACCATGGTACCAGAGGTCTAGAAGCGCCCTAATAATGCACCTCAAAAGGGTTACGACATGACAGTGGCACCACAACCATCCTTCCAGGCTTTGTCCATCCAAGGGATAGACTGATTGGCGGCTGAGCCAGTAGCATCCACTGAAACTTCCTCGTCTTATTACGGAGTATCCTACATTCCAGAATTTACCCACCTCCCAGCGGCACTGCCTGTCTCTCCTGTGTCTAAACAGGGAAAAGATGGTGTAGGGGTTGCTAGAAGAAAAGCTTAGTTACAGACTAGAACCGCCCTGCGATTTGCCCTCCTTTTCTCCCTCCTTCTTCTCCAGATACCTGGCGCATTGTATATTCCAGCACATCTGCTAGAACAAGCTCTTTGTTGTCTTTTTCGGCCTTGCCTCAGGATCAATTCCACATGTTTCCTACCTAGTTTGTTCTGCCTTACTCTCATACGATTTTCTTTCTCTTTCCTGTTTTATTTGCCTTCTGTCATGCCCCCGGCCGACTCGCCCCGGCGCGTCCTTGGCTTGGCGTTTTCGGCAGCGGTTATTTTGTGTACCGTCTTGGCATTCTATTCTTCTGACCACATCATTCTTCGTCAATACGTTACCCGCCCAGTTAACACGCACACGGCTCAGGAGCTACCAGCGTTTCGGGAAACGTTAGAATACTTCACCGACTACCCCATCAGATCTCCTTTCAAAGATGGCTTCGGTGAGCTTGGTCGGCGCAGTCGAATCATGCGTGATTGGATTGTCATGGCCGACACCATGCCCAAGACTGCGCCGGCACGGGCTGTCCTCGAGGCTGCTTCTGAGGAGGTTGCCTTGAGCCTCTTCCCTTTCCTAGCAAACTACAAGCCGCATTGGAAGGG
This sequence comes from Grosmannia huntii, assembly GCA_019925595.1. Classification (NCBI taxonomy): domain Eukaryota; kingdom Fungi; phylum Ascomycota; class Sordariomycetes; order Ophiostomatales; family Ophiostomataceae; genus Grosmannia; species Grosmannia huntii. Next base: position 111,044 of record JADHKJ010000023.1, read on the forward strand.
CAGAACGATTGGCCGGAAAACACCCGTGTCTGATATTAGAGCCTCTTTTGGCAACAGCTCGGCCGGTATTGTCATCCCGGCTGGAGACAAAAATGCCCTCTTTGCTGCGCACTTAATCGGCTCGTTGCGGACTGTCCTGAAGTCCACTCTGCCCATCCAGATAGCCTACGCTGGAGATGCCGACCTATCGAAGGTCAACCGCGACATACTCGCCAGCGTGGTAAACGACAGTCTACCGATCGAGTTCCTCGATATCTCGACCGTATTTCACCAAGACAACGACGACGTCACTAAGAAATACAAGGCCGAGGGGGACGAGCCGACGGATGAAGGCGAAGAAAGACCGTTGAAGCGAGAGCCGCTCCAGGCTCCATATTTCCGCTTCTTAGACCACCCTTCCGGTGGCGGCTGGGCGTTCAAGTCGTTTGCAGCACTGGCGACACGCTTCGAAAAGGTGATCCTTCTCGATGCTGACGCCGTCTTCGCCCAACCACCAGAGTCAATGCTTGTAGGGGAAGATTTCAACAGGACCGGGGCGCTATTATTCCACGATCGGCTACTGTGGAAGAACTCCTTTCCGGAACGCCATGAGTGGTGGCACGACCAGATTCGACGACCGAGCGCCGAGCTGAGAAAATCTCTCGTGTGGAGCGAGCAGTACGCAGAGGAAGGGGACTCGGGCGTGGTGGTGTTGGACAAGGGCCGTGTAGACGTGCTGGTCGGACTGCTGCACACATGCTGGCAGAATACATACGCAGTGCGGCAGGAAATCACGTACAAGATTCTGTATGGCGACAAGGAGTCATGGTGGATGGGGCTCGAGCTGGCGGGCTCGCCATACACCATGGAGGAGCACTACGGGGCGATGGTAGGCTGGACGACTGCCGATCCGATCAAGGAAGATGAAAGCGGAGGGAAAAACGGGACCAACGCCAAAGCGGTCGACAATCCCAAGCCCACGAAGGTGTGCAGCTTTGTGATTGCACACATGGACAATGCAAAACGACTGCTATGGTACAACGGAAGCCTGAGGAAGAACAAGGCGCTTTTGAATGAGGTTGAGTACGAGGTTCCGCGCCAGTGGATGCAGGATGGAAACTGGGAGAAGGGTGCCCAAAAGAAGGACATGAGTTGCATGCGAGGCGCCCCCATACACAACCTGACTGAAGAGGAGGTGTCGATATTGCAACGATCGATCGACCTGGCGCAAACGGTGGACTTGGCGTTTGTGTCATGATTTTAGATCGCCTTTTTTTTTTATATATCTTACAACAGTGGCTTTGGGCGTCTTGGACGGGCTTAGTTGGACATCATCATGGAAAATCATGTACCAAATACAAGAAGATACGAACAACATTCAAACTTTCTTACGGCTTTTCGCCGCCAGTGATAGCATCAGGGAAAAAGCACAGACAAGGGGCCTGCATGTGTTCCGGCCTCCTGGTATCTTACAAGCGGTACTATTCTCAGCAGATATGGAGTCCTTCCCCTGGCTAACATGGTCGGAAGAGGGTGGGACTGCAGGGAGGGGGGCTGAGTGTGAGAAGGAATCTCTGGTTGGGCCGAGAGAGATGACTGCTCGGGTGCCCGGTTTGCAGTGATACGGCAGTTTGCAAGTTTTCCAAGAGAGTGGGTTCCATGTCATGAGCAGCGATTGGTGGGATGTCAAGCGAAGGACGAAACGGACTGCCCTTCACGAAAGAAGTTCGGGCCAGGGGATCAGATGGAAGCTTGCATGGTTGGCTGACCGGCCCATATTATTAAAGAGGATGCATGAGCCTGTTTGTCTGTGTTTGCGTGCAGAACAGCACCATGCCGCCAAAGCTGCCTCACGTCCACAGAGGAACATGGCTGCTTCTAATTGGGTAATCTCGAGCAGTATCTGCCTACTCCTATCCGGAGGCTGCCTGGAAACGGGCAGTAGGGCCGCGATAAGTCGTCACACTACATGGTATGGCCACAAGAGGTCTGTGACGGAGAAAAACAAAGAATCAGGATGATGCCAAGAAAATAAAAGTGGTCTCGAGACAGATGCACGTTCCCGGCACTTGATCCTAGAGGAAACACACATCACAGCTTCCCCTTGCATTCACGGCGTCCTCACGCCTCGATCGTACTCACAACCGCCAGGCAGCACTGTGGAGTGACAACGATGCCGCAGAGGCCGTGTGCAGGTAATACGTATGGATGGACGATTGTGTGCTTACCTGCGAATCCACAACCTTGCAGCAGCCCCGCCGGGTTTCGTAGGTGCACCCCCGCCGACCCAGTTTTCTGGAACCAAACCACTTAAAAATCCATCAAACTATTGCCCAACCTGGTAAGTACATCATGTGACTACGTGTGTTTTTGGCGTAGTCCACCCCAGCGTGCCACACGTCGAGACACGCTTAGACGGCCCAACATCTCCAACTTTCTGCTTTATTCTATCTCGCCTCATTTCAGCACTTCTTCCTTCTCCCCCCATGTCCGGTTCTTTTTCCGGCTCGCATCCATACACCCCCCCTCCGTCACTAGGTAGGAAAGGCGCCTTGGGTAGCACACTTCAGGGGGATGGCGCACCGTATCTTTCTCTTTCGACCGTCTTTCTCGCTCAATGCCCCGTATAAATAAGTCTTGCTTTCTCTTTCTCCCAAATTCCAGAGGAAAATTCTTCCTCCTTCAATACAAAGTCGCCTCAGGTAGGCTCGGTCATCAACGGCAGCGACAAAAAACCACTGCGCCTTCAGTCACGTATCTCAACGCCGCATGTTCGCACCCATGAAATAATTATTTCTGCGCGATCTAGTTCCTGGCTGCTACATCAAAATTTCCTGCTTCACCTTGCTACTATTATATCGGAGCTCTCGTCTCTTTTCGTTCTCTTCCTTTTTGTTACTTTTACTCTTACTTATACCCTTCTTATTATTCTATCTGTCATGTTTTCCCGATCGCAAAACAAGAGCTTCTCCAAAAACCAGAAGCCCAGCAAGCCTGGTGGCTCTTTTAGCAAAGAAGCGGGGATCTCAAAGCATCGTCGTCATGAATCCCGCCATGAGTCTCGTCGCCATCCGCCAAACGCTTCTTCGGCCTCTGCCCTTGCCGCTGTTGCAGAAAGCACACCATCTCCGGCATCGTAAGTCTTGATCTTTCTTTGTTGCAGCCTCTTAACCCTGGTCACAATCCGTCTTCTGACACCTCTTTCTTTCCAGAAATCTCACACCTGCCATCGTCACCCTTGTCGTCGGCCGCGACCAGCGCATCTTTGCCGCCCACGAAGACATTCTCTGCACCTCTCCATACTTCCGACAGGTCCTTCACGGGCAGATGTATTACGAGAAGCAGCAGGCTGGTATAATGGGCAGCCCCATAAGCCCAGGCAGCCCCGGCTCGAGGCGGTTAGCACTGCCCGAAGACGAGCCCGAGATCTTCTCGTCCGTTCTCGAATACCTCTACAAGGGCGACTACTATCCACGGCTTGTGCACAACAAACGACACAACTCGTGGGAGCTAGAGCGCGGTGATATCGGTGGAATGAATTTGGAGAATGGCGAAGGTGGTGCTAGCTCTTCAGAAGTCACCATCTACCACCATGCTATCGACGGCGATCTGCTCAAGGATACGGTCATCTACTGCACTGCCGACAAGTATGGCCTGGACGAGCTGAAACGTATCGCGCTCCGAAAGCAAGGACTTCGTAAGTTTGCCACTCCCTCTCCATGTCAATTCGTGCTGACCTTGCTCGACTACAGAAGCCGGAATTCAGTGCAGCACCATCCTGTCGTCTGCACGATATGCGTATGCGCACACACCCGATACCGATTCCAAGCTGCGCGCTCATTACTTGGCCCTCATCATCCGCAGCCGCAGCACTTTCAAACGTAGCGGCACCATGCAGCTGGAGATGTTCAACGGTGGGTCGCAGCTGTTCTTCGACCTTTTCGTGGCCCTCTGCAACCATGTCGACGACATCTCGTCGGTCCAGTAAGTAGGACAGCGACCCCTTGATCCGACCGTATACTCGTGCTGATAGCGCTCCCTTAGGAGCACTCCCCGTAGCAATCGCTAGTCTTGAGCCGGCACTGGTGTTGCCCTTTACGCGTTGCTCTACCTTCTCCTTGCTGTTATTCGACAGAAAACAACAACAGACAAAAAACCACCCAAGTGTATTCTGGATTTAAAGGAACATTTTCATTAATCACGTCTCGATTTTTTTTTCCCGGGACGCTTATTGCTTTTAAAATGTTTAGGGATGGCACTTACTGGACTTATGATGGCGTTACTCTGCTTTTTACTGAAACCCGATTTTGCCACATTACGACTGACGCAGGCAGTATTATATTATTATTATCCGCCTTTCTCAGCCAGTCCTGACTATTGGCGACTAGCTAGACAGAACCCTCTGGGGAAAAAACTGTCACAGATCTAGGTGGTGTGTGTTCTAGCTAAGGCGTGTGCAGTGAGCCGTAAGTGGCCACTATTAAACAACTAAGCGAAAGCGCGGCAAGGTGGAAAACAAAAGGGGAGCAAAGCCAGCGAGGTTAATGGAAGTAGGAACGCAGGCAGTATGCTTTGATAATGTTTACGGATTCTCGGGCTTTATGCGGGCGATAACTTCTCCTCTCAAACCTACCAACCGGATTTTCGCTGCCCACTCTAGTACTTCATAGAATTATACTTATAGGTTTTGTCCTCCTCACTGTTCTCATAAAGAGAAGGCACCCACCTGGGTTGATGGCTTATACCCTCGACTTGTCCATTGTATGTGAAAATAACAAGATCTTTCTTTTGACCCTCGCAATGTCTGCAAAGCGGTTCAGGACTTCGTTCAGGACTGTATCAGAGGGTGGTGATGAGAAATACCTCGGATATCCCAGATATGAGTCTCTCCTTGGTGACAACTGCTAAAGGTGGGTGCCGAGGGACGTTTGATCGGCCTTCCTTCTAAACGAAGTTTCTGTATTAGTATATGAGGTTCAAGCTAAGGCATCGTTTTTACTATGGGAGATGCTACTTGGTAGGAATAGTGGTCATCGCTCCTAGGTTAAGATGCAACGGAAGGATTATGGTTTGCATTTTGTTCGTGTTTTTTAAGATGACAGAAAACAGCCAAAAGCCTTACATGGGTTTTAGTTAACAAATTTCAATATTGATGTGCCTACAACATATGTTTTAAGTACGTATCGCTACTGCTTACCGACTATTGGCTAGCCTCTCTTCGCAACTCTTTAGACGTGATAGAAACAATATGGTACGTCTGGTACGTCTGGTACGTCAGGCATTACTGCGATGGCTGAAAGTCTACCTGTATTCGCTCGCTTGCGAACACGAGTTACAGAAGAGGTTGTATGTCGCTTGGCAAACGAACATTTCACACTCACTTTTCACGCGAAATAGGTTTCATCTTGGTCTCACAACTGCCCTAAAATAAATCACATGCAGATGTACCTTGAGAGCTATCAAGCCGTCAAATAGCAAGTAGCATACGCTCCCAGAGTAGCTCAACCCTGTCTCCTTAGGATAGAGAGTACTGTTGTGGTGAAACAAAGTAGACTGGTCTTGTAGTCTTAAAAACAAGGGGGAAAACGCTACTCTGCATCATATCCATACCTACCTAAACAAAGGAAACCAGTACTAAAACAAGCTCGCTATCCCACTTTTTATTGTCCTTACACGCCGGTACCTGGGAACGCCGCCGCCTTGCTCAGCACTACAATTCCCCTCTCGCGATGAATGTATCCCTTCATGAGGTTCTGTAAATAAGTCCTTCGGTTAGCGTCTGGCCCAAACAGTAACGACCATCGCTCAAGACTCACCTTGTAAATCATGTTTGCTATCAGGCATTCCACCTCGTCAGCATCTAGACTCTCCTGGCTACCCAGCTTGATAGCAGTAGAAAAATTCGCCACAGGCACGCGCGTCCGACGGACTGGTGCTGCTCCAGGCGCTGTCGGCTCCTCAAACCCGCCTGCAAGGAAGACCTTCCTCAAGAGGTTGCGGAGAGCGATATCTCGTCCACGCTCCAGCGTGAGATATATGCGCTGTCTGACAAACTCGTCCTCATTCTTCTGCAAGGCGACGTCGAATGCGTGCAGATCGCCCTTCTTTATGCACTGCGAGAGTGGAAGAAACAGCTTCTGCAGGCGAGGGTAAGGCTCCAGCAGCTTTTCGCTGGGAAGAGTGTGTGTGGTAATGAGGTGGCATGGAATAAGGTACGTGAGGATCAACCTAGATGTATTAGCCTTCTGGTGCTATTCTATTAACAAAGAGCAACATACTCTTTGTTTTTCAGTGCTTGATTATGGCATGAAAGCCAAGCCTCGGTGAGATGCTTCTCTGCCTAAAGAGCCGGCAGTCAGTACCTCGAATACAATAGAAATGAAAGGTTGGGACCTTGGTCAGGAGAGCGAACCTCCACGTAGTTCTCCTCGAGAAAGTAAAGGACCCCCTCGTAGTACTTGAAAGTAACGCGCTGGGACTTGGGAAAGTTGTCGAGGCTAGGCATGTCTCCCTGGTAGGCACTAAGGGCCTTGAGGATGTTCCGCGACAAGCCTGCTGAATTAAGCTTGAAATATGTTTTGAACAGCAGATTTATCACGCCGTAGATGCCCCATTTTCTTGAGTTTGCGATATCTTGTGTGCTAAGCGATTGATTGTAAGTAGGAAGCAGGTTAAGTATGAGCATAGGAGGTACGGCGCATCTCATACCGATCACTCAGGCACAGTTGAAAGAGTCGGTTGAGCTGGCGAGCACAATCCTCCAACTGCTGATGCTTTTCATTCTCGGCATCAAAGTCGTCTTGAAAGGTGGCGTTGCCGTCGAAGTTTGCAGTGGCATTCCGCTCGTCGTCAGCCTTAACGGCAAATACGCGCAAGAATTTTCCCACGACATAGAGTGAGGGTATGCTCCAGGCTTCGAATCCATAGTTCGTATAGCCTCTGTGAAGAGCCAAGGCCACGTCCTTCCAAGCTTCATACACACTCATCCACGTAGCCTACAGGAGACGTCAGAGATTAATAGGTATGAACAATCGGGCCAGATACGGCCTCTCACCTTTCCTTTTGCCCCGGTACCCTCATCTATTTCCTGTATCAGGAGAATCTCTCCAACAGCTTTCCAGTAAGCGTAGTATACTTCGGTCCAACCTTGTACTTCAGTGTTGTTGAGCGCGTTTGTACTGTTCTGAATTTTGCGCTTGATGCTTGACTTTGCATCGTGATGATTGGCTCCATTCCATATTCTACGGAGTCGAGTCGGGTCGCTAGAAGGAGATTCTGGGAGCAGCGATGTAGCCAAAGCCCTCCCGTCACTGACATCCACTGCCTTTCCGAAATCCCGGAACAGGCGATCCATAGTGGCGATGGGTGCTGAGAGGGATGAGGGGACTCGTGAAAGCTACAATGCCAAGTCAGGCAATTGCTACAAGTCTTCGTTAATAAGTCCGTCTCAATATTTGTCGCGAACTGTTTGATTTGTCGCCCTTTATGCTTCGCCCAAACGCTCTTCCCAGCAGAGTAGCTCCTTCCCTCTCACAACGACCAACCGCTTTGTTTCTTCCATTTCAAGCCCAAAGCCCACTTCAAGCTAGGGGACGGATATCATTGGCTGGCGCTAAATATGTGACCCATACATTATACGCGCTAAATTGAGACAGTCTTTCTTTGTCGGAACGGATCAAACCATTTCCGACGCACAATTTCCTTGGGCTTCCAAGCCCCGAAAAAAGCACCACCACCAAATCGATATTGTGTCTGCTTTACAGAAATTTGAAAATTCCGACTAGACTCAATCATTTTGACGACCAACATACGAAAAACAAAATTCAAGGTGAGCATCCTGCTACCAGTAAGGCAGCACTACAACAGAATCGAGTTTGCTAACATTAAGAAAGATGGGTAAGCTTTTTATTTGCATGCCTGCCAATTGTTTATTCAACGACGCGGAGGAAGCACGACCAAGAGCCAGTTCGCAGGAGGGGCGCCGAAAGAAACCGACGTATGAAAGAGAAGGTCGTTCAGAGATCACCACACCTGACAGACTGTCGACAATGCCATGATCAACGACTGCGCCATGCTCGGAGAAGCACCGTCGATTGGTGTCCCGGGAACAAGATGGATCGGATCGTGCGTCCATTGCCTCTTTCCCTCTGTGGTATTTGGGTCAAGGCACCAACACTTCTGGATCAACACGACTGTCAAGACTCGAGAAAAAATGTGTCTAAATCAGGCACCGCTTTCCGGGCCCTCCTATCGAATTCGCCAGCTCGGTCACGACTTGATGGGGAACGGGCTAGGCCCGGTGATGCATTACTATTCTGCGAGCATTGCTAACAGTTCCTCGTTTCAGGCCGTCTTCAGGAATACCAGGTCATCGGCCGGCATCTGCCGACCGAGTCCAACCCGACTCCCAGCCTGTACCGCATGCGCATCTTCGCCCCCAACGAGGTTGTTGCCAAGTCCCGGTACTGGTACTTCCTGCGCGGTCTCCGGAAGGTCAAGAAGGCCACCGGTGAGATCGTTGCCGTCAACGTCGTATGTCTCCACTGGATCTCGAGTCTGCGTGTGGCAATCGAATTGTGCTCTAACAGTGTCGTCTCTGGCAGATCTCTGAGAAGCACCCCCTGAAGGTCAAGAACTTCGGTATCTGGATCCGGTACGACTCGCGGTCAGGCACCCACAACATGTACAAGGAGTACCGTGAGTTGTCGAGAACCGCTGCCGTTGAGTCGATGTACCAGGACATGGCTGCTCGCCACCGTGCCCGCTTCCGGTCGATCCACGTATGTTTTCTTTTGCCGCTTGCGGCTCCGCGTTGCATGGCGTTGTCTTGCTGACACATACATCACAGATTCTCCGCGTCGTCGAGATTGAGAAGAACGAGGATATCAAGCGCCCGTACATCAAGCAGCTCGTGACCAAGAGCCTCACCTTCCCCCTGCCTCACCGTGTGCCCAAGATCTCGACCAAGAAGATCTTCAGCGCCAAGCGCCCGTCGACCTTTGCTTAAGTGGAATATACTAGCAGGTGGACTGAGCGATCGGACATGATAAAGGAAAAGAAAACAAAATCCGGGTTGCGGTGTCTTGTTGGAGGCTGTTCTTTTGGTGTTATTTAACGGCCACGGGAAACGGATTTAGCAGACCCTTCAACATGAAGGGTAGTGAAATAAAAAGCAAAAAATTTCCAAACCACAAATGGAGCCGAGTATGCGTAAGAGCACCGGCTACATTGCAACTGGTCCTATCCACGGTCAGAGAGGGGTGTGCCGGTGACATGCCACCGAAACCAGTGTATTGTTCAGCTATTGATACGAGATAGAAATATGTATGGTCTCTGCATGGCTTAATTACCGACCCAAACCTGTTGGGCTTGCTTTGTCTAACCTCTAATCACCGACTTGCCGAATACTTGTCTTCGATTTTTCCTGTCTGTCTCTATTATTGAAATTCCAGCATAGGTGACCGAAACAGGGTTGGGCCAGGGTTCTCATAATGGTGCCGACTGTATGCTTTCTACGGATGATGGAGCACACGGCTATAGCCATAGACCGGCGTACGACGGGCAGATTCGGTCAAATCTATGCACATTTACAGTTGAAGAATGGGAGGAGTAGGCGTATGTTTGTTAAAGCCAGCTTCAAGCAGTACATAGTCAAGAAGCAGTACATGGTCAAGATTGAGCCGGGAAAGGTAACAAGAAAAGCACATGAAAACTGCTTATCTCTTGTTCACTGAGCTTCAATCTACTCACAACGACGATGCTTGTCGTTGTCTCTATATCTTTTCTCGTCGAATATCTTGATTTATTTTAATCCCGATGTCCACCACATTAACAGCCAAAATTCCTATTAAATTATTTTACATCTGGACATGATCCTATTTAAACCGGCACGAAATCCAACTGGAGTGCTGAGTGAGCCTGCTTGCATTGTACAAATTAAACATGAAAAAAACCAGGGAAACTACACGGAGATGAAGGCTGCTTCATGTCGTTTTCGGCTGCACAATGTCGTATACACTTGTGTCGTCAACTCTTCTCGTCTCACTGACACGACAGTATGTTAGCTCACATTTGGACAGATTGTTTGCGGTAGCTTTCCTGGTTGTGGTAAGATACACTGCCTACCCTACGGCCGGTCTTTGTCTAAAGGTAGTACAGGAGTTACCTTGCGAAATTGTAAGAATAGTTGTTTGGGTTCAGGTCTCGGCGTCTGCAGAGGCAGGAATTTCGGGTTGTTTCTAAGGACGGGGTATCTTCAGCCTGGGCTGACCGCAGCCTACTGAGGTCATCTCCCGATAGTTAGCCTTGGCTGTGGACCCAACATGGGATCCAAAGCTGACGCTTAGCGCTATAAACAGCCTGCTGGATCGCAACTTATGGGCTTCTCCGCCACCAGCTGAGCCCGAGCAAGGCACGTGCCCAACAACTCAGCGGCCGTATGACAACGGCGGCCGCTGGCGTTTGCTCGCAGCGCTGATCACGATGGGCTGTCCTCTGTTGCGTCGATACATATGGTGACCCATTGTATGGCAGCAGGGCCACGAAATTCCCCGCCAAACCCCCACCTGCAGGACCGAAATGGAAGGTTCTTTACGATCCCGCGATTCTGTCGCCAACCAGCCCGAGGCCGCATCATTCCGTCTCACTCATTGCGTCGCATTCCTGTTCGCCCCTCGGATTCTCAATCTGTCCGTCTGTTCCTACCGGCCGTCTCCCCTCTTTTGACGTGCTTTTCTGCGGGCTTTGTGCAATTCCTGCGACCTACCACCGGTACTACTTTAGGACAGAAGCCAAACCCAGCATCAGCCTCCTCTGCGCCTTCCGCACACGTCCTTGTTTCCATGTTGCAAAGTTGGCGCCTTCTTTCCTACCGTGGCTGCTGCCTATGAAGTGACGTGCCTTCCCATTTGACCAGTCGTCTGTTGGCTGCTGTCCCGCGTTTGCCTTGCTCCATCCTCCATTTAATATCGCAGCGAGCACCCTTTGTTCGTTTCAACCTTCTTTTCATGCAAAGAACAGCCCCGTCATCGTCGCTTCATCATGGCCACTCCTATATCGCCGCCCAAGTCATCGCCGTCTAAGCCGGCTGTTGACGGAAAGTCCTATTACGGCTACCTTTACCAAGACGACAAAGCCCCGACGCCCATATTCAATGCTCTCCTGCGGTCGATGGCTCAATATGTCGTAAGAATCCGTGTCCACTTTTGCGCTGGCCAGCGTTGTTGATTGAGCCTAGACATGGCTGAGATTGACGGTTGCGCAGATCGATAATATCGGCGATACGGAAGAAAAGGCTCTGAACCCGAAGAAGCTTGCTGCCTTTTACGCGAGCGCAGGAATCGACTATGATGGTGAGCTGCTGAACGACAAGAACAAGCCAAGCACGGTCTCGAATGCTAACAAGCCATTCAGCTCTTTTTCTTGAAAGCGGCCACGAGGCAATTTCTTTCATTTGGCAGGTGACCGGCTGCCAGCATAGTCTCAACCAACCGGCTGCCAACGACTTCGCCGCTCCCACAATCCCGACACTGACTTCCAAGGGCTTTTTGCGCTGGCAGTCAGTTGAGACGCTCCTGTGTCCAGACGTCCATGTGCCCCTGTTGCAGTATGCCGTCAAGAACTGGAACCTCAAGAATTTGGACACTGGCGAGGTGTTTCCGCCAGACCTGCCGGCAGAAGCTCTGCCGTCTGAACCAGACGCAGAAGTCGAAGCATGGCACAATCGGTGTGCCAACAAGCTGCGCCGTGAGGCTGAGTCCCCGAAAATGGAGGAACCGACGTCTCCCAATATACACTTCAAGGAAGGAGTATACAATTACACGCGCCCGTTTGCGACCCGCACTAGTGCGTCAACATCACCACCTCATGCGCCGCGGCATCCGAGCCCTCCGCTAAGCCGCACCAGGATCGAGCAGAACAACGGCCCTCGGCCTGCCTTTGCTCGCTACGTGCCGGCTGCAGCCGCCGGATTTGCAGCCACTGTGGGTGCTGCATCAATGGCTTACAGGTTCCGACACCAGCCAACCGATGAGCACCATGCAGATGCCCGCCGCAGAAGCTTCTCCGACTATCCACCTCCAGATACGCATGAGCCGAAGATTAAGGTACAACACCCTCCCCACGCGACCAGCAATCTTGAAGGTGGCAGTCACAACGTGCCCATGTACCGAAACAGTCATCCCCGAAGGTCATCGTCGAGCGAATCCACAGAAGAAGAAATACCCCGTGTGCGAAGCAAGAAGATGCAATCTCCTCATGGCCGTCACCTGGATGAGCCGCCGATGACCGCCGGCCGCCATCCTTACCATTCTCCTCCCCGGGCTCCTGATGTACATCCGGCCATGCCGGTGCCAGGAGCGAGAGAAAGCTCGTCAAGTAGTACGGATCGGCGACGGAGAGACGACCGGGCACAAAAGCTACCGCACCGGTCGCCGCATCGCTCTCCACATCACATAGATGAGCTACCACAGCGGAAGGGCCAGAGCGCTACTAGAGGCATCCACGAGAACGTTTCGCCCATACCCCCCAGTGGTGCTCTGGGAGGTGGCGGAAGGGCCAATATGGAACAGCCGCGAAGCACATCGCGTTCAAACGCTTTCGGAATAAGCCCACCAGAACCACGATACCCCAAGCACAAGGACAGTTCGCACAGCTTCCGCCTAGGTCGCAGTCCATCATTGGATTCTGATGATGATGCGGGTGCTCGAGCTCATGAACGGCGGAGAAGGGAGATGGAGCTCGAACGTGATCACGGTCGAGACCGAGGCCGAGATCGAGATGAGGACAGAGATTACAGAAGCCGTCACGATTATGATCGTGTTCCGAACCGCAGCCACGAGCGTGATCGAGAGCGTGACCGAGGACGAGACAGGGATAGAGATAGGGATAGGGTTAGGGACAGGGACAAGGACAGGGATAAGGAGAAGAAAAAGAGTCGCAGCAGAGACAAGGATCGCGGTGAAGACCGAGATAAGGATGATGACAGGGATTATAGGAGATCGAAGGGCTACCGTGACCGGCCTCTGGACAGCGACCGCAGCGACCGAGACAGAGACCGAGACAGAGACCGAGGGCATCGTCACCGAGACCGTGACCAATATCGAACGGGTCAAGACCAGAAACGGCCAAGCAGCCACGGCGACATGGAAAGAGACCGGCGCAGTCGGTGCAGAACCGTCGATGATTCCCGGGAGCGAGACTGGGACCGCGACCGAGACCGTGACAGAGATCGCGAGAGAGATCGGCGAAAGAGAGAGGGCCAAAACAACAACACCAGTCCGAATAGCCTCGATTCACATAGCCACGTTAGTGGCGGTAGCAACAAGGCGGTCAACCTCCCCAATACCAGTGCCGGCCTAGGGCCCAGCAACGTTAAGGGCTCTGGCAATCGGCGGTATGCGTCTTGACGACTGAACGAGACACGATATATTTCGACTCCCATATGATATTTATTTTGCGCGTGGACATGATGATGTACAGTGATTTTTGGGGTGGCTCTCTTTCCACAGGATCATGTAGTGGCTTAAGGCATCTCCAAGTTGAGCTGGATTTTGTGAAGATAGTTGTATGTTCTAGGAAAAGTGGCTTCTTCTCTCGCTCCACCACGCTTTCCGCGCACACCCTGGTATTTGTTCCGACCTGAGAATTTTCAGGCCATGGGATCGTTCTGACCACTAGGCAAGGGCACGAAAAGAACACGACGTCCGGCTGACGTGTGTTTCTTACGCGGGAGACAGGGCCGACCGGAGGGATTGGCTCGCGGATGATGGTAGACTGAGGCCGGCCAGGTCGGGCCAGGCCAAGCTATACTCGTATATGCTAGGCCGGTGCTCCGAACAGTCGATGTAGTGGCGGAAGGACGAAAGACGGACTGTATTGGCGGGCATATCGCTTGTCTGCATAGGGGCTAAAAAGGAGGAGCAGCAGAGGGACGAATGACGGAGGAGGAATAGACACGCCGACCCAGGCCGCCGTTCTGGTCGGCTGCTCCATGCCCTAACATTCCTTGGCGCAGACCAGTCAGAGGCTAGGAAGCAGAGATGGGACAGGCTGGCCGCCAAAACGGTCCAATTCGACAAGGGCTCGGGACACGATTGCGTGACCTGCTTGGATTCTGTCGGGTCGAAAGACGCGAAAAGCCAGGCGTCGGGCGGAGAGCCAGAAAGGGAAACAGTGGTACAAGTGCCACAAAGTGTGTTCTCGTCGATCGTGTCAATACGATGTATGGCGAGGGCCACGCACCGTGCAGGACGGAAGCCTACGAGCAAACAGAGGCAGCAACAGCCGTGGTAGGCACGTACGATGATGCATGGGAAGGAAGAGCCAACACGGAAGGATGATGGTTCATGGCCTGTAGTCCGTATGTAAGCATGTGTGAGTACTCCGTATGAGTGCCAAATAAATCCCACATCCCACATCCATCCACCACCCCTCCTTCTCCTGCGGCCATGTAAGCGGACCAGCCAACAGAAAGCCCGGAAGGAAGAAGGAGCGACCACCAGCCTTGACAAATGCCTCGCCCCTTCCCCGCTGCGACATCACAAGGGTCCGTGCCTGCACTCAGACTCTGCACATGCTCATAGTTCCTCCATGGGACCTCGCCTTTCCTGCCTCTTCTCAGCCAATTTTCCGCCTCCTGACACATGGACAATCACACCCTCCTCATCGTGCCCTCTCCAGCACGGCAGATACCGACCAGCAGGCGTCTCGCGGACTGCCTCCTGCTCCCCCCACCGCCACTCCTCTTCCTGTATAAGGTTGTGTGTTGTATCCGGCTGGGCCTGCATGTCGGCCCCCCTTCCTTCCGCCGTCTTTTAGCGGGCAGTTTTAGTGGGCAAATGGCCTGGCCGTGATCAAGAGCCTTTGTGGCGGCAAGAGAGAAAACCCATGGCAACAAACGCAGCCCTTGCTCAGTTGCGCTTCACTTCTTCTGACTCCACACCAAGCCGGGGGAGTGGCGTAACTAGCTCTCACCTCACGCCTCCCCATCGGTGCTCCTCCAGCCCGACCGATCGGCTAGCATAATACCAACAGCTGCCACTTCGCCTTCTCTCTTGTTCCTGTCTCTATCGCTCTCTCATGCTCACTTCTCGCGCTCTCTCCCCACACTTTTAACAATCTCTCCGGCCAGGCAGCCACGCGTGTGTCATCGCTCTCCCACGTCTTCCGCTTCGTCGGCTGCATATAATCTCCGGTGCTGTCTCTCGACAGCCCAGCTTCAGCCAAACCTCCACCCACACCGCCTTGCATTGAGAACACAATTCCCGTCGCCGAGACCGCTCTTCTGCTCGTCATTGCGGATGTTGCTGGCTGGGGCTGCCGTCTCGGATTCCACTTTTCGCCTTCAACCTCGTCCACCCCGCCCCATTCATCTCCTCAGAGGCAGCAGCAACGCGCAGCCAGCTCCTTGCCTTTCCGCGCCGCACACACACACGTCGTCTCAACCGGCCGCTGCCAGGCTCAGGGTTAGCTGCAGCTACTCGCAAGATGAAGCGCCGGCCGGTCGAGCAGCTGGTCTACGAGTGCATGATCCCACGACCCAAGCAGTCGGATCCACCAAACTTCCCTACCATTCTGAACCAGTACCTTGTAATCGAAGTCCGGCAGGAGGTCCTCGCATTCTACGGCCACATCAACACGCAGGAGGCCCGATACCCCGGTCTCGACTATTGTCATCACGTCCACCGCATTCGCCTCAGTCGCTGGCCGTGGCACCGCCGCCTGTTCCGCGCCTTCGATGCCCTTCAGCTCACCCCGGCTGAGATATCCGGCCTGACTCATTGGGAGGGCACGAAGTGGGCCAAGGAGCGATTCGAGAAGGAGCAGGGCATCGCCATCCACGATACCGCGAGCGACGGCCTACCGGACTGGCGAGAACCAGGCAGTCGCTGGCGGGCAGCAGCGGCCAGGCAGGCGGCCTGCCTGGACAGCTTGCTGGACTTGTCAGCGCCTGTCCACGATATAACTTTGGTGGGCCAGCAGCAACATGCGCTACAAGTAAGGAACTCGGGCCGCTTGGAGCCGGGCGAGCATTTGGACGAGGAGGAGGATGAGGATGGAGACAGTGACGAAGACGGGGAAGAAGCAGAAGAGGACGACGCGGATGAGGATGACGAGGACGACGAGGACGACGAAGACGAGGAGGAGGGAGAAGATGAAGACGACGACGACGAAGACGAAGATGACGAAGACGAAGATGACGAAGACGAAGATGACGAAGACGATGAAGAAAGCGACATGGAGATCCAGAGCATCGGACTGCAGCTGAACGAACGGCTTCTGGAGCGGGTGGCCGCCCACAACGCTGGCGACACCTCGCAGCCTTTGGACGAAGACTGGGAGCAGTGGCTGAAGACTGCCATTGAGAGTGGCAACCTCTCGCTCGTTGCCGACCACATCGACCAACTGACAGCTGCTCCGACGGCAGCCTCCACCCCGGAAGATTCTACCGGCTTGGACTCGCCTAGAAGGTACCGGCCCCCAGGGCCTGGCAGCTGGAGCAATGAGCCCGGCTTTTATCGAGACATTGTTAGCGACGGTTTCCTCGCCGAGATGGAGGCGGCTTTTGACTCGCCACCACTCCAAGAAGCTGCAGCTTTAGCACCGTCGGTGGCGCCGCGTCGTACCTACTCGTACCTGCGTCTCCCTGCTAGCGAGCGCTCCCGCTCGGGCTCAAACGGTGCTGCTTTCTGATCGCTTTTTGCAGGCATAGATTGTGTGGCTGGCTGGTCTGGCAGCATACCCATCTGTCCTCTTTGTTTTCCTCTTCCATACCCACCTTAGAATACAAGGGTTTCGAAACGAGCGTCTCTTTGGCTAGGAGCGTTGTTGGGCCTGTCACACAGCTGTCTGGCTGCTCGGCTGTGTGCTTTTTGTTATTGTAGTTTTGCCGCGTTCCTACCACATCTGTAGCAAATTCTATGCTTGAGGAAGGCCAACAAGCGAAGGTGTCTCGGAGGATTTGTTGTTGCATTACGGAATGCATCGGGTTAGAATTGACATGAATTAATGGACACCCAGAGATATCCGAAAGTATTCCGTGCGGCGTAGCGCTCGGTAACCAATGCATGCTTATTGTTTAACAGAAAAGACTTGTCGGTCTCATATTCCATCCCACCCCAACGCCTTATTGCAATGGCGTCCAACCAGAAACAAGAACACGCATGTGTGCCACAGACAGTTATTAGCGAAAACAGACCCAAACACCGGAAACGCCACCCAGGCAGTAAGACGCAAAAAGAGGCCAATCGTTGCGAGGCCGCCTATGGCTCCAGGTGGGACCACTCCGGGATGGCCTTGATCTGCTGCCACATGTGTTTTTCGAGCTTGTTGGCGCTCTTGGTGTAGGGGGTGTTCTCGCTGTTGTACTTGCGGCAGTTTTCAAAGATGAGCTTGGCATCGCGCGTAAAGTCCTCGGGCGTGGCGTACTGGTCGGCCTCGAGCTTGGACTCCATGGTGCTGAGGTCCATGGGCTCCTTGATGACGTCGTAGTAGTCGGCCACATCGTCCTTGTTGACGGGCACGAGAAAGGGCCAGGCGCTCTGGTGGTTCTGCAGGTCGTTGAGCAGGTGCAGCAGCTGGTTGTAGTTGGGTCCGTGGCGCGGCTGGCGCGCGAGCTCGTCCATGTCGGGCGACCAGCCAGACGCGCGGATGGCCTCGACGGAGAGCGGGTCGATGGGCTGGACGCCGTCGGGGCCAGGCCGCCACTCCTTGGGCGGCTGGTGCACGACGTGCGAGCGCGAGAAGGCGCGCACCTTGGCCTGCACGCACTCGCGTTGCTTCAGCAGCATGCGGCCCATCTCTAGGTAGCGGATGCGCGGCAACATCGAGCACTGCATAATGGTGCCGCCCTCGTAGTCCTTGATGTAGCCCATCCAGACGGACTTGTCCAGCGTGATCTCCTTGGTGAAGCCCTGCTTCTTGAAGTAGCCGATCGCATAGTTGTCCGCGTACGTCAGAAAGTGCATCACCGGCGACGTCGCCTTGACGTAATCCTTGAGGTGCGACATCAGATGGGCCCCGTAGCCCTTTACCTGCTGGTCCGACGAGATGGCGCAGAAGACGATCTCGGCAAAGCGCCGGTCGCGGAACGGCCGGTACGTGATGCCCCCCACCACCTCCAGCGGCTTCTTGACAATCGCAATCGACAGGTGCGTCCGGTCGTACACCAGCCGTGCAATGTAATCCTTGGGCATCTTGGGCAGCTGCTTCTGGAAGATGCACTTGAGCCCCGTCAAGATGATGAAGCTCTCGCGCTCGTTGTCGTTGTTGACCACCCGGAACTCAATCTCGCCGTTGCGCTCCTCCATCACGGCAGGCTACGAGCGGGACAGCCAAGGAACGTCAGCATGCGCGCGCATTGCAAAACGGGCAATGGCAGGGCAAGGGGCCTTCCGGTTTGGCTCACCTTTTCGGGGAATGGAATCGGCTTCATCGCCAGCTTTTCGTCTTCCGCTTCGGCCGAGGCGCTCCTCTTAATGCGCTTTGCCGCCGACGGCGAGGACGGATCCTCGGACGCTTTACGTTTGGCATCTGGGACGCGGAATGTCAGCCTTCTGCCAGCAGCCAAGCACCAGGCAGCGCGGACCGGGGTGAGCTGGGTGGGAGTACGCACTATCCTCTGACGCCAAGGCAGGCCTGGTAGCCTCTGCTAAAGTCTCCATGCTGGCGAAAGCTTGTCGTGGCTCGTCGTGAAATGCGTCATGGGCGCAAGGCCGTGATGATAACACAGGCGGCGACGGGGCGATTACCCCGTAGTACGGAGCACGGAAAAACAGAAATCCCGCCTCCAGGATTCACGTGGCTGCGTATCCATTACGTACGCTAACCCTGTTGGGAAATGGCAGAGCTCGATCTTCTAATGACAATTGTGTCTTTTACATTGAGCTTCCACGTCAGCTAGTAAAGCCGCGACGCTCAACTCTGCGCCTATTGACCACCGTACTTGTCCATTGACGGCCTCCATCCAGCCCTTTCAGCCCTTTCAGCCCCTGATTTTCTCTGTTCTGTCCCATACACACAAACAGATACATGGATTCTTCGCTGCATGAGGTTTGGCAAACTGCGTCGGGCAGTCCCTTTCTTCCTGTCGTTGGGAAGGACAGCCAGTTCTACGTCGGCTTCACTCTGCTTGTTGTCGCCCTTGGCCTGACCGGTGGCTTCGTTCTCAGTATGTGCCCCACTGCGTCTGCAGGTTGTCCTCACATCCAGCTCGACTAACAAGCCAGGCCGGTCCTTTGCTAGCATTCCCTTATTGGGCGTCCCAGCCTCGCTATCGCTTGCGTACGTCTTTTCCATGCTTCCATTGTGCCTCTCTTTCGTCCCTCTTACTTACGTTGCTGTAGGATCGGAGTGGTGTACATGTTCTGTGCAGTTGGCGTCTACGTTTGAGACGGAAGACAAATAGCAACTACATATACGGCCCTCGCCGACGATACCAAAAGGGAAAGCAGAAAAAGGAAAGGAAGGGAATTGACTGTATTATAATTGACATCAACGGGCGTTTTTGTTCTTTGCTCTTATTTGCTGTCTCTGTTCCCATATTACCAACACTCTGAAGCAGCTCACACCGTCTCTCGCCCTCTGTATAGCTTGTTAACGTTATTTTTGTGCAAGCTTCCTGCTGGCAACATGGACACGCCGGCTCCTCTGTTTCGGGCCCTGGCCACATCAACGCGGCCCATCTATCAACTCCTCCGCTGCATCAGCTTTTCCAACAAGGTGCACGTGGAAATATCCGAAGACGGCATCAAGTTCATAGCGGACAATGCGCGGGTCATGCAAGGTGCGTTTCGTTGGTCTCAGCTGATGCAACAGCGAGTCCGGACACTGACAGTGGTGAACACAGGCATGGCATCGCTAGGCAAGTCCTTGTTTGCGTCATTTTCTCTAAACCTGCCCAAGCCGCCCGGCGGTCGCAACAGTGACAACGAGGACGAAGACGACAGCGATCCACTCCCGGCCACGTTCCAGATCTCTCTGCCGGCGCTGCTGGAGGCGATCCAGATCTTCGGGGTCACAGATGCCCCGTCAGGTCGCCAGATCAAGTCCGACTCAGACCCGTACCGGAGCAGCGTGCGGACTGCCGACGCGTTCAGCCATCAGATGCTGGGGATGCCCGGCACATGCTGTCTGTCGTATCCGGAAGAGGGCGCGCCGTTTGGGATTATCCTGGAGGAGGCATCGGTCAAGACGACGTGCAACCTGGCGACGTACGTGCCGGAGTCGCTCGAGGCCATACCGTTTGACCGGGACGACTTGCTGTTCAAGATCATCATGCAGCCCCGGTGGCTGCTGGACGCGCTGGTGGAGCTGGCACCGTCGTCGCCGAATCTGCTCACGATCGCGGTGACGCAGCGCGAGCCATACCTGCGGCTGTCGAGTCATGGGCCGCTGGGCAGCTCGAGCGTCGACTTCTCGCGCGGACGCAGCCTGTTCGAGTCCATCTGGGTGGGCGAGAGGTGGTCGCAGAGCTACAAGTTCGACATGATCAAGTCGGCCACGGAGGCGATGCGGATCGCGAGCAAGATCAGCATCCGGGGGGATCGACAAGGCGTACTCAGCTTGCAGTTCATGGTGGAGATGGACCACGCCGGAGGAGGAATGGGCACGGGCGCAGGCGCTGTCGGGGCAGCAGGGGGGATGCAGTGGCTGCACTTTACGTTTGTGCCCTACATCACGGACGAAGAAGACGACCTGGAGGACGAGGAGGCCGAGGACGACGACGACGAACTGTAGAGCAGCCGCATACGAGCATAGAGGTTCAAGCCCAGCAGCCAATCAGTTAATCCGTCTTCAGTCCGAGTGATAAAGGAAATTTGTGGCGTGTGGCAGTCTACATTCCCATTGGCGACGAGAATGTCGTCAAAAGTGGCGTTGGACTAAGTGGACGAAGCGCTTGATTAGGCCAGCCTAGACGGGAAAAGATGCTAACAAGAGGGAAAGGCCGTCAGCAGGGTAATGATCCAAGCGGGCCCAGATGGGGCTGCCAAGCAGTCGAGCAGCCATGCGATCGATGCAGAGCGATCAGAGGCAAGCATGAGGGCAGATATGGTGGATCAGATGCAGCTTTGTCTTGCGCGATTGGGTGGTTTGGACAGCGGCTGTCTCCAGGGCTGATACTGTTCCATTTATTCCAATATCTCAGCAGTCTAGTGCTCGCTTGCTAGCCAATGGCCGTGCGGAAGCAGCGACAGCCCCTGTGGCTTGTTTGGCCGAAATGTGTTCTGCATGCCATCATGACCATCTGAGGGGGGGGGGCTTACGTGCCTTGTATTTGTTATTGCCTCTCGTCGCAGGGCGACGATGGGTTTTGTTGGATTAGTCTAGCCAAATTAGCTGTCTCAGGTGCCAGAGAAGGGAGAAGGGAGGATGGCCAATGTCTTGTCTGTGACCATGGAGATGGAGGGAGACAGAGGGAGACAGAGGGAGAGAGATAGAACAGCAGAAAGCACGCCGTCATAATCTAGGCTTCATCCCTTGCCGGCGCGTCCTTGGAAACGGTCCTGGCGCAGGTGTTAGTCTTCTCCTGCATATAAGTGTCTCCTGCTACCACTTTGTATCGACGACTCCTTTTTGCATACCTACAAGATTCCAATCTACATGGCATCTCGACATTCTCCAATACATCCCATCACGGTGCCCGAAAGCGACATGGCCACATCCACGACTGACGATGCTGCTCCCACGCTCACTGTGCCTCCCGACTCCTTCTCGTACTTTCCCTACTGCTCTGTTCCGTCGCCTTTGGCCTACGCCACCAATGCCATCGCGTCTCTCTCGTCCTGTCTGCGCTGGTCGATGACATGCAATGGCAACTGGCCGTCGCAGGCCCATCTAGGCTTCCATTCCGACAGACACCATCACCAGCAGCAGAGACAGATCCAGGCGGGATACAACAGCAACGTGGCCATGCCGTGGCCATCGGACCGGAAGCCATACACCCACATGCCTACACACGCTGCATCCAGCTTCCTGACCACCTCGACAGCCCACCACATGGCAAAGACCCGACAGGACACGGCAGTGGAAGGCTGAATGTGAGACGACGCTTGTCCGAGGGCGCATCGCCTCCCCTCCATCTCTTCGCCAGCCGTTCCTTTTTCCGGCCTCTCCTTTGTTTTGTTCATCCAGCCAGGCCTGGCTTCGCGACCGGGGTGGGCGAAAAGGCTGCATACCATGTACACCATCGTTTCGCAATACCTCTCCGCCAGAAACGAATACTTCATTCGTCTTGATTACAAAGCCTCGTCTTGTCAGACGCAGGATGCGGTCAGCTTGCCCCGGAAGCAGGAGAGCGGAATTCTGCAGGGGCGCTGGCGTGGGAAATGAATAACATGGAAATGGAAAATGGAAAATGGAAAATTACGCAGACAACACGGTCAGCTACGGCTGTCGTTGGATTGCGCGGCCTTTTTCGTCTTTCAGGAAGCAAGGGGGGGATATGTACTGTGTACTGGTTATCCTGCACCTACATCCTTTGAACGGCGTTTTTTGTTTCGTTTCTAGAAACACGGGGGAGACATCGGGACGCCGCGTGGCTGTGTGCTAGGTCCTGAGAACGTCATTGCACGTTCCAGAAGGCACAATATTCGAGGACGATCGGAACCGCTCGACAGGACAGGGGTTACGACAGGACGCGTTGCGTTGTCAATGCTTATTAAGAAACAGAGACTTTCCAAATAGATTGGCATTCGTATTCGGCGTCGGTCTTCAGCCTCAGGGCTGCATCCACATGAATGCCATGCCCAGATCGGCCGTGCCCGTGTTTCCTCTGTATTCCTGTGTCGTGTTCGTATGTTGCGGCCAGCAGTGGTGGCATACGCCAGCTGCCATCCACAGCCTGTCTGTTGTGAATAAGAGGATCGTCGTGCCTCTGATCCTGTCGCAAAGGGCCGATGTGGCACGCCTCACAATGTGTCCTAACAGACGAGAGACGGGTGGATCGACAATGCTCCGAAGGCGGTCTCCGTCTATCTCTGTCCAGTTAAGACTCGTGCGACTCTGACCCAGATGTCCGGCTTTTCCACAGCCCTTCACCGTCGCGGAGGTTATAACGGTGGTCCTGCGGGATCTCACGGGCAGAGAGGACAGCGTAGACGAGAACGAAGAAAGACAGCAGACGACACCACACAGAGGCTGCAGACCACGACGAACACACGAGCACTGGCAGGGGGGTGTCGTGGAATGTAGTGTATCCAATGAGCCACGATCCGGTAAGCGGGACTTTGCCCCGATGGGTGGTGTGTGTGATGTTTGTCGGGCAGCCCAGGAAGAGGGACGGCCTTTTGCTACATACGGACTCTTTATATAGCACTCTTGCGGCGTCTGGACCGGACATGAAGAGTTGGGCAGCAACGGAAGAGTGTGCGAGTGTGGGCGCACCTGTATGACTGCGGCTGGTCCAAGTTACGGGCGTAGAGGAAACCCATGAAAAGACGACGCGAATGGCCGCTCTCCAATTGCCCGTGCTGCCGAATGTCTCGGGCTTCCAAGAAGAGACAAAGGTCCGGTAGCCTGTTGCTGCGAGTAGGCCGTACTGGCTGGCGGTGAAGTCGCCAGCTGGTCTCGAGATTGTCCGGCTGTCCTTGTTGGGCCCTTTGGAGCGGGAGCAAGGATGGCAGGACTACTGCAGTGCAGCCTGCCATGCCGTGCGTCCAGCCTAGTAGATTGTATCCCACGCATCTTCGGTCAAAGGGGGGGCAGCAACGAGCGGGATATTTGTTTGCGCCCATTTCGTCACAGTTTTTTCTTTTCTTTTTCTTTTCTTTTTTTTTACTTTTTTTCTCGTCTTTTTTAAATCTACTTTTCCTTTTCCTCTTTTTCCTGTTTTCTTCCTTTTGGGTCTCTCTTCCGCTCTACGCCCCTCTCTGCCCTGTACTCAGCTGCAGCTACCCGTCTACCGACCATCTTGGCAGCCAGCCACCTGGCGGCCATGCTGAGCAAGCCATTATTTCGTCTATTTTTGCTTCTTTTGCCTCTGCCCGTGTCGTCAGGGTGAAACCGCCGCGGCACAAGTAGCTTATAGTCCCCTCCTGCGTCGCCGTCGTCTCCTTTTCGCCGGGTTCGCCATGGTCGCAGCTTCGCCGAAAAAGGCAAGCGTCTCGTTTTTTGCAGACGTGAACATCTACACAGGTATACGTAGACCACACATGCGACGATATAAATAAACCCATAGTGCACAGAAGCAATACAAACACACCACGGGACAATGAAAGAACACTGTTCCGATCCTGGACTCGGCTTGTGGGGACTGGGAAGACGTGCATACGGCGTATAGACCAGCAGGAGACGTCGTCCTCTCGGGAGCATCAATGGTGTGGGTGGGTAGCCTAGGGGAAATGGCAGGCAGATGCCACCAGACCGATGGACGGGACGGCCAGAGCTCTCCTGGGACCTGCTGAACGGAGGCGCACATTCGTCTGTCTCATCCTACCACATCGTAGGCAGACCCTGGACAGCGGCCCTCTGGCTGGACAGCCATGGGACGCCAGCTGGTGCCCATCTCCTCTCGTCCTTGGGCAAACGTGTAACGATGCAGCCCCCAATGAGATCGTCGTCTTTCCTTTTCCTTGTCGATATCCCACCGACACAGACGGTCGGTAAATAGACCTCTCCTCCCCGTGGCTCTCCATGCAGGAGAGCTTCTCTCACCATATTCCTTTTTCCCTTTTCCTTCTTCCTTCTCTTTTCTTCCTTTTCCCCCTCTCTTTTTCCTCATCCCAACTCTGCCCTCTCTGGCCTTCGCCCTCGCCTCTTTGCTGAGAACAGTCTCGTCCCGGGCATGACCTCGGGCTTCTCTCCGACCCTTCCCTCCGACCTGCCTGTTGGTACTGCCGTTTGTTCGAGAATGGACTGTAGAGCCCACTCACAAACGTCCTCGACTGGTGTCAGCAGACAAACTGCATAAACTTTCGCCCATCCGTTTGTCCACTTGCTCTTGCTATTTCTCCTCGAGTCCTCCCAGGTCCGTTGCTCTTTCCCTCCCGGCGGCAATGTCACACTTGCTAAAACATCCCGCACTCGCAGCTTCCCTCTTTTGTCTCACCAGGACCTTTTGCCCAGAAAACATCTTCTTGATTCTTGAAATACAATGCCCTCCCGCAGTCACTTTAGCATTCGAAAGTTTCTCGGCGCCCCCCGTCGACGGTCCACAGCTACTAGTGGTGGCACCGACGTCGAGGGCGGCCGAGCAGACACCGACGACGACAGCTCTTACTTCAAGCGCGACAGCAGAAGCAGTGCCAGCAGCGGCAGCACTGCTTCCTCACAGAGCACCAGCACCAAGCGAAGAACTGTTGGCACCACTGCCGATGGGGTCGACCAGGCCGACGTGGCCCGCATCAAGGCGGCCGTGGCCACTGCGGCAGCAGTCAGCAGTCTCAAATTTCGATTGAGCGACGACAACGACGACAACGACGACAACGACGACAACGACGAGAAAGACAAACAAGAAACGAAAGCTGAAAAAGCCGATGCCAACACCGACGACAGCAGATCTCAGCAGGCGGCCACCAACATCTCCCTCGACAGCCTGGACGGCCAGAAGCCACGGAAAAGGGTGCGGCCGGTGCTTGCGCCAATCGTGGTCATCCGTCACGACGACGACAGGCAGCGAGCCGAGCCAGTGGTGGCAAACGCAGCAACGACCATTGCGATCGACCGGAAACAGCAGCTCCACAGCCACACAGACACGGCCACAAGGCTGCTGTCAACTGGCCCTTTGTGTGATTGCGCAAACCGGCAACACGACAAAAAACTGCAGTCCTTGGCCGGAAACAGACATGGAGGCCTTTGTTCATCTAACGGCGACGTCGCCTTGCTTCAAACGCGTGTGGCCCAGTGTCAGCTGCAAAAGCACAATCCTTCCAGCCAGTCCAGCCCGCCCAGTCCCTCATGGCAGTCATGGCGACCGACCCCACCGCTCTCTTCCTCCTCTTTCATGTCGTCGCCAGAAACGTCGTTGGCCTGGCCCTCGCCACCACCATTTACATTTCCTCGTTTTGTCTCTGCCGCGCAGTCGTCTTCTCCAGTCCGGTCGCTGTCTGCGGACGTTTCTTTGTCGTGTCCAAACACCCCGTTCTTCAGCCATGTTAGTCCCTATATTGCCAGCCCCCCTGCTCATGCTCGCCTCCAGTTGAGCATGTCTACCGAAAACATGGCAAGTCTTCCTCCATCGCAGCAGCAGGACGAGTACATATCGGACGAGAAGAAAGACAGTGGCGTGCATCTCGGCCAGGCCGGTGACAACCTAGAGCCCGAACTCGAATTTGAATGCAGTAGAGAGTTGAGGAAGAGGGTCTCCCTATTTGGCTTCTCCGAAGGTCCGGTTCTCGACCTGTTCGAGGCTCTCACAATCGCACCGGAAGAGGCGGTTTCGCTGAGGAAGGAGTGTGAGCAGCAGTACCAGCCCCATCACTACCGTCGCACCGCAGGTATGGATGGCCGGCTGCCCACCCCTTTACGCAGAACCGGCTCCGATGCCATGAAGTATGCCACCCCCAGCTCCTCTTCTGTAAGAACGGTATCTGTCGATGGCCTCAGCATCAGCCCGACATTCACACGGCCACGGCCGGCACCAATACCCACGGGCAAGAGCGCCGGATCGGCCATTGTCGGGGCGGCGTCGATGCCAACGAAGGCACTGCCTTCTCCGAAGAAGCAGACGAAGTTCTCGCCCCTCCGGATACGCCCTGCTGCGCTTGCCCGGAAGCCGTCCAAGGCTTCTTCGCGTGCTCAGAGGAAGCGCCCGAAGAAGTCCAAGCGGCAGGAGCAGGCGGCCAACGAGACAGAGACAACCGTACCTGGAGCCCCCGGGGTTCCATCATCACCGCCACAGGCCGACAAGCAGGCAGAGATGCCGAGCCTGAGCAAGACCAGCAGCCGGGAGTCTGCCCATAAGCGTTACAGCGGCGGCACGCGGTGGGCGCTGACAGACAATGTAGCCGAGCTGTTCAACAGTCGACTGTTTGGCCGGATGGAGGTGAACGAGATGTTGCCTTTGGAAAAACTAAAGGAGATCAGGGAGAGCCGGGCAGCGGTGGCGGCAGCGGAAGCGGCAGCATCATCAGAGACAAATGGCACTACGGAGGTATCGACAAAGCCATCAGCAACAGTTGCAACGCCAACAGAAGACCCAACAACCCCCGTGCAACAGAAAACAGAGGCCGAGTGGCCGGTGAAGCCGAAACAGTCTCCGGAGAAGAAGCCAGAGCAAGAGCAGATCTCCCAGCCCCAGACAAATGAGAAGCCGAGCACGGAGCCAGAGACAGAGAGGCCGCGACCCAGGTCGACACGACGGCCACCACCGCCCATTCCTCTGCCACCCCCTCCTTCACACCTGGCAGAATCGCCGCGTCTGACTGAGCTCATCAGCACGGTCGAGTCCGATAGCTGCGAGACTCCGGTGGAGCCGTTCCATCTTCAAGATCTGCCCCGCCGCATCGGGGCCGCCGGTGTGCGCTTATCGGTTCTTCTGCCTATGGATGAGGAGGCCATCTCGTTTGACAATTCGCGGGCACTCACAAAGAGAACGAAACTCGAAGATGCAGAGATAACAGATTCGACAGGGTCAAACGAGACGACGGGGGCACAAGAGACAAACAAAGAGAAGACCTCCTTTTCACCACAATGGAATCTGCAGCGTGTTACCAAGGACAAGGGCAGGGCGATGCCAACGATCCCGGAGCTGACGGTAGCAGACGTGAACAGCAACACGTACAGACCAAAGGCTGGCAGAAAGGCATACATGGACACAATGGCAGGCGCTACAAAGGCGCTGACTGCCATGGCCGATGCAGACTACATCCACCTGCCAGCGACGCCATTCTCTCTGGTGATGCCAACCTACCGCCACGGGCCCATCCGGCTGGCCAAGGGAGAGGCTGAGGCAAAGAAGGCGAAGGCGGAGGCAAGCTCGCCCAAGCACGCGGCGTGGATTGCGGCGGATGACGCGCTCGATTGGACAGCCTTCCATATGGCCATCCTTGGCGGTGCTGGCGACTTCTTTTCCGACAGCATCGACTACGGGCGCGCATCCATAGACGCGGACGAGGTCGACGACCTAGTATGTTGGTACTCCTCGCTGGGGATTGCGCATGAGCGGCTGGATCAGGGAGAAAGGGAGGAGACGAACGAGGCGAAGATGGACGTGGGGACGTGGATGCAATCCGAGAAGAGGACAGAGGTTCGACAGGCCGTCACTTGCACGAGCAACAGACACAGCGACGACAGCTATCATTCGATTGGAAGTGTGAGGAGTGGCAGCAGCGGCAGCATCAGTCTCTTCAACACGCCGGCGACCAAAGCAGACAACGGGTCGATGACAAGGACAGGACAGATGTTACAGACTCCAGGTCTACCACTCGGGATTGCGGAGATGTCGGCCACGCGGACACCACCACCAGAATCGATGGACCAGCTGACCGTGAAGTGGGCGCGCCATGGCAGCGGCGGCAGCTTTGACAGCTACGAGAGCATGCCGCAGAGCCCGCTGGCGGATATGGTGATGAGCTGCGCGGCTGACGGAACGCAGTATGCGGTGCCGATGGGATACAATCTGGGCCACGACTTGGGCGAGTTTCTGCGGTGGGAATCTGAGAATGTGAGCCGGAGGTTTGATTGACGAGACGAGACGGAATGGGGTGTTGCTGGCGCTGGACAGCCATGGACACGGTTGGCTCTTGACGATATATCTGTATTTCCTGGTTATTTTTCTGTTTTTTTGCTTTCTGCTTTCTGCTTTCTGCTTTCTGATTGCTTTTCTGTTCTTGATATCCACTCCATTGTACTGTCTCTTCAGACTGTTTACGGACATGCACGCATACACTGACGGCTTCTGTGGTGACTTCTCTTTTCGGGATACATACACTAAAAGCACGCAAACGTGGAAACCCAAAACGATGCTGTAGTTCCTGACCGATGCCCAAGCCCGAGCCAAACCAAAGACCGAAACCAAAACCAAAACCGATGGAAGCCCCCAACCCCAAAGAGAAAGAACATGTCCCTAGCTGCTCCTTCCTCGCCGGCCCAGTCACGTGCCGTATCTCATTTTCACGATCTGATCACAATGTCTGATCTGATCTCTGATCTCTGATCTCTGGTCTTCCCTCTTCCTTTCACAACCACCCCCCCTCACCACTCTTTCTCTTCCCCCCCCAGAATCCGGGTGATGGTCACGTCCACCTCCTCGCGCGTCATGGCCTGTCCCGACGCCCGCTGTCCGACGGCCACGTCGTCGAGCCGGTTGAGCTGCTCGACCTTGCGCACATATGCCTGCCACAGGACTTCAGGCTCACGCTGAGCCTTTCGAGGCGGCCGTCCGCCGTCAGCCTCGGGCGCGCCACCCTGCCGGCTCGTCTCAATCTGCATCCACAGGTGGCATCGCTCGTCGTCCAGCAGTTTCATGACGTACGCCAGGGCCCGGCCTGGATCCATGGCTGCCAACGAAGCGGCCGCATCAGCCTTGGCCTGTGTGTCCATCTCGACTGGCCGCGGCACCACCACCGTCACCCGCTCGTCCGCCCCGACCGGTGGCCCTGCTTTTTGCCGACACACCACACAGTTCGTCTGGCTGTGCCGACAGGTCGGACTGGCCGATGGCGCGTCCATCTGGAAGGATACCGACTTGGCATGGACAGGCTTCTGGGACCGCTGTTGTTGCTGTTGTTGCTGCTTGGCCTCGTCCTCTTGCATCGACTCGCCCGTCAGCTCGTCCTCCGGCAGGGCAAAGTTGAGATCCGGAATGATAAAGGCCGACGTCATGTTCTCGTCCATGGATGGATCTCCGTCTTCGTCCTCGTCTTCGGTTTCGTGTGGATTCTCGTGCTGGCGCGGTTCGTCCTCCTCGTCAATGGGCGCCAGCCGATCCAGCAGGACGTTCTCTGCAGCCTCCTCGACATTGTCCTCCTCGTCCAGCTTGTCGTCCTGGTGCTCCTCCTCTTTGTCCCACTGTCCCAGCACCTTGGCCATCTGCGTGAGCGTGATCGTCTCCTCCCGGCCCTCCTCTGTGGCCGCCCACGAGGCACGCAGCCGCTGGAAAGCTTCGTCCAGCTGTCGCACTCCCTTCTCCTTGCTGCTCTTCAGCTGCGTCCGCTGTCGGCTCATCTGTGCACGCTGTCGCTCCACCACACCTCGCAGGACCGTCTCGCGTTCTTTTGCTTGCTGTCGGACCGTCTGGGCGCGTTCTCGCAGCTCTGCATTCTTCTCGCGCAGAAGCGCGTTCTTCTGTGTCAAATGTGTCCGTGCCGCCGTCATCGTCTGCTTTTCCTCCTCGCACTTTGCATGATCGCCACGCGCCATGTTCTTCTCGGCACTCAGTCGTGCCATCCGCTCCCGCAGGAGCCGACAGGCTTCGCGATGGCTGCTCGCCGCTGCCTCGCCTTCATCCCGCAGCGCCTTGATCACCCGTTCCCGCTCAGCCACCATCTGCTCCAGCTGTCGGATCCGTCGTTGGGCCTCTTGTGTCGTCGAGTGCACGGTTGCTTGGCTGGCTGCTTGGTTGGCTGCCTGGTTCGCTGCTTGGCTCGTCATGACCAGCTTCTCGCGGGCTGCCACCAGGTCTGCCTGCAGCTTTCTGGCCTTGTCTACGGCCGAGTCGCGCTGCAAGGCTGCATCTGCCGCGGAATGCGCCTTCTCCTCGCCGTGCACATGGGCTGCCTCCAGGGCCGCTTCCAGCTCGAGGATCCGGTCTTGCAGAGCTGCCATACTCGTTAGCTCGCGTTCCACGATATCGTCTTTGATCTGAACGGCTTACCTCCGTTCCACGCCCGCTGTTCTTCCTCCTGGGCCGCCAGCCGGTCAGACTCGGAGTCGAAGCCGCTGTCCGATGCCTTGCCAGCGAGGTTGTAAAAGCGTTCTACCAATGCCTGGTACTTGCGCTCGCCGTGAATGATCTCGTTCTGGAGCATCTCGTCGTGCTCCTGCAGCCGCACCACCTCTTCCCGGACTTTTTCGACGTCCACAAAGATCTTCTTCTCGTCTGAGGGCACACGGCCAGCCGGCAGCTGATATTCTCGCTGGGTAGCCAGCGACGTGCCGTAGAAAAACGTGCCCGGTGTGAATTGCAGCGTACCCGTGACGAGGTTGTGCAGGAGCGGGAACGACTTGGACGGGACGACAAAGGACTGGTTTGTCGCCGGATCGTGGCTTTCTGCAGCAACAGCAGCAGCAGCCGCCGCACTCCCGCTGCGTGTCGGCAGCGATGACATGGCGCCAAAGGACCGCACCGGCGGATAGTTTGCGTGGTCGTTTGACGCGGCCGATGTCTCTGGCGAGGTCAAGCCCTCCTCGAGGATGGGCGACGGCGCCGATGCAGCATTGTTGCCCTTGTTGTTGTTGCTGGGACTGGCCGTCTTTGAGGGGGCTGCAGCAGCCGAGACTGACCGGCGCGGAGACGCAGTGGCCTGGCCGGGCTTGATCGGTGTCCTCTGTGCGGGCACAGCCGTCGACATGATCACCGACATGTCCGACTCATTCTGCACCGTTGCCTGCAGCACACCTCTGCTGTGTTTCCGCGATGGCATCGCAGCCGAGACACTGCGACGGGGCGATGGGCGAACGGGCGTCAGGTTCTCCTTGTTCTCTCCTTTGCGCGGCTGTGGGCTGTTCTTGTTCTGCTGCATGCTGGCGAACTGGTCGAGGAGGCCCAAGTTGGTCGAGTCGTCGCGGATGTCGCGGCCGTCGAACACGTTGCCATCGTCGCTGCGTTCTGCCGCGGGCACCTCCTTGGCCGCGTCTTCGGGCTGCCA
The DNA here is from genome assembly GCA_019925595.1 of Grosmannia huntii. Taxonomy (NCBI): domain Eukaryota; kingdom Fungi; phylum Ascomycota; class Sordariomycetes; order Ophiostomatales; family Ophiostomataceae; genus Grosmannia; species Grosmannia huntii. The sequence goes on from JADHKJ010000023.1 coordinate 142,768, forward strand.
CTCCTTGAAGGTGCGGAAGAGGGCGGACGTGTTGACGACGCCAGCCAGGACGTCGGCCTTGTTCTTGGTGTCCCTGGCGTGTTTGCTGCTGCCGTGGCCACCATCGCCGTCCTGGCTGCCACCAAAGCGGCCGGTGGACTTGTGCACGCGGTAGCGGCCGCGTTGATAGTGCACCGATGCACGGGTCGACTCAGCGTCGGGGCCGGCTGAAAAGGTTGATGCCGTGCTGTCGTCGTGGATCGAGCTCAGCGTCACGGTGCCGTGGGATCCCGTCGACGAAGGCGGCTCACGGAACTGGGCTGGCATCCCCTGCGGCCGCGCGTGGCGGGCGGCAAAGAGCAGGTCGTCCTCGCGTGTGGCGCCGTGTCGGAACGCGCCGCGCTGGCTGGCCGCCATCAGGTCCTTGAGCGAGTCGATCGTCGTCGAGGCGTCCGAGTCGTAGCCGCGGACGCTGCCACCACTGCTGGCCGCCATGCCGCGTGGCGCCGTCGGTCGTCGGTAGTCCATCACGCCGGACGTATGTGCGTCGCTGGCGGGTCGGTTGGGGTTGCCCTCGCGTGCGAGGCTGTCAAGACGCGATGGCGGTGGATATCATATAGTAAACAAATAGACGTGCAGAACTCTGTGCCGTCGATGCACTGAACCGAACCGGCCAACAGACACGTCGGAAAAAGGATACGGTAAGGGGAAGAAAACAGGAGAGGCCGTCAATAAGGATTCAATCGCGGCCGGAACACGTTGGTGGACCTCGTTGTCGTGAGAGAAGCAGTGCGGATATCGTGTTTTTGCCTTAAAAGAAAACAATGCGTTTTGTGGGGCGTGGGGTAGCCAAAGGGACGCTGCAAAGGCGGAAACGCGCTGTATGTGTCCACTGTCCCCGTTGCTTAGAGGCTCACTACAGCGTCTGTTTATTTTCATACACCGGACCAATGAGCGCACAGGGACTACTGCTAGTCATCCAGTGGAGAGCACAGGGACCACTGCTAATCATTCAGTGGAGAGCACTAAACTTCAGGTCGGCAACTACGCTTACGCACATCGACAGACTCGTCTCACCCATCGTGTCTCACCCCTTTTTCTTAACTCTTGTTATTGTCTTTCCTAGCTCGGCTAGCAGCATCAACGGACACGTCCCGACGGCGTCTTGGGTGCGTCTTTGATCGACGAGTCCCGCACCAGCAGCTTCACCTTGCCGTCCCCAATCTCCACGCCCTGAGCCAGGATATCCAACTTCTCCGTTGGCCCTCTGCGTTCCGTTGAAGCCGCAGAAGCCACGGAAGACGGGGTCCGGCCAGGCGACAGCAGAGCACCGCCACCACCGTTCTTGCTGCTGCCGCTGCCGCTGCCACTGCTGCCGTTGCTGCCGTTGCTGCCGTTGCTAGTGCTGTTGCTATTGCTGTTGCTATTGCTGTTGCTATTGCCGTTGCTGCTGTTGTTGCTGCTGCTGCTGCCCGCACCAGCTCGTGCCTGCGACTTGTCCCAGCTGCGCGCATCGATGCCCAGGATGCCGCCCATGTTGTTCCGGTCGCTCGGCACCGAGAACTCGCGGTACGCATACCGCCACTCGTTCAGGAACCCGCGGATCGCTTTGCCCACCTTGTCCTTGCCGTTCTTGCTGTGGTGCCCTGTCCCGGTGATCGCATACACCGGCCGGGCTTCGCTTCCATTGTCCAGCAGCACGCGCTCCAGGTAGTCCACCGCCTCCTCTGCGTGCAGCCCGTGCAGGTCCACGTAGATCTCCGAGCTTGCCGTGCTGTACTTATTGCGCTCCTCGTACAGCTCTCGTGCTGCCTCCCGGTGTGCCTTCCTCATCAAGTCGTTCTCGCTCTGGCCCCTCAGGCTGAGCGCCTTGGCTGCCCGAGCATCGTTTCGGTTCCACGCCTGAGCCGCACTGTGAAGGCGTCGTTAGCATCGCCTCGCTTCACAAGCTCCTCTAGGCTTACCTTTGCAAGAACTTGTTCCGAAGACCGCCATGCTTGATGGCTTCCTGGCGCGACTTCAGGTATGCCTTGTTGGCCTTGTCTCCCGTCTCCAGCCAAGGGATGTGTTTGGGCGTCGGGATCGCCTGAGCCGTCGTACTGTTTTCCCCGTTTCGAAGGTTGGCCGAGCTGCCATTGCGGCCCAGCTTCCGGGATGTCTGGCGGGATGCGGCCGGCGAGACCACCTCGGGTCCGGGTGATGGCGACATCTTGACAATATCGGCAAGAGAGTTTGGCGTAAAGGTACCGGGAGCGTTCTCCTTGTGATGGCCGTGGCCGCCCCTCTTCCCGTGGTGCTTCTTGCCGGCGGTTTTGCTCGATGCCGATCCAAGCGATGGAAATGCGTCGGTATCGTCAATCGATGGAGCAGCCTGGTTGCCGCTGTCCTTATGGATCTGGTGCCGGCTGCCTGGGCGGGAACGAGGCCGCGAGATCTCACCACCAGGCGCGAGCTTGAAGCCCGGAGGCGGTGTAAGGCCCACGGCAGGATAGTTCCCGGATGCCGGGAAGAGGGGCAGCTGCTCGGGCGTGGCCGGTTGCAGCATAGGAAAGGCGTTGTAGTCATGCAGCTGGACTCCGATCTGTGGCGGTGGCGTGTTCCTCCCGTCAATGTTGAGTCGACTGAGAAGGTTCGTTGGATCGTGGGAGAACACGCAGGTGTTTCCGGCCAGGCAGTTTCCGGCCACCCAGTATCTGGCTTGTGTTAAGAAAAGGAAAGGCGCACAACGGGGAGGCGTGGCAATACTCACTTGCAGATGTGGTTGCTCAGATCATGGCTGAAACGGCAGTCGGCACGGAGGCACTGTCCGGTGGATAGGAAAAACTTGCAGAGGACGCCCGATTTCTGGTCGGCCGGTGTTCCCGGTCGTATGTCGGGTATCGGCGTCATAGACTTGCCAATCAAGACGCCGCCAGCCGACTCGTCCAGAGACGAGGCAACGGACGTGGAGCCATTCGCGGCTCCTCCTGCGGCCGCCGTGGTCAAGGTGAAGGTCACTTCCTGGCTGTCCATAATGGCCGAAATGGTAGCGCCGAGGTCGTAGCCGTGAACAGAGAGGGCGGCATCGATCTCGTCGTCTGTGCGAGCCGGCCCGAGGATAGAACGGAGCATGTCGTAGGGCGTCATGTCACTCTGCTGCGACGACAGTGAGAACTCGGGCGCGGCCGCATTCAGGCCGCTCGATGTACCGACGGACGAGGTGACGCTGACATTGTCATCGCTGACGAGCCAGTCGACATTGTCGGTCTGCTGAGAGTCGCCAAAGATCTCGGCCGCAGGCGAGTTGTCGCTGGCAAACTCGTAGGCATTGAGGCTGGGGCTGTGAGGAATGGCGGGCGTGGCAAAGGCCAGACGCGGAGACGGACGCGGTGAGCTGAACGGCGACGGGGCAGCCGACTTGTTGGTGCGGTTGAAAGCAGGGGGTACGTAGCCGGGTGGTGCCAGTGGACTCACGCCGAGACGCGGCGATCCGGAAAGCGGTGTGGCAGACCCACGCCATGAGGCCGGGGAAGGCCGCCGCAGGATGGTCTGGCGAATGGGCGGTGGCGACGTTGCAGAGCCGCCGCCCTCACGGTAGCGCCAGACAGCATCGAGGACGGCATTTTCTAAAGACTGGCCCTGCAGAGTTGTCTCTGTCTTGAGGAGGGTCTCGAGCTTGTCGATCTTGTCCTCCTCTTCGAGAGTCACGTCCTGGAGGACAGGTAGACAGATGTCGTACGTCTCGTCGGAAACCATGGTGGCGGGCCAATAGCAACAGAGGAAATAGGGGAAGGAAATGCACGCAGAAAAACAGGAGACAAGGAAATAGAAAAAAAGACTGCAAAAACGAGGCAGAAACGGGACACGATCCGATGGACCTCTGGACGAGGCGGGGTCGGGCCCAAGCAGTGCCAAGCAGCTTCCAAAACGTCCTTGACGACCGGGAAGAACAAGAAGTACAGAGGAGCAGTCAAGGCCGGCTCTCGTGTGCGAAATGAAGGCTATGTGGCCGTTCGCTGAGCGCGTAGTGGAGGAAGTCGGGGGAGACGGGGTGAAGTCATCGAAGAAGCAAGGTCAGGAGCTCTGGGGAATCGCCTTGTCGCATGGTGATGAAAGATGCGTGAAAGAGCTACACGGTAGCGGTCACGGGTCAGCAAAAGGAACCGAGCTGGCGAAGAGGGCGTGGAGGACAGCAAGAGCAGGGGAAAAGGAATGAGGAAAAGGGAAGAAAATAGGAAGAGAAGCGAGAACGGGAACAGGCCTTACCTCAAGATAGGGGAGGAATCACGACAGGACAACCGAGAGGCTGAACAGACACGCCAAAAGGAAGAGACGAATCAGAAACGGTGATGTAGAGAGCAGGCAGAAAAGGGCAGAGAGCAAGTCGGCGATACAAGTCCACTGTCGACGATGAAGGATAAGACGGGGGAGGCGCAGGGGAGATGGAGAAGCAACGTCACGGGTGATGACTGGGGGGCCCAGCACACGAGGAGAAAGCGCGACCGTGCGGGAGAGCAGCGCCTGCTGTGCGGGTGCTCTGTCGTAAGATAATAGGGAGGAGCGGTCGGGCTGCCAGAAAATGGACGGGGTCGGGTGGAGTTGGGGGGGTCTGTTAGGGGGTCTGTTAGGGGCTTCAGCGCCGTTTATGGCCTGCGAGCTAGCGAGCTCGTTAGCAGCAGCGCACGCGGCGGTGGGGGCGAGCATTCGCCCAGCGTAGGCTATCCAGCCCGTTGGCCACAGCGGTCTGATTGGCTCGTGCTGCTCGTCTGAGACAGGCCAGGTTTCGGACAGCACGTTGTCGAGGCCGTTGCGCCGTCAGACGGCAGGGCGAGTCGGCGGGACCATGGGCAGACCAGAGCGCGTACGACTTCTCGTATACAATGTGCGGAGAGCCGTCTTCCCCGTATGGCCGCTCCCCTGTCGCCGAGGAAGATCCTTTGGTACTAGGCGTTTTCTTGTTTAGGAATATATACAGAATATTATGCATATCAACATCTGTTCCTCTAGGGAATCTCGTCTTCCCGGTCCGAGTCGCCAAAGCCAAACGTGAAGCCAACAGCGGCCGCAGTGCACGGCCGCTTCTCTTCACCGCCATCCACACCGACCAGGGCCTCCCACGTCCGCTTCCGGCGCGCCGTCCGCCGGGCGATCTCAGCCTCGGCCGTGCGCAGCTCGTCGGCGTGTGCGCTCGCCCGCAGCCGCTCGATAAAGAGGCCGTGCGGATCGGCCACGACGCCGCGCGCAAAGCCCGTCACCTGCTCGGGGCGGTCGCGCAAAAACAGCAGCACGTCGGCGAGATGCGTCTTGGACACAAAGTTCTGCGTCAGCGCGATGCCCGGCTCCAGGTTGACGACCAGGTGCCACCAGCCGCTCGGCACATGCAAAATCTCGCCGCGGCGACACACGCCCTCGATGCAGCCCGGCTGACGACGCGCCGCCGCATGGAATGTCAGCAGCCACTCGGCAATGCTCAGCGGGCTCGTCACCTCGCTCCCGTCCCGCGACACAAACACGCCCGGCACCGACACCGCCGGTGGAAATAGGATCCAGTACTTGGCCCCCTGCACCACCGCGTTCCACGCGCTCGTCCCGTTTGGGTCCTTGTGGAAGGTCGACCCGCTGCGTGCCGGCCCCACGATCAGCCACCGGTGCGCCGGCCTCTCGTCGCCCAGCACCGCAAACAGGTCTGGCCCAAAGCAGTCCGGTGGCCAGTACGCCACGCCCTCGTCGTCCTGACCACTGCCGCCCACCCGGACCTGCATCTTCTCCGCAAACGTGCGGTCAAACAGGTACAGCGGACTCTCGTCTGTCGTGTCGTGCATGTACTGGTCGTAGAGCGCGAAGGGCCAGTCGACCGACTCTGCCCGGAACAGCGTCGTGTCATGCACCTCGCGCAGCCGGTCCAGCGACCAGTCCGCGAGCACCGGCCACTGCCGCACGCACTCTGTCAACACAAACGGCGTGTCGCTCCACTTGTCGGCAAACGCGTCGTAGCTCAGGTCCGCGAATCGACGGATCTGGTTGGCCGCCGGGATGTCGGACGCGAACTGCGCCGGTGAGACAAAGCTGCACACAAACGGCCGGTGCAGCACGTCCGAGAACACGTTCCTGCAGTCGATTCGAACCCTGTCGCGTCCGTGACTCGGTGCCTGTGCCTTGTTTCCCACCAGAGACTCTCGCCACGTCCCGCACCACTGTGGTAGCTGTCCTCCTTCAGCTCTGGTCGTGTGTTAGTGCATGTCGGTGGCCCGGAAGGACGGGAGGGCAACGGTGCGGATTCACCCTAAAGCCAGGCTCTTCCACAGATCATCGTAATCGCAGAAGGCATAGAGAAACTTGCATGTGTATCCCAGGGCCGCCAGCGATGACGCATCCATCCATTCTAGCACCTGCATCACCACCTCGTCGGGAAGAGCCTGAAACGTCCCAGACGCAGCCTTGGCATCCGGACCGCTGGCAAGATACTTGTTGCCCAGCGGCCTGACTCCGAGAGGGTGGGGGGGAACGGGTGCGTAGAGGCTGGCCGTCGTGCTCGTGTCGTCTGCTATGGCCGTCGAAAGTGGCGCCACTGCATCATCCATCACGAGGATGGGAGGCATTGGCGGCAGCAGCCGGGGAATCAGAACGTCCGTAAGAGGCATGGCCTAGTTCCTCCAGGCGTGAGCCCTCGCCTCTGAGTGAGATAGAGCACAAATCACGGAATGACACCACCGAACACCCGTCTTACTCACAGAGGAACAGAAACATAAATTCTTTGCTATCGGCTTGCGATAAGCCCTATCAATGCAAATTGCATGTCACGTGATTATATGTTACATCGCAACCGATCGCCAAGATGTACTGTATGTTTCTGTCGCCACTGTCTGACTTGTACCTACTGTACATTCGTTCTGCGTCGGGTTTTAGAGCAGGTCATTGGCACGGTTACTAGGGATGCGCTACCAGGAAACAATAGTAAGGCGCACAAACGCAATGCGCCCTGCAGAATCATACCCCTCGAGAGCGCCCTGCAGAGAATCTGGCGAGTCCTCCCCTGATTAAGGCGAAATCTCCAACACTCTTCAGCTGCTTCCAGCACGTTGTCCTGCTGCATTTTCTGTCTGTAATTCCCCGTTGACTATTTGCTTTTGCCCCTCCACACGATTTTTTTTCAAACTCGTAAATTCGCCCCACCACGATAGCCCCTTACAGACTAGTGCACCGTAGAGGGCTGCGATAATATGCGATAACCAGTCTATCCCTAAAAGTCACTGCTACACCTTTAAGTAGTACCCCTCGATCGCTCTGGTGGGCCCTCCCAACCCAATAGTTTTCTATGGCTTGGAATTTAGTTTTTTTTTTTTTTGCAGCCATCCCACTCCCCTTATAATAAGTAGAAACTTTTTTTTCCCTCTCACAAAAAAAATCCTACTTTTTGAAAACAAACCAAATCACAACCAAAGCCTCACAACCAAAGAACACTTATACCGGAAGGAAATAACCCCTTCTAGATTTGAAATCTTCTCGTTCTTTTATAACGAGAGACACAATCTAGACTTTTTTCTTCCACGCTTCATTTCTACGCTCTTACTTTCCGCTTGTCGGCTGGGATCCGCAGGACTTCATCCGTGGAACTCACATTTATTTGCTCAACAGAAACCTTCGCTTCACCTTCTCTGTTCTAGATCACAAGCTGAGCTTGCGATCTAGATCTTCTTGCGAAACCACCCCGCAATCATGGCTGAAAAAGGACTCGAGGACGTCCCCGAGGGTGAGTTTATATACACAGACCTTTCGAACCTACCCCTCCCCCGCTCTCTTCCTGCGTCATATCTTCTGTCTTCTACCTGTGTGGCACCTCCTGCTCTATCATGGCCTCTGAGAAAGGCGGGATCCGCGGGATATTTTCTCTGCGCTCTCCGTAGGAAGATCAGCAGTCCAGAATATATGATTAAGGAGGGGGAGGGGGGATGGGAGGCATTCCCGCCACATATTCAAATGGCTAACCACAATCACCGATACAGGACAGATCGAGTCGAACTACGATGAGACCGTCGACTCGTTTGATGACATGAACCTGAAGCCCGACCTTCTGCGCGGTTTGTCACCACCCTCTCCCAACACGTATCGCCACCGGCCCTAACATACTATTTTAGGTATCTACGCCTACGGTTTCGAGCGCCCGTCTGCTATCCAGCAGCGCGCCATTATCCCGGTCATCAAGAACCATGATGTGATTGCCCAGGCGCAGTCCGGTACCGGCAAGACGGCCACCTTCTCCATCTCCGTCCTGCAGAAGATCGACACCAATGTCAAGCAGTGCCAGGCACTCATCCTCGCCCCCACGCGTGAGCTGGCCCAGCAGATCCAGAAGGTTGTTGTCGCTATCGGCGACTTCATGAACATCGAGTGCCACGCCTGCATTGGTGGCACCAGCGTTCGTGAGGACATGAAGGCTCTCCAGGACGGCCCTCAGGTCGTTGTCGGCACCCCCGGTCGTGTTCAGGACATGATCCAGCGCCGCTTCCTGAAGACCGACGCCATGAAGATGTTCGTCCTTGACGAGGCCGACGAGATGCTTTCGGTACGTTGCCTTTCCGTTTCAACTGCATTGGCAAGAGATGCTAACATGTCCTCTAGCGCGGTTTCACCGAGCAAATCTACGACATCTTCCAGCTCCTTCCCCAGTCGACTCAGGTCGTCCTTCTGTCGGCTACCATGCCCCAGGACGTCCTCGAGGTCACGACCAAGTTCATGCGTGACCCCGTCCGTATTCTCGTCAAGAAGGACGAGCTTACCTTGGAGGGTATCAAGCAGTTCTACATCGCCGTCGAGAAGGAGGAGTGGAAGCTCGACACCCTCTCTGACCTGTACGAGACCGTCACCATCACCCAGGCCGTCATCTTCTGCAACACCCGCCGGAAGGTCGACTGGCTCACGGACAAGCTCACCGCCCGTGACTTCACCGTCTCGGCCATGCACGGTGACATGGACCAGGCTCAGCGTGACCTGATTATGAAGGAGTTCCGGTCGGGCTCTTCGCGTGTTCTGATCGCCACTGACCTTCTGGCCCGTGGTATCGACGTCCAGCAGGTGTCCCTGGTCATCAACTACGACCTGCCGGCCAACCGCGAGAACTACATCCACCGTATCGGTCGTGGTGGCCGTTTCGGTCGTAAGGGTGTTGCCATCAACTTCGTCACCGCTGATGACGTCCGCATGATGCGCGAGATTGAGCAGTTCTACAGCACGCAGATCGAGGAGATGCCAATGAACGTGGCCGATCTCATCTAAACCCCACAACCAACCTTCCGTTAATTCCCCAATACCTCGCCGACCACTTCTGCCTCATACCTGTTTTCTCCGTCCTGTGTTCTTTTTCTTCCTCTTTCTTCTGCCTTTTTTTTCCTGCTGTCCTTTCGGAGTCTTGGGTCGTCTTCGGGTTATTGGAGATAGAAGAAAAAAAGAACAGACGCGATGAAGAAAGGGCAAACAACGAGAGCAGCCTTGCTCGGCCGAGTCGCCAGAGGCAATAAAATCCATTTTCCTTACTGTATCTGTCACCCTCCGTTTGTTCCTCTTAGTTCTGCTCCTGGTGTGCAGGGGGCACAGCTTCTTTGATATCCCACGGCTTGATATCACTGTTCCGCTCTCTCCTTTCTCTTTTCTTTATTTCCACCAAAGAGCAACAACAAAAGCAGCTGTGCATTTTTGAGGGTCTTATGATTTTTCCTTTTCACTGTTATGTCCCTGTTCCTCTGTTCTGCTAGGGTGGTGAGAACAGAGACGACCTGCATGCTCCGTTACAAAAGAATTGATGCGCTGTCCCAAAGTCCTTTTTTGTTTTCTTCTTTTATTCCGAGTTCTCTCTCTGTTATCTTTTTGCCGACTTTTACAGAAGTTGGGAATCATGTGGCTTATCTCTGGGGGAGATAGTTCAAAATATAAAAGATTAAAATGAGAGACCGACACGATACCGTACTGGATGTGAAGATGAAATAGTTGACAGCCAAGTTCGATACCGTTACACCCACTTGTATTACGCCGCGCTAAACTTTGCGACTCTGCGTTCTGATTGGCAGAGCAGCCATTGTCGGCGCGGATTAACGTTGAAGCACGCAATGCCTCAGGCACTAACCATCCCACATTTCGGGGAGGGCCACGCTTTGCTTTTGGAGGCCAAGCTGGAATTAGGAGACAATAAAGGTGGCCTTGACTGACCGATTTGGCGTCTAACTTTCGACAACAATCCACATCACACCGCCTGCTCCAGGCTCGTTTTCCTTTTTTCCTCCGGAGCTTCGGCGACATTGAAGGGCTCTCCTGACAGACCCAATTGACGAGCCTCTCTACTTCTCCCTTCCTCTTTCCCACGCCTTTCCGAGCGCGCTGTCAAGATGCAGGCCTCATCGCAAATGTTGACAAAGGTACGCATAACCCATGAGAGGTGACCGGAAAGTCAACCAAGCTGCGGCAAAACGGGACGCGCAGCTTAGGGGGGCAGCCATTTCAGCCAGCCTTCTAACCAATCTGCAGTTCGAGTCAAAGTCGTCTCGAGCAAAGGGACTCGCGTTCCATCCGAAGAGGTAGCAAGCACCTGCCCCTTTCCATTAACCCCTCCCTTGGACAGGATGCCCGGCTGACTCTCTCAAGACCATGGATCCTCGTCTCTCTCCACTCCTCGACCATCCAGCTGTGGGACTACCGCATGGGAACGCTGATTGACCGCTTCGAAGAGCACGATGGTCCTGTCCGAGCTGTCGCCTTCCACAAGACCCAGCCTCTCTTTGTGTCGGGTGGTGATGATTACAAGATCAAGGTCTGGTCGTACCAGACGAGACGGTGCCTGTTCACGCTGAATGGCCATCTCGACTACGTGCGCACAGTCTTCTTCCACGACGAGCTCCCATGGATCGTTTCGTGCTCGGACGACCAGACTATCAGGATATGGAACTGGCAAAACCGATCCCTCAGTATGTCCCATACCTCGACCTCTCCAATGCCCAGGCCCTGCTAACAGTCCCCTCCTGCCAGTTTGCACAATGACGGGCCACAACCACTACGTCATGTGCGCGCAGTTCCACCCAAAAGACGACCTGATCGTGTCGGCATCTCTCGACCAGTCGGTGCGCGTATGGGACATTTCGGGCTTGCGCAAGAAGCACTCGGCGCCGACGTCGATGTCGTTTGAGGACCAGATGGCGCGATCCAACCAGAACCAGGCCGACATGTTTGGAAACACTGACGCGGTGGTGAAGTTTGTCCTCGAGGGCCACGATCGCGGCGTCAACTGGGTGGCCTTCCACCCGACGATGCCGCTCATCGTATCTGCTGGTGACGACCGCCTCGTCAAGCTCTGGCGGATGAGCGAGACCAAGGCGTGGGAGGTCGATACATGCCGTGGCCACTTCCAGAACGCCCTGGGCTGTCTGTTCCACCCGCACCAGGACCTCATCCTGTCGGCTGGCGAAGACAAGACGATTCGCGTCTGGGATCTCAACAAGCGGACCCCCGTGCAAACATTTAAGAGAGAAAACGACCGCTTCTGGGTGCTTGCCGCACATCCGGAGATCAACCTGTTTGCTGCCGGACACGACAACGGTGTGATGGTCTTTAAGCTCGAGCGGGAACGCCCGGCTTCTGCCGTCTACCAGAACACGCTTTTCTACGTCAACAAGGAGAAGCAGGTGCGGTCCTACGATTTCCAGAAGAACATCGAGTCTCCGACGCTGCTGTCGCTGAAGAAGGTCGGCCCGGCCTGGGTGCCGCCCCGGACACTCTCCTACAACCCAGCCGAGCGGTCTGTTCTTGTGACAACAGCGACCGATGGCGGCTCGTACGACCTCATCAGCCTTCCCAAGGACGGCTCCGGCGCCGTCGATCCGACTGACCTGAAGCGTGGCCAGGGCAACTCGGCCATCTTCGTGGCGCGCAACCGCTTTGCCGTCCTGAACACGGCAGCCCAGACCATTGACATCAAGGACCTGTCCAACAATGTGACGCGCTCCTTCAAGCCGCCTGCCGGCACGACGGACATCTACTTTGGCGGTCCGGGCAACCTTCTCGTGATCACGCCGACGGCTGTTCATCTGTACGACATCCAGCATAAGAAGAGCAATGCCAGCCTGAACGTCAACGGCGTCAAGTACATTGCGTGGTCAAACGACGGCCTCTATGCGGCCCTCCTCAGCAAGCACAATGTGACCATTGTGACCAAGACTCTGGAGCAAGTCAGCACGCTGCACGAGACCATCCGTATCAAGAGTGCCACGTGGGATGATGCTGGCATCCTTCTCTACTCCACCCTCAACCACATCAAGTACACTCTCTTGAATGGAGACAACGGGATTGTGCGGACGCTCGACCAGACGGTCTACCTTGTCCGTGTCAAGGGCCGTTATGTCTACTGCCTGGACCGGTCAGCAAAGCCGAAGATCTTGCAGATCGACCCGACAGAGTACCGCTTCAAGACGGCACTGGTAAAGCGGAACTACGAGGAAATGCTGAACATCATCCAGACGTCGTCGCTTGTCGGCCAGTCCATTATTTCGTATCTGCAAAAGAAGGGCTATCCGGAGATTGCGTTGCAATTCGTCCAGGACCCGACGACGCGGTTCGAGCTCGCGATCGAGTGTGGCAACCTCGATGTTGCGGTTGAGATGGCGAAGCAGCTGGACAAGCCAAAGCTCTGGACCAGACTGGGCGCAGAAGCGCTGGCGCACGGCAGCCACCAGGTGGTGGAGATGTGCTACCAGAAGCTCAAGCAGTTTGACAAGCTGTCGTTCCTCTACCTGGCGACGGGCGACCACGCAAAGCTCAGCCGGATGGCAAAGATTGCCGAACACCGCGGCGACTTCACTGCCCGGTTCCAGAACGCATTGTATCTCAACGACGTGGAGGACCGGATACAGATGTTTAAAGAGATTGATCTGTGTACGTCAGCTGCCTGACTGTTGCGTCTTCACCGATCCTTGCTAACACGTGGCCTATTGCAGACTCCCTCGCTTTCATGACGGCAAAGGCCAACGACCAAGACGAGGAGGCCCAGTCGATTCTCGAGGCCACCGGCTTGACGGAGGAAGAGCTGAAGCTACCTTCGAAACTGGGACAGCCGCTCACTCCACCAAAGCCAGTGGTGTCCACATTCAAGGCCAACTGGCCGACGAAGGGCACGTCGGTGTCGTTCTTTGAGAAGGCGCTTCTGGGCCAGGTAGAGGGCCTCTCTCTCGAAGACAGCCCGGCAGCGGCGACAAACGGCATGGACGGCTTCGGTGAGGAGGAAGCCGACGAGGGGAAGAAGAACGGCCTGGGCGAGGCAGACGAGGAGGAGGACACCTCCGGCTGGGACATGGGTGACGACATTGTTGCAGAGGCGGACAGCGACTTTGTCAACGTGGACAGCGCCGATGCTGGCGGCGCCGGGCTGAGCGAGGCCCAGCTGTGGGCACGCCATTCGCCGCTGGCGGTGGACCATGTGGCCGGCGGCTCGTTTGAGACGGCCATGCAACTTCTCAACCGGCAGATTGGGGCGGTGAACTTTGCGCCGCTCAAGCCTCGGTTCCTGGAGGTGTACGAGGCCAGCAAAACGTATCTGCCGGCATCGGCCGGGCTGCCGGCGCTGATCAACTTTGTGCGGCGGAATCCGGAGGAGACAGACGCACGAAAGGTTCTCCCGGTGATCCCGCGCGACCTGGAGTTCCTGGTGGAGAACGATCTGCAGCGCGGCTACGATGCGATGAAGGGCAACAAGCTGGAGGACGGGATCCGGGTGTTCAAGGGCATCCTGCACGCGGTGCTGCTGAACGCGGCGTCGAGCGAGTCCGAGGCGGTCGAGGCGAAGAAGCTGGTGACATCGGCGAGTGAGTATGCGGTGGCGATGTCGATTGAGCTCAGCCGGCGGAATCTAGGTGCGGCAGACGTGGTGGCCAAGGATCCGAAGCTGCTGAAGCGGAACCTGGAGCTGTCGGCGTACTTTACCATCCCCAAGATCGACGTGCCGCATCGACAGTTGGCCCTGCTGACGGCGATGAACCTGGCGACGCGTAGCAAGAACTACAACTGCGCGCTGAGCTTTGCCAACCGGATACTGGCAAACGGTGGTCCTGGCCGTATCTTGAACACTGTGCGTGTCCCCCGGCCCGTTTGAGTGGTGTTTCGAGGTTTCTTTGCTAACCGTGTTTTCTAAAGGCCAAGGAGATCAAGGCCAAGTACGAGCGCAACCCGAGCGATGCGGTCGAGATTGAGTTCGACCAGTTTGCCGAGTTCGACGTGTGTGCGGCCAGCTACACGCCGATCTACAGCGGGACGGCGTACGAAGAATGTGCGTTTGACGGGTCCAAATACCACTCCAAGTACAAGGGAAGCGTGTGCCGGATCTGCGAGGTGTGCGAGATTGGCAAACACGGCAGCGGACTGAAGCTGTTTGCGTAATTCTATAGAGAGCAGGCGAGGCGAGCACGAATGGACGGGCTCCGGCCATGTTCACCATCAGGCAGCAGGGCAACGTTCTAGTTTTGTTATGTCTGTTATTTCAAACACTTTTGGCTGGGAGATCCGGCCTGACTTTTATGACGAGCTCTTTCTAAGTGAGTGGGCTGTCCTGGCTGTTCTCCTGTCTCGTCTTGTCTCTGCTGTAGGTTTTCTTTGGTTTGCTGGTTCTGGGGCAACTGGAAGGCAGAATTGGAGGGGTGTGCGATATCAGCACGTGAAAAGCACCTTTGTGTTGGCAGTTGGAGACCCGAATACATTCAATCACACTGCATGCCATGCTTAATGGATCATGCTCGCTTTCGTTCTAATGGTTGGCCAGCTCTAAGGATACAGAAGTTGTCGTCTCGCCACACGCAGAGCACGAATGCAGTCTCAGACGATCGTCTCCAGCTGTCGGGCATAGCCCAGGACGTTCTCGATGACCATCTGGCTGACCTCCTTCTCAGCCGGCACCTGGGCAGGGCCGTCGTCGAAGGCATCGGAGGCGGAGGTGGCGCCGCTGGCGGCAGCCGTAGAGGAGAGAGCCGGGAAGTAGATGTAGCCGTCGCGGACGGTCCAGCCGCGCTGTTGGGCGAACTGGATGACGGCGCCTTCAGAGTCGAGGAAGAGCAGCGACTTAGTGGAGCTGAGGGGAAGCGACGGGTAGGCGCGCTCGCTGCTGGAGGCGATTTCGGAGCGGATTTGAGAAGTGAGGATCTTGGAGGTTAGGGGGAGTTGAGAAA
Organism: Grosmannia huntii; assembly: GCA_019925595.1. NCBI lineage: Eukaryota > Fungi > Ascomycota > Sordariomycetes > Ophiostomatales > Ophiostomataceae > Grosmannia > Grosmannia huntii. The sequence goes on from JADHKJ010000023.1 coordinate 157,917, forward strand.
GGCAGAACGGAAGAAAGGAACAAGGAACGAAAAAGGCAAAGGAAAAGAACACACTTCTGAGAAGACGCCGTACTCCTCGCACGGCACCTCGCCCTGCTTCATGGCCTTCCAGACGCGGTCATAGCTGCCTTCCATGAGCCAGCGCTCGAGGCGGATGGGGTACCCAAGGTAGCGGTCGTCCTCGATGACGCCGGCGCCGGCGCCCTCGCGCGTGCTGATGGCCTCCAGCTCCGAGTGGAAGTCACCGTAGAGGCCTTGCGTCAGCAGCAGCAGCAGATACAGGCCCGTCACCTTGTTGCGCTCGGCCAGGTTGGGTGCCAGCACGGCGGCCGGCAGCGCGTAAAACGGCCCCAGCTGCTGCACGTAGCGCGTAAACGCGTCCGCCTCGTGCGCCCGGATGCTGCACAGCGCCCCCTGCTCGTACGTCTCGCGCGCCAGCGCCAGCACGGCCGTCGACAGGCTCCCGTCAATGGCGGGCGTCAGCGCGCCCAGCTGCAGCAGCGCCAGCTTCGCCTTGGACAGCAGCCGCGTCTGGTCGGCATAGCTGCGCGCCGTCTTGAGCTGCCCCAGGATCTGTGCCAACGGGCGCTCGGCCATGGTGTGGAAGGGGGGGGGTAATGTGGTTGAGGTGAAAGTTGAGGTCGAAATGAAAGGTGTGAATGCGTGCTTCTGGCGTCCTGTACAATGGCAGACGATAGGAGGCGTAATAAAGAAATCAGCATCCAAGAGTAGCTCCCGTTTCGCAAGTCGCCAATCCTGGTACGTCGGCGGTGCAAGGCGGACGTCGTAAAGTCGTCGATCAGACCTGTGAGCTGGCAATGGATTTGGTGCCGCAATCAGGCTGCATGAGGCTGACGACCGATGCAGGTAGTTGATCACGTGACTAAAAGCTAGTCACGTGGACGGACCCACGAGTACGGAGTACATAGCCATGTAATTCGGAATGGGAAATGAGGACTGGTCCGTGTGCTTGAAATGAGCCTCAATTTGAGCATGGCAATATAGAAGACGATACTCCATCCTACAGCTAGCCCGCATAAGGACCGCGACGAGCGCCGACCTCGCAGGTTCAAGAAGGATGCGCAAGGGTACTTCACAAGCCATGACGATCATCGCCCTGGGCCGAGGGAAGATTGGATCTGGTGCTGTAGGCCTCTAAATAGCATGAAATTGTGGCTGAGCAGGCTTACTATGTAGATTACAGCGTAGCCTCAAACACAAGTCGCCAAAGCCGCGCCAAGGCATAGCTTAGCTTACAGCTGGGCTGTGGCAACCATGCTGTTGAGCCCTAGATCGCTCCTTCCCGAGCTGCCCTTCTCGTCGACGTCAGTAGATAAATAAGAATTTCTTCGCCCCAAACGTCTTTGCGAGCTTCATCCTCCGTTTTACTTGAACAGCAAGACCAAAACACGCGCGACGCCATCGGAGCTGTGGCGGCCATGTGTGTACGATAAACGTCTGGCCCCGCCCCTGCACGTTTCCCCTATCCCACGCCCGTGCCCACGCAGCCAGCAGAGCATCGGCCGAACCCATGGCAAACCCACAGAACACGAGACGGCCGCTCGGTGCCGGCCCCATTCGACCAGGTAAGCAGAAGGGTGAGGACGGTGAGCGGTGGGACGGACGGAGCACACAGGAGTGAGCCATGCCAAAGAGGCCAAAGGCGGACAAACGAGGGCAAAGAGGTCAAAGGGAATGGCCCAGCGCACGGAACATTCCCAGGCCGCATTAATCAACCTGTCGATCTCAACAACCGGTGGATCTCCAGCCGGAACGATACGACCATGCGGTTACGGCCAGGGCGCATGTCTCCTATTCGGCTGGCCAGCAACGACGCCGTTTGGCCTCCAGCTAACTCCTCCATCCTCGTCTGTTCGCTTCCTCTTGGGCCTTCTTTCACGCCCTCTCCTCGTCCTCGCTGTCCGTCAGCAAAGCTCGCACCGCCCCGCGCAACAGAGTTGGCTGACAGCTGGACTTCATCTTTTCCTGCAGATAAGCTGCCGCTGAAACTCGAACCTCTCGAAATGCCTCAGTTCGCAGCCACGTTTGTTCCCGGGGGCTACGACGACTATTACCTACCCGAGGTCCTCGCGCCGTCCCCACAGAGGTGAGATGCTCGTATATCTCCTCGTCCGACCCCCTTTTGGCCCTGCCGTTTGTTCTTCCTCCAACTGTCGCCCCCCTCGTCTCCTCCTGTTTGCCCAACTGTTTGAGCTGCCCCTCCCCCGCCATCCAAAACGCGCCAGCGGCTTTGGCCGGGAGTAGATTAGGCGCCAGAGAATCAGCAAAAATAATACTACCTAATAAAAACTGGCAGCTGATAGTAGCGTCCTAGGATAATGCCTGAAGTCCCCCAAAATATGCAGGACGGCCTGCAGCGCATGGAACTTGAAGCCCGACCAGCACCCGGAGCCCCGAACCCAACGTCACGCCAAGCAGTCGACAGGAACCCTGTGTATTCCGCTTCTGCCGCCGCTGCCGGAGCTGCACCGGCGAGTGAATTCAAGCCCTTCTCCCAGGACCAGCACGGCGAGATGCCGACCTTTGACACCCCCTCCTTCTCGCCTTTTCCGCGCGTCCAGGGCGACAACGTGCCGCCGAGCGACGAGGAAAAGGAGGAGATCCTGTATAACGCGCGCCAGCATGTGCTCAACTCCAACAACGTGTCCATGCAGCTGGTCTGGGCCCGCGACTCGCTGTCCTGGGTCGAGATCGCGGCCGAGGCCCACGTGCGTGAGAACAAGGGCCAGGCCGTGCGGCCGGCCACGCCCAGGACTGAGCACGAGTTGCGTCTCGACGCCATCAGCATCGTCGACTATCTCTCGTCCCAGGGCCACCCCGAGGCCCTCTTCATGCGGTCCAAATGGCTCGAGTTTGGCCGCTTTGGCTTCCGCCCGGACAAGAAGGAGGCCTACCTGGGCTACAAGAAGGCAGCCGAGCAGGGCTGGGGTCGTGCAGAGTACCGCATGGGCATGCTGTTCGAGGGCTCCAACGACATGGACAAGGCGCTGCTGCACTACAACCAGGGCCTGGCACTAAAGGACTCAGCCGCCTCGTACCGCATGGGCATGATGAGCCTGCTGGGCCAACACGGCTACCACAAGGACTACATGCTCGGCCTGGAGCTGATCCAGAGCGCTGCCGACACGGCCGACGAGGACGCTCCACAGGGGGCGTACGTTTACGGCATGCTGATCTCCCGTGAGCTCCCGGACATTACCATTCCCGAGGGCATGCTGCCGCTCGATCTCAACCTGGCGCGCCAGTACATTGAAAAGGCCGCGTACCTGGGCTTTGCCAAGGCCCAGCTGAACATGGGCCAGGCCTACGAGCTCTGCCAGCTGGGCTGCGACTTCAATCCGGCCCTGTCGCTGCACTACTACGGCCTGGCAGCGCGTCAGGGCCAGCCCGAGGCTGCACTCGGCGTCAGCCGCTGGTTCCTCTTTGGCTACGAGGGCGTCTTTCTCAAGAACGAGCAGCTCGCCTTCCGCTACGCCCAGCAGGCCGCCGACGCCAAGCTGCCAACGGGCGAATTCGCCATGGGCTACTACTATGAGATCGGCATACACATTCCCAAGGACCTCCACGCCGCCCGCGAGTGGTACGAGAAGGCTGCCGACCACGGCAACAAGGATGCCATCAACCGGCTGAGCGGCCTCGACCAGGCCAAGACGCTGACCAAGACGGACCACGAGACCACGGCGCTAACGCGGATCAAGTCCAAGCACGGCTCACAACGGGGCCAGCGACCCGAGCGGTTCACCAGCCGGCAGCAGAACATGACGTCGGGCCTGGGCACGCTGTCGGAGAACCTGGCCGGCGAAGAAGGCGCTTCTGGCGGACGGATCACCATTGGGAACACCCCGGCCTTTGCTCTCAACATCCAGCAGAACAACGTGGCCATGCGGCCAAAGTCAGCCGCGCCCTATCCAGTCGACGAGAAGCCGGCGCCGCTCAACGTCCACCGGTCCAAGTCCACGGCGCCGTATCCCGACGACGAGCCGGCAGCACGGACACGGCCTCCGCAGGCCTTTGGCATCCGTCCGGGCAGCGGAGGCGGGAGCAATCCGATGCAAACAGCGCAGCCGGCCGGCAACCTCGTGCCGGAGCAACGGGCTTTCTCGATGACTGCAGGTGCGAGACCCGGCAGCGGTGATCCGCAGCGTGTGCGCAACGCATCCGCCGGCTGGGAACCACAGCAGCAGACAGGTGGCTACGGTCCAGGTGCTGCTGGTCGCGGGGGACAGCAGCAACAGCAGCAGCAACAGTACCAGCAGCAGCAGCAGCAGCAGCAGTATCAACAGCAGCCACCGCAAGGCCCCAACCGACAGGCACCAAACAATCTGGGACCAACTGGTGACACTGGCCGAAACCGGCTTTCCAAGGCGAATCCCGGCGCAAACGGAAACAGCCAACGGGTTCAACAGCAGCCACAGGGCCAAGCTCCTGCTCCAGGTCCCGGCCGTGGTCCCAGTCCTGTTGGCGCGGCTGGCCAGCCCGGTCGTGCAGACTATGGCCCACGGGTCTCCAGCCGGCCGGCAACCGCTGTACGGCCGCCGTCAGCAGGAGGATCGCAGGTCCAGCCGCCCAGCAGCGCTCCGGCGTCTCGGCCACAGACTGCCAAGCCGGCCAAGGCGGCTGCCTCCCAAGGACCGGCGACGTTTGAGGAGATGGGCATTCCACAGGCCAAGAGAGATGACGACTGCGTGAGTTTGGATACGTGCTGCCAATACGAGTGTCCCTTTGCTAACCAGACCTTAGGTCGTCATGTGACCGCTGTGCACAGAATCACGTGGTCCAGCTGTGTTTCGTGGAGGACGTTGATCTATGTGGAAGGATACCTGATTTTGGCAAGATGTACAAGAACGTTTAGGCCTGACATGGAGTCATCTGAGCCTGATTGCTTGGTTTATTCGAAGTGTAGGCTGTATCTGTCGAATTATGGGTGCAGTGATTGTGTACTCTGTCATATGACGTAGTAGCTATTGCATGAAATTCTTTACACAGTACATATATTCTCCATCACACCGTACAGTCGTAGGGTTTTTACGTATATAGTGCAACCTGAAGGTATCGATATCCACATCAATGGCACATCACCTCGCTCGTTAAACAGCCTCCTTCCACAGGCCGGCACCACGGGACCAGGCCCACTTGTTCAGAAAGGCCGGGTCGATGCCGTTCTCAAAAGCCTCGTTACGGGCTGAGATCTGGGCGTTGAGCAGTTCCTGGCGGGCGGCCGAACCAGAGTTCTTGAGCTGGGGCATGCGGTCAATGGCGTCCATGGCCAGGCTGAAGCGGTCGGTCTGGTTGCGGATGGCCAGCTCGAGCGGGGTGTCAATGTTGCCCTTCTCCTTGTAGCCACGCACGTGGATGTTCCGGCTGCCGGGACGCTTGTAGGTCAGGCGGTGGACCAGCCAGGGATAGGAGTGGAAATTGAAGATGATGGGCTTGTCGTCGGTGAAGAGCGAGGAGAATTCGGTGTCAGTCAGGCCATGCGGATGGTCAGCGTGGCTGATCAGCTTGAACAGATCGACCACGTTGACGCAGCGGATCTTGAGGTCGGGGAAGTACTGCAGCAGCAGGTCAATGGCGGCCAGCGACTCGTTGGTGCTGACGTCGCCGCACGAGGCCATGACGACGTCGGGCTCGTGGCCAGCATCGGTGCTGAAAGCAGGCCAGATGCCGGCGCCCTTGGTGCAGTGCTGGACGGCGTCATCCATCGAGAGGTACTGCAGGTGGTCCTGCTTGTCGGCCACGATGACGTTGACGTAGTTGGTCGACACGAGACAGTGGTCCATGACAGACAGCAGGCAGTTGCCGTCGGGCGGCAGGTAGATGCGCACGACCTCGGGGCTCTTGTTGGCGACGACGTCGAGGAAGCCGGGGTCCTGGTGGGTGAAGCCGTTGTGGTCCTGGCGCCAGACGACGGCCGTAAGCAGGATGTTGAGCGAGGCCACCTTGACGCGCCACTCGACCTCGAGGCACTTCTCGAGCCACTTGCAGTGCTGGTTGACCATGGAGTCGATGACGTGGATAAAGGGCTCGTAGCTGTTGAGCAGCCCATGCCGGCCGCTCAGGACGTAGCCCTCGAGCCAGCCCTCGCAGGTGTGTTCGGACAAAATCTCCATCACGCGGCCAGCCGGCGCGAGATTGCCGCCGTCCTTGTCCTCGTCAAAGTAGCCGCCCATCCAGACCTTCTTGCCGGCCTCGTAGACACGGGCCAGCTTGTTGGACTCGGTCTCGTCGGGGCCAAAGAGCCGGAAGTTGGTCTGGTTCTTGGCGATGACGTCACGCAAATAGCCGCCCATGTTCATCATGCTGCCAGCAAACGTGATGCCGGGCTGGTCGACCGTGAGGGCGTAGTCGCGGAAGTTGGGCAGCCTGAGCGGCTTCTTGATGATGCCGCCGTTGGCCACCGGGTTCGCGCTCATCCGCCGGTTGCCCGTGGGACAGAGGGCCTTCTTGAGCGCGGGGTTGATGTGGCCGGCCGTGCCAAAGAGCCGCTCGGGCTCGTAGCTGCGCATCCACGCCTCGAGCAGCGCGAGGTGTTTAGGGTTCTCGCGCACGTCCGTGATAGGAACCTGGTGGGCGCGCCAGAAGCCGGCGAGGAAGTGGTCGTCGACCTTGCGCGGCCCAGTCCAGCCTTTGGGCGTGCGCAAGACGATCAGCGGCCAGCGCGGCCGCTTGGCGACGCCTGATTCGCGGGCCTGCTTCTGGATCGCACGGATCTCGACGACACACTGCTCGAGCGTGGCGGCCATGGCCTGGTGCATGGACGTGATGTCGTCGCCCTCGACAAAGTATGGCTTGTAGCCGTAGCCGAGGAAGAGGCTCTCCAGCTCCTCATGGCTGATGCGGGCCAGCAGCGTCGGATTGTTGATCTTGTAGCCGTTGAGGTGCAGCACCGGCAGCACGGCGCCGTCAGTGATGGGGTTGAGGAACTTGTTGCTGTGCCACGACGTGGCCAGCGGGCCGGTCTCAGCCTCGCCGTCGCCCACCATTGTGAGCGCGATCAGGTTTGGGTGGTCGAAGACGGTGCCGTAGGCATGCGAGATGGAGTAACCCAGCTCGCCGCCCTCGTGGATGCTGCCGGGCGTCTCGGGCGTGGCGTGCGAGCCAATGCCGCCCGGGAAGGAGAAGTACTTGAAGAACTTCTGCAGGCCCTCGACGTCTTCTGATTTCTCTGGGTACACCTCCGAGTAGGTGCCCTCGAGATAGGCCTGCGACAGCACGGCCGGGGCGCCATGGCCGGGCCCAGACACGAAGATGGCGTCCAGGTCGTACTTCTTGATCAACCGGTTGAAGTGCATGTACGTGAAGATCTGACCAGGCGCTGAGCCAAAGTGGCCCAGCAGCCGCGCCTTGACCTGGTCCAGCTGTAGCGGCTCACGCAGCAGCGGGTTGCTGCGCAGGTAGATCATGCCGAGGGCCAGATACAGGCTGGCCGAGAAAAAGTCGTCATACTGCTTGAGCTGCGCGTCCGAGAGCGGCTTGGCCGTGACGGTCGAGCGAGCCGGGCCAAACGGCCGGATGGCCTCAATGTCCACCGTGAGCTCGTTGACAGACATGGTGACCTGGGGGGGGGGTTAGCAGGCATTGGGCAGAGGTGCAGGTCTGGTCGTACATACCTTGACGTCACGTAGGCAGGGGAGGATGTCCAAGACGGAGTATGATGAAGAAGCTCTCTTCCGAGGGAGGAAAAAGGAGGTTTGATGATGAGGGGAAAAGATCGAGCACAGGACGAAACAAGCGATGAGGGGCAGGCCTTTATAAGCAGGTGCAGCTGTCAGCCAGAGCGTGTCGAGGAAGGAGCGGCCGCGTATCAGTTGCAGAGCAGCATGGCACAGTCTGCACACTGTACGGACAGCAGCGTTGGCACCGGTCTCGGCACGGTGTGAGCACATGTGTGACGACTTGCGGCTAACAGAGCTGCAGATTTAAAGATCATGAATTTGGGAACGACCACGCTAAGTGGGTAGACACATACCCGTAAAGTGGGTCCGGTGTGGGACGCTCTTTCTGATAATCGTGTTGGGTCTGTACGGAGTACGGAGTGCTGCACGTGCAATTGGCTGCATTGATACGATTAGTCAGCCATGTCAGGCATGCGAAGAGACGAAAGTACTCTGTACTTAATCCGGACGTAGAAGAGCTCGTTCCTACTCGTTTACTCGTGAAAAGAACTGCACTCTAGCACGCCCTAGCGTGTTCCAGCCCACGCTCCATAACGCTCTCTAACCCACAATCGCGATGCAGGTTGGACTGATGTGCCAAAGTGGTCTGATCACGTTAGAGTGCCTTGGGGAATCCCAGCACCACGAGACGTCATTCCCCTATTTGGCGTACTCTGTACATCATACTAGTGCAGTCGCTTATCCTGGAGCCGGAACAACCCCAGAAGGAGAAGCGTGTTTGCATCGGAGAAAAAAGCGATGCTGCAAGAGTGGTGCCATAGCTTGTTAGCATGCAGCTTCTGTAGTGGTGTACAGTAAGCAAAGGCCGGCTGGCCGCGGAAGACGACCATCATGTGTATATTGTCGGTGCCGGACACTTGCAGTTGCCGCTGTGCCAATGGTTGCTGCAGAGGTGCCTGAATCCTTCGTCACGCTGAAAGCACCGGCTATACTCTGCAAACTCTTGCTTTGCGGGGCAACTAGAGATACATCATCACCACGTCGTGGGCCTGGTTGGCCAGCCGTCGGCCTCGTCCGTGGCGTCTATTGTGTCCATGGTGTCCATGTTGTCCATGGTGTCCATGGTGTCCCTGCTGTCCGTCCGGCTTATCGTTTCCCTGGTGCTGGCATCCATCCCGTCGGTGGCTGTACTTTTTTTTCCGTCTTTGACAGCCATCTCTGGTTTTGGTGCTGTCGCTTCCTCCATCTCCATCCTCTCCACCCACTCGACCTCATCCACCTCCTCTGCCCCTGCTGCCCGTCGACTCGGAATGTTCACCATCTGCTCCACGTCCTGCGCCCGCACATATGCAAGATAGTACGGCTCGCCCTGTGTCGACAGCTGCCGCATCACCTTTTCCGTGTCCGGCTCCTCCGTCACCACACTGTCGTTGTACCGGCGCCACAGCTGCCGCTCAAAGTCGTACACCCACACCCAGTAGTGTCCAGACTTGCCTGTCTGGCCGGCGTGGCAGATCACCGCGTGCAGCCGGTATTCGTGTTCCTGCATTCCGACAAACATGCCGTCCAGTTCGGCCTGCAGTGTCTCTGCCTCTGCGCTCGCCCGCGTCACCAGCTCATGGCTCGCCTGCACCGCCTCCGGCGCGTCCTCCCATGCCGCCCGGATCTGCTCCCGGTCCATGTGGCGCGATGCGGCCAGCACGTCTTTGGTTCGCTCCGAGAGCCCGGGCGCCTCGTCATAGCGCGGCACGGCCTGGTCTTCTGTCGCGGCTGTTGTCGGTCCTGTTGCTGCCTTTGTGCGCGGCCATTCGATGCCGTTCTCATCCATCAGGTCTTTGAGGTCGCCGCGGATAATGAAGAAGCCGTCGTCGCTTTCGTTGCTGTCTTCCCCAGCACTTCCGTCCACGCCGTCCACCACCATCGGAGACAATTCTGCGTCCACACTCGCCTGCTGGTCCGGCTTGCCCTCGGCCAGATATCCCGCCATCAGCGCGTCCGAATACGCTGTCGCCTTTGCCAGCGCTTCCGGGCTGAAGTACGGGTCGGCCACCTCTCCGTTCGGACCCTTGAGCGACCGCAGTCGCTCCTGCAGGTTCCACGCCCGTCGACGCCGCCGAAAGAGCGCCGAGTCCACCGGACTGTCCATAAACCGGTCCAGGTACAGCACCTGCGGAATCGCAATCGCCGTGTTGTTCTTGCCGCCATCGCGCGTCGTCCGCTGGATGTGTACGTGCAGGATGGGCGGCAGCTTGAGGATCGACGTGAACCGCTCGTACCGCGTGCTGCCCTCCATAATCACCTCGCGGTGGAAGTTGTTGTCCAGCGCCTGGGGCAGGCTGATCACCGCCCCGTTCTCGTCCGGATAGGCCGTCACCCATCGGTTTGGCGACACCTGCCGGCTGAACTCCTTTGCCCCGTTCGTCCGCCCGTATGTCACGCTCGTCCAGAAGAACGTGTCCGTCACCGGGTCTCTCTGCGCTCCTGTTTCCGCATCCTCGCCTGTCGCCCGCACGGCTGCCCGCAGGTGCCCGATGATGTTGCCCATCACCTCCTCCACGTCCTGCTGGTCCGTTCCCGTCACGCTGCTGTCGTTTAGCGCCCGCTCGATCTTCTCCTCCGTCGTCGGCTGCTCGCTACCAAACGGTCGCGTGGGTGGAGGGTCGAACACCGTCTTCACCTCCGTCTTGCCGCCCCCATCCTCGTCCTCGTTTCCGGAATCGGCGTCGATCATCTCGATGATGCCGTGTTCTGTCGGGCTGTAACTGGCGTAGCTCACCGTCGGCCCTGCGTCGTCGTGTTGATTCACCAGCGTCTGCGAACTACGCGAGCTGGCGGTTTCTGCTGCGTCGACGTCCGAAATCGCAGTCACATGGACCTTGGCAGCCGACGGCGTCGAGCGTGGCGGCACCGGTGGCGGTGGTGCGTGGCGCATCGGCAGCGGAGGTGCTGATGTGGGCGACGACTTCCCGTTGCTGCCATCCATGCCAAAGGAAAAGGGCATATCCGCTTGGTCTTTAGCCAAGATCTTCGCCCCGTCCGCCTCCAGCTGGCTCGAGTTCTTCAGGGCTGCCAGCGCCAGCCTCTGCGGCGGCTTCAGGGCTGCTTGATTGCTCGTGAGCAGCTCCGTGAACAGAGCCGAAAGCTCAAAGGCAACTGCGCCAGACATGTCAGAAACCAGAGCTCCCTATGCATCATAGCCGCTATCTGCACTCACATTGTCGCCCGGCAAAAGCATCCGCCGGGTCCAGCCGCGTCGAGCCAGGGTCGATGCGCCGGTGCTTCAGGTTTTCCTCCGTCATCTCGAGGCCCCAGTCTTGCCAGTTCAGCACAATCTCTCGGATTGGCTTCACCGTGAAGAAGTACTGGAGAATGCTGTTGAGGTAGCAGGTGTTTCTGATGTTCTGCAGTCCGACGGGAAGACTCAGGTTGCCGGCCGGCTGGCTGTCTAGAATCGTGGCAATGTCCATCCGGCTGTCGTGGGGGCTGTTGAACTCGTAGCTCTGGCCATGTCCGGCCATGATTATGGCTGCCGCCTGTATCAGAGTAGCGCTGTTGTTGCGAGCCACGCCGACGACCCCCAGCGCTGTCGCAATGAGTGCGTAGTCCTTCTCCCCAGACTGTAACGTGTTAGCTTCCTCCTTGTCTCCCGTTCTCGTCATACGTACGTTGCTTGAATATTCTGCAATATTGACAATATACTCCGTCTCCGTGTCCATCTGGACGCCCAGGTATTCGAGGGCCTCCTCAAGGCTCATGGACTCGACTGCCCGCTCTTGCAGTCGCTTGCTGCCCGTCTTGCGGGCGATGAGGAGCAACTTCTCCCGGTACGACGACCGCTGGGACGGGTAAGAGTCACAGAGCGACTCGAACTTCCCCAGAGCCTCGTCGTCGGTCCTCTGGTCCGGCTGCAGACCAAAGTAGCTGTAAGCCCTACTCACAGCTTCGTCTTCGCCGTTGGAGAAGGACTGCGACGAGTCCGGCAGCATCTCCTTAAGAGACTCCTCGGTAGCCCGACGGATCTCGTCCTCCTCCTCAAACGATTCCAGAGGCTGCGCCGTATGTATCGAGTCAAAGGACTGCACCCGCACTTCGAGGTCCTCGTTGTTGCGCCCACGCGTCAGCCGCTGCAGGGCGCCGAAGAATGCCGCCTCCTTGGACGGATCTGTCTGGCGCTGGCATGTAAAGGCATACCAAAAAAACGACTCGTGCATGTCAGGCATAATGCCCAGAATGTCGTAGTCTATAAAGGCATAGGTGTTGTACAGCTGCCGTGAGGTGACGTACTTTTCAATGTCCAGGGCGGTCATGATAAAGTTGATCGCCGTGTTCGGCTTCAGGTTGTCGCTGTCCTTGCCGAGGATCGTCTCGATCTCGCTCTTGATATCCTGGTAAAAGGCAAGCTGCGAGCCGGGGCGCGTCGGTCGCATGATCTCCGGCGTGGGCACCCTCCACAGCCGATTCTCGCCGTCGACGACCTCGTTGAACTCGAGAAAGGTGAACAGCTCCGCGGCATCGGGCCCGTCGCCAAAGTGGACATAGAACTTCTTGTTCCGCTGGGAGATGCGCTTCTCCGGCCGGCCGTCCGTCGCCGCTCCGTCTTCGTTTCCGCTGACAATGTCCTGCAGATAGATTCTAAGATACCAGAGAGCATTGGGTGGAGCCGTCGCCACGTCGGCAAACCGCTCAGGCTCGGCCTTCTTGGCATCCCGTAGACGGCCGTTTATACGGTCGTTGTCGGTCAGGAAGCTGAGGAAGTGCTGATTCAGGCGCGGCTCCGAGACTTCCACCGTTACCTTGTAGCCACACTGTGAGGCAGAGCAGATGTACTGGGAACGGCCCCATAACGGATAGTACTTGGTGTTGATCAGCGCCCGGCTGTCGTCTTCGATCGGGTGGAAGACGAGATGGTGGTACGGATCCCGGCTGTTGCCATGGTTGATGCCACACGACGTCTCAACATTGCGTTCGATGTAAAACGTAAAGTGGTAGCGGCAGTTCTGGCAGACACACGAGTAAATCTCATTGTACTCCTTGCCATCGGCGCCTGGAGCCGTTCCAGCCATGCCCGCTGAGCCGCCATCGGCGCCGGGCGTATGGCCACTGCATTGGTGACCCTTGACCAGCAGCTCATGGCGCACCGCCGGAGGGTTGCCCGTATCAAAGAAGCTGTCGCCGCCGGCAGAGGCAATGGCCCGCCGGACTTCCAGGCTGGCACACCCCACGTCAAGATAGAGCGGCGCCGAGTCCTGGAGGCTGCCAGAGATGAAGTCCTCCAGCCATTTCGGTGCAAGACGTCCTGCACCGCATCAGCACGAGTCCGTTGAGGCAAGGCACATGCGATCATACGCACCAGGCCGGCCGATTCGGCGGTGACTGGACTCCTCAATGGTGGTCAGCAGGCCCTGGGAGCGGGTGCCGGGGTATGGAGGCGGCGGATTCATCGTTCGCCGGAGCTGTCTGGATCTCTGGTAAGCACGAGCACACGGCCAGATGCAAACATGGCAGGGGTGAGCAAAAGCAAGTGGGGTGAATGCAGTCTCTTTTTTTGGCGGGGGAAACAAGAGGCAGAATTTGAAACGTCTTTTCGATCACGCTTACCGTCCTCACACAGTAGGGCTCATCAATTCCAAAAGCGTCTTCTGTACCGCTGTGACACGAGGCTGCAGCACTATGCACGGCCGTGATGTTAAGGCTGGCCACAATCGTCAACTAGGTATCTTACTTGCGAAGCTCAGTCGAGTTAGCGCCACCGAAACGGATCTGCTGACTGTAGGTATGGTCTGACCACAGCTCGGTCACTGGTGATGCAGGGAGACAGGACCGGTAAAGGCAATCGACAGGTCCCCGGGAATTGTGTTCAGCTGAAGTAGACAAGAACCATGCACAAACGGGTGCTCAAATGTCTGACGACTTGCTTGGTGGCGTGTCTGGCTGAGGTGCAGCGTCCGGCAGCATGCAGCCCTGCTCTTCTATAGAATACAGCCCCGGGCCCGTTGTGTATGCCGAGACTCTGGATTGTATCGAGGTGACGCAGCCTTGCCACCACAACCAGGGCAAACTTAAAACTTGAAAGAGCTCTCGCTACCAGATACCTAGGCAGCCAAGCAAAGTGGCGGCGGCGGCAGGAGCATTCAGGGTGACTAAGCAAGCACGTGATATACTTCATGTCGACAGCGATTCGGCCAATCAGCAGCTGTTTGAATCAATTGGAGAGCCAAATCGCCCAACTTTCCCACTCGATTTCCTTTTCCTCTTCTCCCCTCCAACTAGTCCGACCTTGGAACCGAGGCCAGCATCAACCACACACCCCCCCAAGCACACGATCTGCTATCGGGGCAAGCATGGCGAGAGACGACGTCTATCATCCGGAGGATGCCATCAAGGCGAGCGCCAAGGGCTCCCTGGTGGTGGGCGGTGCCGGGCTGTTCCTGGCGGCCATCCAGAACTCGCTGCAGAAGCGGAATGTCGGCGCCTGGGGCGTGTTCACACGGAGCGGCGGCATGGTCGCATCGTTTGGTGGGTTTCCCTGCGCTGCCGCATTGGCCGGCCCCTTCCGGACGCTGCCGTTTTGTGCTGACCGTCCGAAGCCGCCGTCGGTGGTGTGTTTGAGTTTTCGCGCGTTGCCATGGCCAACCTGCGTGAGAAGAAGGACGTCTACAATACGGCCGTGAGTGGGTTCTTGGCGGGATCCGTCTTTGGATTGGCGTGTAAGTCTGAAAATTTTTCCTATACTCATTACTCTCGGTTTTTTTTTCCGGGGTTTCTCCCTTCTTTTCTTTCCTCTCCGATTTCCACCCGCCCACTGACGTGGCTCTTAGCCGGAAGAATCCCGCGGATAATCGGGATGGGCGCGTTCACGTCAACCATCCTGGCCGCGTTCGACTTCACGGGCGGCACGCTGCGTGGCTGGTCGGATGAGAAGGTGGACGATGCGTATTCGTACAAAGAGTACCTGCGGAAGAACCGGAGGCGGCCCGCCGAGGAGACCATTGCTGAGCTCGGCGACGGACGTGCTGGCAGTAAGTCGGAGCCTGGCTCGAATGCGACTGCTGTTGCTGACCCTTCCCTTGCAGTGATCCACTCGCCCGATTACGAGACCCTCCGCGTCCAACGGATCAAGGAGCGGTACGGCATCGATGTCAAGACCGTCTCTGCAGACCCGAATGCGTGAGTCTGAGACGGCACAGGCGACGAGCAGCGCCGAGGAAACAGGCGCCACCGTCGCCGAAGACACGGAGCTGTACACTACCCGAAAACGACCGTGGCAAAGGCCGGAATGCCCTCTAGTCACATACCACACAATACACCACACCACAGCTATGCCCCTTTAGCTTTGTATATACGCGTTTGGTCAAGACAGAAAATGTCTACTTTTTTTCTCGTATGCCTTCTTTCCAGGCTGGAAGACGTGACACTGGACAGCAGCATCGCCAGTGTTTTATCGGTACGTTTCATCTTTCGCTCTTTCACTCCCCATCTCCCACCGAGTTCTCCTGCTATGATGAAACCTCGCTTTTCAGAGGCTGTTTATGAATTGGCTTAGGCCAGCATGTTTATACCAAAACCTATACATTGTTCTATATCTGATGCACACTCGAACTCGGTTTCCTTGTTGCACGTCTTAAGCCGCTCTTGGATGAACCGTTACTGACAAGCTTTGCAGTGTACCTCATAAATAGTGCTGGTTTTTTTTGCCATACAAGCCATCCAATATTAAATATAAGCGAAAGCTCCCTTGTGTCATGCCGTTGTAGGCTGACCCTAAATTCCATTGCATCCCACCCATCATCTCATGGCGCTCCTTGAACGAGACAAATTAAACCAAAGCAATACGCCTTCACAGCGCCTTGATCGACTGGAAGAACGGGTTTTCCCGCAGCTTCTCGTCACCCGCTACCAGCTCCTTGAGCTTGGCGACCATGTCCTCCGTGCTCATTTTCGACGCGCCGTTGCTGCCGCCCTGCACCTGCTCCTTCCACTGCACCAGCACATTCTTCAGCAGCGCGCTGCCTTGCTCCACGTCCTCCTTGCTGTACTGTGTTCCCAGCAGCGACGCCTCGTCGTGCTTGGTCGAGAAGTCCTCCAGCTCGTCGGCCTTGCGCTTGGCCATGCGCACCACCTTGTCCGGAAACTGCACCAGCTCGGCCACGTGGATGCCAAAGCTCTGGTCGCAGATGCCGGGCTCGACCTTGTAGAGCAGCGTGACCTCGCGCTTCTCGTCCTTTTTTCTGTCCTCGCTGCCGCCCGTGCCGCTGATGTGCGCAGTGACGTGCATGTTGGTCACCTGTGGGTAGCGGTCGGCCAGGGCGGTCAGCTCGTGGAAATGGGTGGCGAACAGGGCGAAGCAGCCGATCTCGCGCACAATGTGTTCCGAGATGGCCCAGGCGAGGCCGAAGCCGTCGTAGGTGGAGGTGCCGCGGCCCAGCTCGTCAATGATGATGAGCGACTCGGCCGTGGCTGACTTGAGGATGTTTGCTGTCTCGAGCATCTCGGCCATAAACGTCGACACGCCCTTTAGCTGCGAGTCGCTGGCCCCCACACGCGCCAGGATTGAGTCGAACAGCGTCAGCTCGGCCTCTGCGCACGGCACAAAGCAGCCGATCTGTGCCATCAGTGCAATGACACCGATTTGGCGAATGTATGTCGACTTGCCGCCCATGTTCGGTCCCGTGATGATGAGGAAGGCCGATGACTCCCGGTCCAGAACGACATCGTTGGTGATGAACTGCACGTCGTCCTGCATCTCCAGACAGGGGTGGCGCGCCTCGCGCAGCACCGTGCGACCCTCGCCACGCGCATGGATCCGAGGTCGGACGTAGGCAATAGGAGCATGCACAGAGCAGTGTGCCAGTGATACGATCACGTCCAGGTGGCCCAGCACGCCGGCCAGCCGCTCGAGCACGGGGGCATAGGACGCTGCCACGCCGACCACCTCGCTCACCAGGCTGCTCTGCGTGCGGTTGTAGTTGTTGGACAGCTGGTCGAACTCGCGACGGAGTCCCTGCAGCGCCTTCGTCGTAAAGTAGACGCCGTTCTTCTGTGTCGAGCACTCCTGGTATTGCGACTGGTTGCGGATGCAGCCGGCCTCGGTGCGAGTCAGCCGCATGCACCAGCCGTGCACTTTGTGGTTCTCTAGGAAGATTTTCTTGTCGCGCTCCTGGTGCAGGTCCTGTGCGGCCTCGGCAAACTCGCGGCCCATGTCCAGACGAAGCCGGTCCAGCTTCCTCCGGATGATGCGCAGGCTATCGTCAAACTCGGGCTTGATGATGAATTCGTGGTTGTCTAGCGCGTCTAGATCCACCGTCGTCTCGACCATTTCCTGCAGCTTGGCCAGGCTGTCCGACAGCGTTCGAAGCTTTGTGGTGTAGGCTTCGTCCAGCGGCACGCGGTATGCCTCGTCCATGACGCCCTCGAGCGTGCCGAGGAAGCCCGGCAGACGGATGACCACCTGGTATGCACGCACAACGTCCTCCAGGTTGGCCTTATTGCGCTGGAAGCGCTTGGCCAGACGGTACAGATCGGGCACGGAGCGCAAGTGGTCTTCCTGCATGGTCTGGCGCAGTTCCGTGTCGTTGACAAAGGCTTCCACCAGCTGCTGGCGCTGCTCAATCTCGGCCTTGTTCATCAGAGGCTGCTTGAGCCACTGCGACAACAGCCGGCCGCCTAGCGGGGTCTTGCAGTGGTTGAGCAAGCCGAACAGGCTCATGGTCTTGGAGCCGTCGCGGGCGCCTGGCATCAGGTTCAGGGCCTTGACGGCGGCAGCGTCTAGCTTCATGAACTGTGACAGATCGTGCTGGTACAGCTGATACTGGCCAAAGTTGGACGGGTCTTGCAGAACGCCGAGGTACTTGATGAGCGCGGCGGCGGAGCCCAGCGCCAGCTTCAGATCAGACTGCGGCAGCACTAGGGTTGCTCGCTCATCCTTGAGCAGCCGGGCCAAATCCTGCTCGATATCCTTGGTGGCGAAGTCGGAGAGGGCTCTCTCAGCGACGGCGACGCCGCAGTTGTCGATGATCTGCTTGAGCTTGGTGAGCTCTGGATCCTTGGCACTGCCATCTTGGCCGAGCCGTTCGGTTTGGACGATGCATTCACGCACGCCGAGCTGGATCAACAGGGCCTCGAAGTTGGAGTACAGGTCGTTGTCCAGAAACTCGCTGACACCGAGCTCACGTACGGTGGCATCGGCGAAACAGACGCCGACAGTGCGGCCCTCGTTTGCCTTGGCCGAGATCTTGACAGCCAGAATCATAGGGGCATTGTCGAACTGGCCCAATTCATCCTCAACATCCTGGAGGTTTCCGGGCGAGGCCTGCTTGACGATCTTCCAGTTCATACGGCCACCGGAGCTGGCCCAGATCTCGACGCGCTTGCCCAGCTTGAAGAGGGCCTCTCGAAGGAATTGCCGGAAGACGGTCACTGTCATAGTCACGGAAGGGAGGCCGGTGTGGTCGTTCCGGCCTAGTTGCCGTACAACGGATGTTGTTTTATAGACCTGCCTCGGAGAGCCACCTGTCAGCTGTTGTCCATTACACCTGGCCTGAAAGGCAGTCATTGCAGAGTGCAACCAACCGTGCGGGCAATGAAGTTTGCGTTGTCTCCATGAGCTGTGTACCAGTCTCCTCTATCGAAAATCCGGATTGTTTCGTCACCAACAGGCGGGAGAGATTTGAAGAAGCGAATGAAGCCATGTTCATCGTCGACCTAATACGGGCTGTCAGTCTTGCTGTCTTGGAAAATGCAGGGCGAAAGGATAAGCTTGCCTTCAATTCAGGCCGAGAAGACATTCTGGTGATCAGATTGTAGGAAACAAACGAAATAGAAAGCACAGGAGACTAAAGACGTGAGGGTTTTGTAAAAAGGGCTTTGTCGCCTGTTCGTGCCTTCCCTGAAATATATCTTGTTGCTGCCGTAGAGATGCTTCGACGAGGACAAAGTAGATTCCCAAGACGCGTCCGAAGGCAATTAACGCGAAGGCGCGACTTGGAAAGTGCACTAACGCGAACAGGAACAACCGCCAATTGTCCTGACGTCTTCAGAGCTACCCCACAAATTTGAAAAAAAAGAGCCAATGCTGTAGTCGAGTCATTCAACGACAAACGAGGCGAGATGGATACAGACGAGGTGCCGCGCATGTCGGGGGCATTATCGCCTCGCGATGATTTCCAGGAGCCGGTAAACGGAAATTTGGCGGTGGTGAATGGCGATGCACGCTTCCTGGGGGTGGCCACTGGCAGCAACGTCCTTTCGAGGTCACCGTCCGTCCTCAACGACGTGCCGATGCGCGAAGACGGCAGGGACGACAGCGACAGCGGAGACGACGACGAGAGCACGGGCAGAGGGGCGCTAGTGGCGGCAGCCGTGTCGTCGGACGCTGCGTCGGCAGGGCCGCTCTCGAAGAACCAGCAGAAGCGACTCAAGCGGCAGCTGAAGTGGGAAGGCGGGCGCGAAGACCGCAAGCGCAAGCGGAAGGAGAGACGACACCAGAAGCAGGTGCAGCGACGTGCGGCCCAGAGGGAGAAGCGAGCAGGCGAAGGCGAGGGCGCAGCGGCGGCAGACACGACGGCCGACGCTGGCGGCGAGGTGGCGCCGGCAAAGGAGCGGGTGCTCGTGCCGGTCAGCCTGATCTTTGACTGCGCGTTCGAGTCGTACATGCGCGACACGGAGCTCATCTCGCTGTCGGGCCAGATCACGCGGTCGTACTCGGCCAACCGGATGGCGGCGCGGCAGACGCGCATCTTTGTCAGCTCGTGGCAGGGCAAGCTGCGGGAACGCTACGAGACGCTGCTGGCGAACCAGCACAAGCGGTGGCAGCATGCCTACTTTGTGGAGGAGGACTTTATGCGTGCAGGACGGCAGGCTGAGGCGGCCATGCGGGCGGAGGGCGGGGGGGTGGTTGTAGACGTGTTGGGCAGCGAAGACAAGGAGGCGAAGGAGGCCACAGACACGGAAAAAGAGGCGATAGCGGAAGCTGCCTCGGGGCTGCCATCGGTGGTCTACCTGACGTCCGATTCACCACACACGCTGACACGACTGGAACCGTACACGAGCTATGTGATCGGCGGCATCGTCGACAAGAACCGTGAGAAGGGCCTCTGCTACGGGCGGGCGCAGGAACACGGCGTGCGCACGGCCAAGCTGCCGATCGGCGACTACATGGTGATGGCTAGTCGCAAGGTACTGACGACAAACCACGTGGTGGAGATCATGCTGCAGTGGCTGGAGACAGGCGACTGGGCGACGGCGTTTGAGCGTGTGATGCCGAAGCGCAAGGGCGGCCGTCTGCGGGAACCAGGGACTAGTAAAGACGGAGAGGGGGACGGTGAGGGTGAGGACAATGAGGATGAGGACAAGGAGGATGACGAGGGTGAAAACGAAGCTGAGACTGCAGCTGAGACTGCAGCCAAGGACGACGGTCAGGTCCATGCGATTGTGGCTGCGGAAGCCCAGACACCGACGACAGAGCGAGTGCTGTGAACGGAAAAGCGGATTGCATTTGTCTCGTGCATAGAATGTGAAGCGAGGAATAGCACCAGCAGCTGGTGGAATCGTATGCCTATAATAGCATGGCACAAGACGTGTGGGGAAGCCAGCCATGTCGTGCTGACAAAGCAAATCGAATAAGACCTTCTATTGTTATACAAACCCAGCGTTCTCCCGTTCCATGTGTACCAGCTGAATCCAAAGGCAGTCGTCCATTCCATCGTCGTGCCATAGGAGCACGTATCATCGCAGGTGCCATCTTTTAGAATTGCAATCCCTCGTCGCGCTCCCGCTTGACCTTGACGTCGGTCTCGTCGCGCATCAGAGCGAGGACGAACGAGCGGAACTGCTCAACGTAGGGGCGCAAACTGGTCTTTTCCCAGTCCTGAAGGGGCTTGGGGGCAGCGGCAGCGTCGTCAGCCTCCGCACCGGCCGGCTGCCAGGCGTCGATCTCCTGCAGCAGCGCCTGGACGGTTGGCACGGCGAGCGGATCGAACTCGTCGAGGCGACGGAGGTCAATGGGCACACAGACGCGGCCGGTGCCGGGATGGACGACAAACGGGCTCTTGAGCAGATGGTTGAGCTTCTTGCTGACCTCAATGTCGAGGCGCGGGTACGTGTACTCGAGCACGACGTCCTGCTTGGCCTCGAGCAGGGCCTTGGCATCGAGGGCCTTGCTGGCGCCGGTCTTGGCGACGACGTCAATGTCAGCCCACTTGGCGGCAGAGCTGCGGCCGGGCGCCGCGTCCCATTTGCGGCGTAGGGCCGCGTTAAGCGTGCGGTCGGGCAGCAGCTGCAGCAGCTTCTCGGCCCGCTCAGGCGTGTCCCAGGGGTCCTGGCTCTGCAGCACGTCGTCTTGGAAGTGCGGCGCTAACAGGCGCAGGCTGCGAGCCAGATGTGGATGCAGCGGCCGGCGCACGCTGACCTTCTTTCCGCCCTGGGCGCCACCACGGACGACCTCGAGATAGCCAGCAATGGCCCGGCGCTTCTGGTCGTCCAGCGTGCGGGCGCGCCGGTCACACACCCACGCGTGGGCGCCTCGTCGCCCAGAGTACACCCACAGCACGTGCTGGAAGCCAAAGTCGTCGCGCAGGGCCACGTCCACCACCTTGATGGCCATTGTGATGAACTGCCAGCACCGGCGGCAGATGGTGGCCTTGTCGCAGCACGTCCGCACGTCGTCATAATCTGTCAGGTCAATGTCGAAGCACAGTTCCTTGGCCAGCGGCCGGAACGCGCTCGTGTTGCTCAGCGACTTGCGGTCTCGCGGGTTCGTCGTGTACACTGGCCCGATCTCGAACCGAGACGGCATCAGTCGCAGCACGTCTTTTCGGAGTCTGTTGGTCAGCCTTTTTTTCTCTTTCTCTTTCTTTTTCTTTTTCTTTTTCTTCTTCTTTTTTTCTCTCCCCACTCACAGCTCAGATGTCGGAAACGACTGGTACCGCAGATAGGCATCGTTGGATAGCGTAAACGCAAACTCGCGGTGCCCAAAATCGTTGGTCGGCGTCGGGCTGTGGTTGAGCCACTGGAACAGGTATCGCCATGGGAACAATCGCTGGTAGAAGCTGCGCATCACCTCGGGGTCTGACGCTTTGAGCGATGCCAGGTCCGCCCCTCTGCCACTGTTAGCCCTACTGAGACCCATGCACACGTCTATGCCCATCTGCCCAGAACATACATTGGCGAGTCAGGCTTCTGCTCGCTCTTTTGTGGCAGCGAGCTCGGAAACTCCTCGTCTTCGTCGTCGTCCGCAAACAGGTCGTCCAGATTGACCTCGACTGGCTCGGCTTTGACGGCCACTTCAGGTGCAGCCGAGCCATCTGTCATGTCCACATCTTCGGCCACAGAAGCAGCAGCAACGGTGGCCGAGTCGGATCGCTTGTCGTCCACATTGCCGTCGACGGGTGGTGGCTGCTCCTCAGCCATGGCGACAGCGGCGGCAGCGTCGTCGTGTGGAGTGGATTCTGGCTCGACCGAGTGCGGCATGTCTCAAGAAGGCTCTGGGCAGACGCTGCGGTTCGAGTGCGATTGACTGCGAGAAGGAGCCCCAGAACGCGTCGACGCGTTAAGCGGCTTTGGGGCTGATGGCCAATCACGACAGCACAGTGTCCCACTGTGCGCCCGCCGCCTATCATGAAGATAACGGGCTGATCTGGCTAATTAGTGGGCAGGTCCACTGGCAGGCCGGAAAAGCTTCAGCACTAACGGCCTTGTCGTCAGCTCTCCTACGGCAGGCCATCCACTGCAACCTACCAGCATTGTACGCCTACATAAACGGGCTATTCCCTCAGGCAGAAGCAGCAGCCACGGCCTGGCCACGGACAGAGATCTGGCAGAAGACAAGCTCGCCCCGCGATGTGACGGACCTGACCTGTGCTACTCACCGGCTGCTGTTGCCCCTATTCTATCCGTCCATTGTTCCCTCTCCACTTGCACTCCAGCCCGCTCTCACCACTTCCTCAATCCCTGCAGACCATGTCTCCTCTCCGCCTCTTCATTGACGGCAGCACGTTCCGAGATGCTCTCGGTCGGCAGGTTGTGCTGCGTGGCATCAACGTTGCTGGCGATGCCAAGTATCCGAGCACGCCCAACCTGCCATCACACATCGCAGACGATTTTTACGACGGCGACAATGTCAACTTCCACAAGCGGCCATTTCCCAAGGAGGACGCCCACTTGCACTTCTCGCGCTTGAAACGCATGGGATACAATACCATCCGCTACGTCTTCACCTGGGAGGCCATCGAGGCTGCTGGTCCGGGCCAATATGACGAGGAATGGATTCAGCACACCGTCGAGACACTGCGTGTGGCCAGACAATACGGCTTCTACGTCTTTATGGACCCCCACCAGGACGTGGTACGTGGTTGTCTCTTCTCTTCCTCTTCTCTCTCTTTCCCTCTAACCTCACCTTTCAGTGGTCCCGATACTGCGGCGGGTCTGGGGCTCCGATGTGGACACTCTACGCCTGCGGACTCAACCCGCAGAGCTTCTCGTCGACCGAGGCGGCCATTGTGCACAACACGTACCCCGACACCAACGACTTTCCCAAGATGATCTGGTCGACCAACTACTACCGGCTGGCGGCGGCGACCATGTTCGCGCTGTTCTTTGGCGGGCGTGACTTTGCGCCCAAGTGCATCATCGACGGCAAGAACATTCAGGACTACCTGCAGGAGCACTTTATCGAGTCGATCTCACACCTGGCGCGGCGGATCCGCGAGGCCGGCGACATTGAGAACGATGTGGTGTTTGGGTGGGAGAATCTCAACGAGCCCAACAAGGGCCTGCTCGGATACCAGGACATCAGCGTGATCCCCAAGGACCAGCAGCTCAAGAAGGGCACGTGCCCGACGATGTGGCAGGCGATACTGACGGGGTCGGGACGGCCGTGCGAAGTCGACACATACGAGATGGCCGGCCTGGGCCCCGTCAAGTCGGGGCGGACGCTGATCGACCCGCACGGCGAGCAGGCCTGGCTGCCGGCCGACTACGACGACTCGCGGTACGGCTACACACGAGACGCCGGCTGGCGGCTGGGCGAGTGCATCTGGGCGCAGCACGGAGTCTGGGACCCAGCCAACGACCAGCTGCTGCGCAAGGACTACTTTGCCAAGAACCCGCGCACGGGCGAGACCATTGACCACCCCTGCTTTGCCGACACGTACTTGATGGACCATTTCCGGCGCTACCGCGACGTCGTCCGGACGTTCCACGAGGACGCCATCCTACTGCTGCAGGGCCCGACGATGGAGCTGCCGCCCAAGATCAAGGGCACGGCCGACGACGAGCCGCGACTGGTGTACGCGCCGCACTTTTACGACGGCATCACGCTGATGACCAAGAAGTGGAACCGCACTTGGAACGTCGACGTGATCGGCGTGCTGCGAGGCCGCTACCTGCACCCGGCCTTTGCCATCCGCGTGGGTGAGACGGCCATCCGGAACTGCTTCCGCGACCAGCTGGCCACGCTGCGTCAGGAGGGACTCGACCGTGTTGGCAACCACCCGTGCATCCTGACCGAGTTCGGCATTCCCTACGACATGGACGACAAGCACGCCTACAAGACGGGCGACTATTCCAGTCAATCGGCAGCCATGGACGCGAACCACTTTGCCGTGGAGGGATCGATGATGGGAGGCTACGCGCTGTGGCTGTACATGACTGAGGCGAGTGGTGTGTTTTGGTGGTGTTGCTCTTGTGCTGCGGCTGCTGACAAATCAGAATGATCATGAGAGAGGCGACCTCTGGAACGGCGAGGACCTGTCGATCGTGTCGCTGGACGACAACCACCTGCCGTCGTCGCAGCTGCCGCTGTCGTCGGCACACAGCGCGTCGTCGCCCAGTCTGCGGCGCGTGGTGACGGCGGCCTCGGCGCCGACGGGCCCGCGACGCATGCCGTCTCGTCAGCCGCAGCAACCGGCGTTGTCGAACAAGGACGAGTCGGACTCGGAGGACTCCGTGACGACGCCGTTGGCGACGGCCAACGCGGACGAGCCGGTGCCAGCAACGCCAGTGACACAGCGCAGCCTCGACGGCGACAGCGCGGGCGCAGTGACGCCAGGGAACCTGAAGCAGGCGCTGTCGCGGCCGTCGATCTCATCGGCGCCCAACAGCAACGTGGTGCCGGAGCTGACGAACACGCCGGGGCTGCGGGCGGCCGAGGCGTACGTGCGGCCGGCGCCGATCACGGTGGCCGGCACGATCATCAAGTACGGCTTCGACCTGCGGCGGTGCGCGTTTGCGCTGACGGTGGATGGAGGAGTGGGCCTGCACATGGGGGGAGCTGACGGTGAAGCGGAAGCGGGAGATGGAAGCATCGGCCGCATGGACGGCGTGATGGACGCGCCGGAACATGCAGACAAGGCGACGGCCGACACGGTGGAAGAGGACCTGCTGCCGGTGCCAACGACGATTCTGCTTCCCGCATTCCACTTCCCGGAGGAGAGCATCGAGATCCTGGTCAGCTCGGGCAAGTGGGAGCTGGCGTGGGACGAGGAGGAGACGGAGCTGGCGCAGAAGTTGCGGTGGTGGCACGGGCCGGGCGAGCAGACGGTGCGGGTGACCGGGCTTGTGCGCAAGCACAACTACGTGGAGGGCGTCTCGAGCGAGGACGGCTACTACGACCAGATGTCGAGCTATCTGAGCAGCTGCACTGTGATGTAGGATTGAGAGATGGAGGCGGATGGTGGGTTGACGGCTAGCATGTTAGCCCTGCGTAGAGTTCGTGTGGGAAGCAACGGCGTTTTGTTTTGTTTTTGTTCCGTTTCGTTTAATTCCTGTTTTGTTCTTGTTTTGTGCTGTTCTTTTGTTTCGCCCATTATACGTAGACAATAAACAGCTGCACCAAGTCACGTGCTCAACTTTGCACCGTATATCCTGCCTGCTCTTACCGCTATCAGGTGGCCCGGGCGCTTCGTCGACCAATAGGAACATTCTGCTGCTGCACCGGCAGTGGACCCGTTGGCGGGCAGCGCCTGGGCTGATCGCATTGGCCAGCCGGACCCCTGTGAGACACGGCAGGGCCGTGGGCGGTCAGACGAGACAGCACGGAGTACCAAGTCTTACGGAGTACTCCGTACGCGTACATAAGATACGACGCCGGGGAGGTGCAATCGAGTACTGCATCCGACCATGCATCTCCTTTTCGTATAGTAAAATACACTTCGTATACGCACGCGAAAACCCTGCAGCGCAGACTCGAACGCGCCTGCCGTGTGCCGTCGTACGCGATACGAGCACATGTGTAGCCTAGTCCAGCCCCAGCATCTCGTCTTACAGGGCGACTACGGCGTCTGATTGGCCGGCCGTCCTGCCCAATCGAGATGGCCCTCTTTCCCTCTGCTGGGGTGGCTCCTCCGGCGCTCCTTCCCCCCCAGATGCGCGCTAAAGACGACCGTTTCGCCGTGTCGTCTTTCGTCTTTTGGGGGTGCCTGTTGTCTCTCTCCCGTCTTTTGTTTCTTCCCCCCGTCTTTTTCTCCCACACAACTAACTGTCTTGATCCACCGCTCCACCCATCGACGGCGCCCTCTCTCTCTCTCTGTCTCTCGCCCTCTCATCCTCTCGCCCCTCTCGTGCCCTTTTCGTTGTTTGCTCTCTTTCTCAGCCTTTGATTTCCCCCAACGACAGAACCGGTAAGCCAGAAGCGGCTTCCCACGGCCTCAGAAAAAGTGGACGGATTGGCCTCAGCTTCGACCACCCCCCCAACCTCGACCGCATCATCGTCTCCCGTCTTCATTTCTACCCGTCGGCGCACTGTTTCTTTTGTCTGCGCCGCATAGCAGCATGCTGTCGCCTTCGCCTTGTTGATCGTCGCCAGCGCAAAGCGCCGCTGCGACTGCAAAAACGAAAACCTCCCCCCTGGCCCCAACCTCTTCTATTCACCCATCTGCCTCTCGTGGCAACCCATATCTCGCCACACGCCGCCCTCCTCCAGCTACGGCGTGCTCCCACCCTCATGAGCATACGCGTACCGGCCGATCAAGCCGCCCAGCTCCGCGTCCAGGCCGGCTGCCTTGCTCGAGCTCAACTGCCTCGTCTTTGAACCAGCGGCCAGACCATCCCATCCCCTCCTCCCACCATGTACCAAAGCGGCCAGGGAAACGCCTCGCGGCCGTACCAGGTGCCTCCGCCTCCCCCAATGTCACCGCCAGCACCACAGCTGGCCGCCAGTATGGTCCTGCCACCACCACCACCCATCCGGTATCCGACTACGACTCCGAGCGCCCTGGGCCCTGGTGGCCTTCCTCCGCCTCCTTCAGGCCCGCATCCGGGCAGCGCTCTCGGCCAGCAGGCTCCTTGGCACAACACCTGGGGCCGCATGTACGACACCCGTGCAGGCTTCCCTCCCCCGCCGCCTCCACTGCTGACTCCCGGCAGCGTGGCTACTGGCCAGCAGCATCAGGCCTACAACCCCAAGATGCACGCCCCTGTCAGTGCGCTTCCCGGCCAGACCGTGCCGTCGATGTCACTGCCGCCACCGCCACCGCCACCACTGCAGCAGAACCAGGCCGATCAGATGTCAGCAACGTACATCCCCGGCCAATACACTTACGGTGAGGGCGTGGGCATTCCCGGGCTGGAACCCCCCATGACGCCCTACTCTGCCACCACGACTCAGGTCACGTGGGCTAATCAGAAGTCTGCTGGTGACGGTGCAGCCAACGGAGCCAACGAAGCCAACGGAGGCAATGCAGCCAACGGGACCGGCGCGGCTGATGCAGCTAATGCAGCCGCTGTGATGTCTGCGACCCCCACAGCCAGCCAGACCGGCACCCCATCGGACGAGTACCCTAGCCGCAGTCTTGGTCTAGGTCATGCTGCCGTCCGCGGCCAGTCGACAGCCAGCAATGCAACCAATGCGACCAGTGCGACCAGTGCGACCAGTGCGGCTGCTAGCAGCAGCAAAGGCGTGCCGCCAGAGCTGGCTGCCCAGTGGCCGCTGGAGCGCGTGCTGGCTTGGCTGCAGGCCAACCAGTTCCCCAAGGACTGGCAGGACGCCTTCCGGACGCTGGAGCTGTGCGGTGCGCCCTTTCTCGAGCTGGGCAGTGCCCACGGCGGCCGTGGCAACTTCAGCCTCATGCACCAGCAGGTGTACCCGACCCTGAAGCAGGCCTGGATCGAGCGCACCGGGCAGCCTGGCAGGGACTGGGAGGCGGCCAAAGACCGTGAGATCGGTAAGAGCCTGCGCTACATGATCCGGAGCATCATCAGCGGCCGTCCGGTCGACCCGGCACGACTGCCCAGCATGAGCCGCGAGTCCAACACGAACGCTAATGCAAGCACAAATACCAACACAGGCACAAACGCTGCTGAAGCCGAGCCAGTCGACTCTCCGGGCGTACGAATGGATATCTCGCACACGCCCGAGGGCAGCGTGGCCGAGGCCAATCTGCAGACCCCCATCCGGGCTCCGGGGCCGGGCTTCTCTGCGCGGCGTGTCTCGCAGACGACGACACGGCCGGCCATGACACCGTCGACGTTGGCCAACGGCGGCAGCAACGGCGGGTCTCCGGCTGGCAACGAATACAACGACAACGCGCGCCACCACAGCCCCAACAACAGCGACGGCGGCCTTGCCGGCAGCCCGGTTCCCACTTCAGCCACGGTCTTCATGGCCTCCACTGCCAATCTCTCAGCTTCTCCACATGCAACCCGGTTTGGACACCGCTCGCGCGGCAGCACCGACTCCATGTCCTCCAACGCGGCTGTGTACGGGTCTGGACTGCCGACCGAAGCCAACCAGATGCTGCGCCAAGGCATGAACTTTAGCGAGATGATCTCGGCCAGCCGCAACCCTGCCAACGCCCGGCCTCCTTCGCACGACTCGGGCGACCATTCGGCCGGCACAGACCCACCGACCAGTGCCAAGGACAACAAGTCGCTGCTCTCGTTCTGGAACCACCGGAAGAAGAAGCAGAAGGACGACAACAGCTACCCGTCTCCGGACGGGCTGGAGTCGCCGACCAGTCCGATCGTCACCAAGGCAGCGTCTCAGCTGGGCAACCGCGCCGGCAACGCGAGCGACGTGTCGCTGGACCGGCCAGGCTCGAGCTTTGTGACCGGCCACGACTTTAGCAACGCGTCATCCTCGTACGGACGGCCCCTCTCGACCTTTTGGCAGCCGCCGCCGCGCGCCTACGTCCTGGCCACGATGGACTCGTGGAACTTCCGGATGGTCGACGTGACCGACGTAGACAACGCGGCCGATCTGCGACAGCTCATCTGCACGAGCCTGGGCCTTTCGGACGGCGACAACGCCTTGCTCTATCTGACCGATCTTGGGCAGTTTCGACACGAGGCCGTGCTGGACGATGTGAAGCTACTCGCCAGCAAGAAGCTGCGGGCTGACGCTGCTGACACCCCCAAGTTTTTTGTGCAGCTGCGGAGCAGTGTGTCCAATGTGGCCGTCGCCGCCGCCGCCACCGCCAGCAGCAACGGCAGCAGCATGCAACAGCAGTCGTCGTTCCCTCTGCCGCACATTGCCTCCCTGGACAAGGAAACGTACGAGATGCTCAACGGCGTGGGCCAGCCGGGATCGAGCTCGCCACCACAGTTGATGGCTGACGCAAGAGAGGTGGCCAGCAGCGTTGTGGTCGGTCCTGGCAGCTCAGGGGGGGCTGATGCCAGCAATGTGGGTAACGCCAGCGCCCAAAGTAGCACTGTCGACGTCGTCAGCCAAAGCCGGGCTGAACAGGAGCGCAAGATGGGCATGGCCTACCTGGCAAAACGTGGCAGACAGGCGGCGCACAAAGAGGCGCCTTTGCTGGAGACGGGGCCGTCTGGCAGCATCAATGGCCGGTATGTGGACTTTGACCAGCCTCGCGTGTCGCCGTTTGAGGACAAGGCCCAGGAGAAGCTGCTGCCCCAGCGCCGCGCGCCAGAGCCACCCGAGGCCCCGTCCGCCACGCTCCTCAAGGCCAACATGCTGAGCAAGAAGGGCGAGCGGACGCGGCTGTCCCAAGGCAGCGTCGACGGCCACAGCAGCGGCAAGCGGCTGACGATGACAAACGAGCCGTCGCCCGAGATGTCGGAGCGGGTTGGTCGCAAGCCGTCCGGCTTTGGCGGCGGCGACAACGGGCCGCAGACCGTCTTGGGTGTGGCATCGGTGCTGGCCGGTATGGGTCGCACGCTGGGCGGACTCGGCCATCCTTCTCGGGGCCCCTCGCCCCATCGAGTGTCGACAGCGCCGGTAGGTGAGAGCAGCAGATCGCGGCACACAGGCCATCCTCAACCGCCTCAGCTGCAGCAGCAGCATCAGCAGCAGCAGCAAATGCAACAACAGCAACACCAAATGCAGCATCCACTGCAACCACAACAGCCACAACAACCACAACAACCACAACAACCACAACAACCACAACAACCACAACAACCACAACAACCACAACAACCACAACAACCACAACAACCACAACAACCACAACAACCACAGTATCCACAACAGTCGCATCCACACCATGCACAACATCCACCGCAACATTACCTGCCGCACATGCAGTCGTTTCCTGATTACAGCCCCATCCTCAAGGCAAGCGCCAACTTTGCCCGCATCGAGACAGCACCACCATCGATCTCACGCTTCCAGAGTCACGAGCCAGCACAGCCGGCCGAGGGCAACGAGATCAGATTCTCCCGGACCGGCGGGCCGCCACGCATTGGTCTCCCAGAGGCGCTGGCAAACCCGTCACGGATCTCGATCCAGAACAAGTCGGACGACGACGATTCCGACGACGACCTCTTCATCGTGCCCCTGGCCGGACGGCCCAGTACCGGCACGCCCAAGGGCAAAGAAGCGGCCAAGAGCGGCAGTGCCTCCGGGAGCAACAATGGCACGCCGTCGAAAGGCAGCGAACGACCCAGCCTCACTCTCGTGACGAGGCGGGCACGCAAGACGACGTCGGTGTCGTTTACGTCGCCCGTGTCAGCATCAGCGGGCGCGAGCAACAACAACCTCAACGGGGGCGACGGCGGAGGCGACGACAACGACTCGAGCCAGAGCAGCTCTCGGAGGACACCAGCGACGCCCGACTCGGACGCGGACTGGCGGCCGGACAACGAAGAGAACGGGCTGGGCAGACGGAAGTCGTTTGTGGAGCGAGACGTGTGGGCGAACCGTCCGCCGACGGACGCGCTGATCAACAATCTGGAGGACTACTTCCCAAACCTGGACGTCGACCAGCCGGTGCTGGAGGAGGGTGGGGACGCCGAGAACCCGCCGTCACCGATCGCCGAGGTGGCCGAGCCAGACGAGTCGCCGTCAGCCAAGTCGCCGCGGGCAACGGCAGCCGCGGCAGCAACAGCAGCAGCTGTGGCAGCAGCAGCAGCCGTAGCCAAGGCAGCGAGCTCGTCGACGTCGACGTACAACGAGAACGACACGCTCGGGTCGGACGAGTCGACGCTCAAGGCACAGGACCGGCCGATCTCGGGCTCGGCATCGACGGCGACACAGCGCAGCGGACGGCGATCGGGTGGACTGGGACGGATGAAGTCGATCCGTGAGGTCGCGCGTGGTGCCCACGAGGCCAGTAAGCGATACACGCAGACGCAGCTGGCACAGTTGCAGCTCCAACAACAGCAGCAGCAACAACAGCAGCAACTGCAACAACAGCAACAGATGCAGCAACAACAACAACAACAGCAGCATCAACAGCAGCATCAACAGCAGCAGCAGCAGTACGCTCAGCCGCTGCCCAACATCCCTCGCATGCCGACAGCCATCAACCCGGCGGCCCTGATGCGGCGCAAGTCGACCAAGATGTTCGGAGCCAGCATCATCCAGGTGAAGCCGGACCGGCAGCGAGGATCGATCGTCGTGGGCACAGGCGGGACATCCAGCCACGGCAGCGGCAGCAGCAGCGGCAACAATGGGATCCCGAAGCGGCAGACGACGTTCCGCTGGTTCAAGGGCCAACTGATCGGCAAGGGCACGTACGGACGAGTGTACCTGGGCATGAACGCGACGACGGGCGAGTTCCTGGCAGTGAAGGAGGTGGAGGTGCCGCCGAAGCTGGTGGCGCAGAACGACCGCAACCGGGTGCGCGAGCTGGTGGCCGCGCTCAACCAGGAGATCGAGACGATGCAGCACCTGGACCACGTCAACATTGTGCAATATCTGGGGTGCGAGCGCAAGGAGACGAGCATCAGCATCTTCCTCGAGTACATTTCCGGTGGCAGCATCGGCTCGTGTCTGCGGCGACACGGCAAGTTCGAGGAGCCGGTGGTGGCCAGCCTGACACGGCAGACGCTGTCGGGGCTGGCTTATCTGCATCGCGAGGGCATCCTGCACCGCGACCTCAAGGCGGACAACATCTTACTGGACGTGGACGGCACGGCCAAGATTAGCGATTTTGGCATCAGCAAGAAGACAGACAACATCTACGGCAACGACCGGACGAACTCGATGCAGGGCAGCGTGTTCTGGATGGCGCCCGAGGTGATCCGGTCGCAGGACGAGGGCTACTCGGCCAAGGTCGACATCTGGGCCGTCGGCTGCGTCGTGCTCGAGATGTTTGCCGGCCGTCGGCCCTGGTCGCAGGAGGAGACCGTGGGGGCCATCTACAAGATCGCCCAGGGCGAGACCCCGCCGATTCCCGAGGACGTCGAGGCCACCATCAGCCCGTATGCGCTGGCTTTTATGTTGGACTGCTTCACCGTGTACGTTTTGCGTCTGTTGGTACTTCTCGTTGCTGTGCCGTTGCTAACTGCTCCAGAAACCCGACCGATCGGCCAACGGCCAACCGGCTGCTCTCCCAACATCCCTTTTGCGAACTGGACCAGAACTACAATTTTCTGGACTCGGCGCTGTATTCCAAGATCCGGGGGACATTTGACACGACGTGACGGGGATGTACTAGTAGTGCCGGTCTGGACCGGTATCTTTTGGAGGTGTTTTACTCTTTTTTTCTTTCTTTTTCTTTTTCTGTTTCATTTCTCTTTTTCTCTTCTTTCTCTTCTTTCTCTTCTTTCTATTCTTCTTCTCCTCCCTTTCTCTTTCTCTTCTCCTCTCTTCTTCTCCTTCCTTTCTCTTTCTCTTCTCCTCCTTTTCTCTTCTCCTCTTCTCTTCTCCTCCCTTCCCCATAGCCGTCCTTGGACTAGACATAGCGACAAAGTACTCGTGCCAAACCCTATACATGACAACGCTTACAACAGTGGGCCATGGAAAAATCCGAGAATAGTCTGCCAATATTAATAGCGATCGGATCAGCGGCCCGCCTGTCAAAGACTAGCGGCTCGTATAGCAGAACAGGGTCATGCTGCAGACATGCGGTAGAGTGTGCAGAGTGTGCTTGCTCGTTGACGAGTATCTACCATGTAGTACGAGTACGGAATCATGTCCTCGTGCCCGACTCTGTACGCGCAGACAAAGTACCACTCCTTCCCAACACTCCTATGCTCGTCCGTAGAATCAGTATCTTACATAGTACGTAACTCGACTTAGGCTCGCTAGCGCTTATTAGGCCTAGACAGGGGAGGGTGACCTGATGCCTGGGTCTAATCAGTGGGCCCCCCTATTCGACTTCGAGACAGCGTCCCTGTTGTTCCAGGCCCAAGGCTGCTCGCTCGTAGCCTGCATCTGGATATTAACTCTATTCCAGCTCACCGGCGCCCCGACCTGGGGCGCGGAGGCGTGGTGTCCAGGCCTCGGCGTCACGGAGTGTGAGAGGAAGCCAAGAGCCCAAGAGCCTGTCAGCCAGAGTCAGAGCCAAGAACTCCGAGTCTTGGCGTCCGTCTCGCTTTCACACTATTGGCGCCTCGTTCCTTCCGCCTCTTGGCTTTCCCATCCCTTCCCTTTCTGGCACATTACCCACCTTCCCCCTCGTATCGTCATATCCATCCGGAGCACCTGCTCGATTCGTTGCCGTCTCTCGTTGTAGTCGTATCTTGCTAGTGTTTCTTATTTTTATTGGCTTCCCTTTAGCCTGTCCTTCTCTCCCGCATCTCCCTCTCGCTTTCGCCTTCTTTACCACCTACCTTGTTCCTTTCGCAATATTCCCCTTGTCTCATTCCAAGCCCTGCACCGTCTTTCTTCGTCGCGTGTCCCCGTCTCCACAAACAGGGGCTCGACCACGATTTGGCTGTGCACCCGACAATTCGACACGGTCCCTTTTGGTATACCCGGGAGCTTTCTTTTTCTCTTTTCTTTTCTCTTTTCTTCGTTTCTCTTTTTCTCCTCTTCTCTTTCCTTTCTTCTCTTTCCTTTCTTCTCTTTCTTTTCTTCTTCTCCTTTCCTTTCTTCTTCTGACAACCGTCGTCTCGGGCCGCGTTCGCTTGCATGCTGGCACATGTGCACTGTTCAACCGTACGTCTAATCGCGGCCTGGAGCTGCCCCCAAGATTCTTCAACATGCTGCGCTTCAGGAGATACCGCCTCGTCTTCTACGGCGCTGTTATCACCTTTATCCTCTTCTACCACCTCTCCCGCACATCGGAATGGGAGTCGAGCAGTTCTCCCACAATCTACCGTGGCTACGAGCCGCCCGTAGGAAAGGAGCCACCGGCATCGCCGGTGGCTGATGACAGCTCTTATGGCCGTCCGTTGGCCAAGGCTCCCTCCTATGAAGACCAAGCCACCAAAGCAGCGACAGTGTCCAATGCTCTGCCGACACT
The DNA here is from genome assembly GCA_019925595.1 of Grosmannia huntii. NCBI lineage: Eukaryota > Fungi > Ascomycota > Sordariomycetes > Ophiostomatales > Ophiostomataceae > Grosmannia > Grosmannia huntii. Next base: position 192,142 of record JADHKJ010000023.1, read on the forward strand.
CCGGCCGAGTCCAGCAGCACTGGCGACAACCAAGCCGTTCGTGCCGATCGAGGAAGCAGCCGTCGAAGAACCACCAGCAGTCGAGACCGACGAGGTCGAAGCCGAGGCCTCTGTCCACCGGGTCAACCCCCCCGGTGCTTTCCAGGAGGGCAACATCGAGCTGTCCGCCCCGGAGGTCCACTGGAACAGGACGCCCGAACACTTCCCTGTCCCGGCCGCGTCTCTCATCCAGCTGCCCACCGGAGTGCCAGCAGCCATTCCACGCATTCAGTACGACTTCGGCCCCGAGACGCAGACGGCTCGTGAGGCCCGTGAAGCCCGCCTCTTGGCCGTGCGTGACGAGATGACCCGGGCCTGGCGCGGCTACCGCACGTACGCTTGGGCCCACGACGAGCTAGTGCCGCTGTCCAAGACGTTCCGCGACCCCTTTTGCGGCTGGGCAGCCTCTCTGGTCGACGCCATGGACACGCTGTGGATCATGGGCCTGCGCGCCGACTTTGACGACGCATACGAGGCCGTCAAGAAGATCGACTTCACCACGACGCCTTACCGCCACGAAATCCCCGTCTTCGAGACCATCATCCGCTATCTCGGCGGCCTCATTGCGGCCTACGACGTCAGTGGCGGCAAGGCTGGCAGCCATCCCGCCCTGCTGGACAAGGCCGTCGAGCTGGCCGAGGTGCTCATGGGCGTCTTTGACACGCCCAACCGCATGCCCATCCTCTACTACCGATGGGCGCCCAGCTCGGCCTCCCAGGCAAAGATGGCAGACACCGCCTCTGGCATTGCCGAGCTGGGGTCCATGACCATGGAATTCACCCGTCTCGCCCAGCTGACGGGCCAGAACAAGTACTACGACGCCATTGCCCGCATTGTCAACGCCCTCGAGGAGTGGCAGAGCCGCGAAGGTGGCACCGCTGTGCCTGGCATCTTCCCCGAGAAGGTCGACGCGTCTGGCTGCAACCGGACCGCAGTCGCCGTCGAACAGATGCAGCTGGAGGGCGCCAGCAGGGCCGCTCTATACCAGGCTGCCAAGGCCCAGGACCTTGACGAAGAGCCCGAGGGTTACCGGCCGCTGCAGACGAAGCCGGCAGCAGCAGCAGAGCCAGACACGCTCAACAAGCGTGCAGCCGATGTCGTGGAGCCTCCGTTAGCGTATGCTGTACCGGCAGACACGCGTTCTACAGCAGTCGATGTCGCCGTGTCCATCGCCACAGCGCCATCGATACCAGCACCTCCTCTGAAGCAGCGCCCCATTGCTCCCGTGCAAGCCAACGGCGCGACCTTTGACTGGGAATGCAAGCCCCAGAACCTGACGACGGCCAGCTACGGATCAGAGTCCTACAGCATGGGTGGCAGCCAGGACTCCACCTACGAATACTTCCCCAAGGTACGTCGGCAGGCCGCTTTGCTCGTACCGCCTGTGCTGACAGAGTAGCAATACCTTCTTCTCGGCGGCTTGGTGCCCAAATACCGGGTCATGCACGAAAAGGTCGTCGACGCTGTGAAGAAGTATCTGCTGTACCGTCCCATGATCGAGGACGAGGCCCGCGATATCCTGTTTTCCGCCAGAGTCAGCAGCCGCGATGGCACCAACAACAAGCTGGCCTATACCTACGAGGTCACCCATCTGACCTGTTTCCTGGGCGGCATGTTTGCCATGGGTGGCCGCATCTTTGACCGCCCCGAGGACGTCGAGATCGGTGCCAAGCTGGCCGACGGCTGTGTCTGGGCATACGACGTCATGCCCGCCGGCATCATGCCTGAGTTCTCCACCATCCAGCCGTGTGCCAACAGGACAGACTGTCCATGGGACCAGACGCGCTGGCACGACCGGATCGACCCCAGCAAAGACTGGCGCGCCGAGCAGATGGTGAAATACGCAGAGCGTCTGGCGCAGTGGGAGGCAGACAAGGTCGAGATCGAGGCCCTGGAGCGGGAGCTGGCCGCTCCGGCTGCTGTTGCGGCGAGCGTCGTGAACAAGCGGGACGTCAGCAGGGCAACATTCGATCAGACATCCGAGACGGTGGAAGACGAGGCTGAAATTGATCCAATCTTTGCTGCGGCTGAAACTGTGCCGTCAGCTGCCAGCTATCCGCCACCACCACCTGTGAAGAAGCTGGGGCCGAAACCTACACCTCCAATGACACACGAAGAATATGTGGCAGACCAGATCAAGCGGAAGCACCTGCAGCCGGGCTTCGTCGACATTATTGACCGTCGATACATTCTGCGGTAAGTTTAGATGGCGTCATGGGCGATACTACATGCTGCCGTTGCTGACTTTCACAGGCCGGAGGCCATCGAATCGGTCTGGTACATGTACCGCATCACCGGCGACCCAGCCTGGCAGGAGAAGGGCTGGCGCATGTTCACGGCCGTGATCAAGGCAACCCAGAACCCGGTCGGCCACAGTGCCATCCAAGACGTGACGGCCACTGACGAGATCGAGCAGACCGACAGCATGGAGAGCTTCTGGTTCTCAGAGACGCTCAAGTACTTTTACCTGTTGTTTGCCCCGCCAGACGTCATCAGCCTGGACGACTGGGTCCTCAACACGGAGGCCCATCCGTTTCGGCGGCCGACATGAAGGATACAGAGTGGTCGGGCGGGTATCTCCTGTATTGTATAGGGCTATGACAAGCATTTTTGTTTATGCATATTTGCAACGATACCCATTCTTTCACACTGTTGGCATGCATATTTTCATCGTTTGGGGGAAAACAAGGTGTTTATTTAGGCGTTGGCTATTGTTATATATTAAGGCCGGCAAAATAATAGAGCATTTGTTCTCTGCACATTTCAGTCAGACTCCAATCCGTCCATTTGGTGGCAGATGGAAAGGCGATAAATTCAAGCTTGGAAATTGCAGCCGCATGCCATGCTGTTCCCGTCTATATATACTCAGTGCTTTGTTGTTCCGACAGCGTTTCGTCGCCACGTATACCATCACCATTCATGCGACTGTCGTGTGATATCAGGTTCAACACGCAGTTCCGCAACGGCAGAGGCGCCCAGCGTCTTCTGGGAGAGCCAGCCCACATCCCGCCGTGGTCGACAATATCGTCTTGGGCAAGACCTGTGGCTTCACAATGAAGCCAGAACACCTGTTCATCCAATCTGCCCTGGTGCCGTCTTTGTCGTTTCGTAGTCGTAGTCTCGTTTGTCGTTTTTTTTCGGTGTAGTCATTTGGGGACAATGGGTGGATGGTGGTATTTGCAAGGGAAATAAAAAAAATCATACATTGTTCGTCCAACTGCTTTAGTCGGCAAGCTGGTTCAACACCCGGATGCTCAGTATCATGATCAGCAAGCCAATCGTCACAACAATCAGCAGAGCAAACGAGAACCAGCCCATCACCATGGCGCTGGCGCCGATGCCCGATTTTACACTGCCGTTGCCAAAGTCTTGCGCGATCACGCTGGCTGCCACGGATGCCGTATGTTGCCATAGTACCGACACCAAGACGAAAATGGCCGACACAAAGATAATGGCCAGCGAGATCTGCGACACAAACCGCGATGGGAACGGCTTCACTTCGCGCTCGGATCCCTCGCTGTCGTCCTCCTCGTGCCAGCCGGGAAAAGTGGCGAGCAAGAGCAGACACACAAAGGCGAAGATGATGGCGATGATTCTGGGGCATACGTTAGCAGAGGACGGAAGATCAGCGTGAAATAGGAAACGGCTCACATCAGGTAGGGGAAAACAATCATGTCCTTGAACTGGTTGGCCATCCAGATCAGGTTGAGCGGATCCTGGTCGACGCTGATCTCGTTGGCCAGGGCTGTGGCATTGTTGGAGCAAAGCCAAGCGCCGCCATCGGGGTTGATGCAGATGCCAAAGAAGCCAACGCGGGCCTGCAGATGGGCGCTTCCGGCAATGTTGCTGATGGCGGAGCTGACGCTATAGTCGACCTGTGCCGTGGAGGGAACGGCGGTATAGTGGTGGTAGTAGAGCGAGAGGAGGAAGATGCCGGGAATGAGCGGACTGGAAGAAGAGCAGCCGGCCAGCAAAAGGGCTGCAGAAATGTCCGTCAGTGGCAGTCGGCCAAAAGGAGAGTCGGGAACGACGTACATAGTAGGATGATAGCAACGGCTATGAGGATCATCAACACGTGGTGGTATCCGAGAAACGGAATGTACCCTGTCCAGAGGGCTGGTTAGCAAAAACAACGGTATTCTGGGGCCTGCATTCCAGTCCAGCGTGCACTCACGGTACCACCCAACTTGCACAACCTGTGCCATGGTGGCTAGGTGCCCGGGTTCGCTCTACGGAGGAGCGCGAGGAATGTAGTCAACGAGCGATGGGTGCGGTTGGAATGAAGGTAGCGGACGCTGGAATGGAATCCGGTGTTGCGCGTCGGTGCGATGCGCTGTGGAGACGTGTGGGATCGCGGCGGTCGCGCTGAACGGCGGACAAGGACGCAGAATGTCAGCAAGGCGAAGAAGCTTGGACGGACGATTAGTATAGAGGAGAGGAGAGGAGAGGAGGGATGGCGTAGGCGGTAGCGGTAGCGGGTCAAGAGCAAGACCTGGTCAAGAGGATGGGGATCTTTGTTTTTGGCTCACGATGCTCTCCTTTTTCGTTAAATGATGGACAGCTTGCCGGAGATCATTGTCCGGAAAGAGGAAAGAGGCGAGACGCTGGGACGGTCGTCGGCACGGAAGAGAGGTTGGTCAAAAGGACAGGAATGCGCAGTGGCAGAAAGCGGTCCGGAATGTCACCTGTGGTATGGGTGGTCGGAAGGTGTGAGAGAAGGAGAAGAGGAATGGGGAGCGGCGAGAAAAAGGGCGCGACCTGGGGAACAAAAGGCAGCAGCAGCAGCAGCAGCACCAAGCCGTCTGTTCCACGCTAGACCGACGTCGTACTTGTCTGGCGGCGATACGAGCCCTGGCACCTGGCTGTGCGCTGCATGCACGCCGTCGCCCGGCCATTGGGCCCGCCCGCTTTTCCGGCCTATTGTTCGGTGATGTCAACAGAATTGGGGGCTGGTTCTGTTGGCTGGGCGACGGTGTGAGTTGGAGTCCACCCCTGCTTGGCGCCAAAACAGGCAGGAACGACGGACAGCGCCTTCGTATGATTGCCGCGTCTTATTTTATTTCTATTTCTACATAATACGACGTATGGAGCACTTCAGGCGCGGCAAGGTGAGGCAAGAGCGAGGCGCCAGAGCTAGCCGCCGTCTGCACTGACAGTTGCTCCGGGCAACGCACAGGGCCAATGTCAACAGTCGTCTTTCCTCGACCCCTGACCCACTCGGAGACCTAATCTTGCTGGACCTGCAGCGATCGCCTGCCAAGACCGCCTACGAGACGGTATGGCTTCAAGACTACGGAGTAGTGCAAGATGTATTCGTATACGTCTGCCACTTCTCGTTCTGCATACTCGTAGTCATGTCATATTTGCCCGGCTCTAAGTATGTACGTTGATCACCTGCATACTCTGCCGCTTCACCGCCGTCGCCGGAACCGGCTGTTGAATCCGGGCCCGCCCTTGGATCCAGAGTTGCGCAGCTTCAGCCGCTTGAAGTTGGCATGTGCCAGCTCGTTCACCTTGCGTGCCACCCGCTTCACAGATCCAGCCTTGCTCGTTGTGCCGTCTGCTGCCTTTTCCTTCTTCTTCTCCTTCTTTTCCTTCTCCTTCTTCTTCTCCTTCTTCTCCTTCTCCTTCTCCTTCTCCTTCTTCTCCTTCTCCTCTTCTCCGTCGCTCCACTCGTCGTCCGAGCCGCCACCGTCGGCTGTCTGCTTCTTCTCTGGCACAGCCCCTTCGTTCTTGTCGTGTTCCTCGTCCAAGTCGCTGTCGTCCTGACCATCAGCCGCGTCCGGTCGCTTCGTCCACGTCGGCCGCATGTATACCAACCGCGTCGTGCGCTTCTGGCCCTTCTTCTTGAACTGCCGCAGTGGCTGGCCGTCGCGGCCGGTCTGCTCCTCAGGCTCGCTGTCGTACAGACCCTCGTCGTCGAAGCCGCCCAGAAGCCGCTGGTCATCCTGCGTCAGCATGGCTTCCTCGGGTGTCTTTGTCGTTTTCGCATTCGTCGCCGGCGGTCCGCCTGCCTCCTCTTCCTCCAGTTCCCGCAGCACATCCAGCTCCTCGTCCAGCCGGTCGTCCTCCTGCTGACGCAGACCGGCCAGCACGCTGCTGAGGCCGCGCACCAGCGGCTTACGTGGCAGTCGCAGGCGGCCGGGTGGCGACAGAAACTCGCCATTCTCGTCCACCGACAGCTGCACCGGGGCGCGTCGTAGAAACGTCGGCGTGGTAAACTGCGGCAATGGCGACGGCGGCTGCTTCTGCTTGTCCTCCTCTGACTGCCCGCCGCCCTGCTGCACGTTCGCGTCGCGTGCTCGCAGCGGCGACAGGATCATGTGGCTGTCCGTTGCAGTGGCCACACGTCTACCGGCCAGCGTCGTCCCGGCCGTGAAGCGGTTCAGCAGATTCCTCTTGGCCGAGGACATGGGCGTGCGGCCCAGCCGTCGATGCCCGTTCTCCCCGTCCTCGTCGTCATCCTCGTCTCCGTAGCGAGCTAGCGTCTGCTTGCGTGGTGTGGACATGGGCTCCGCAAAGAGTGGTGGCTGTGCTGCCGATACAGCAGCTGCGGCTGCGGACGTCTCTTTGCGCTTGGACGGCGTGACCGCCATGTTTCTCCGCCGCTCGACCGAGCCTGCCTCCTCGGCCATAAAGTCAAACAGGCCCAGCACACGGCCATCGCGCTGAGGCGTCGGACCAATCGACGTTGGCACCACAGGGCTGAACAGCCGGCGAGAGATGGACGGCGTCACGGCGTCCGCCCCAGCCGTCGTGCCGCTCTTCTGTGGCGTCTCCACCGGCCGCAGGCGCTTCGTAGGCGTCTCGACAGGCACATCAGCCTCGGTCTTGCGCTTCCGCCTGGCCTCTGCGTCGTCCTTCTTCGACTCTCTCTTCGTGGCCTCGGCCGAGGGCCCTTTGCCGGACAGGATGCCCCGTAGTCGGTTGTAGGCCGTGTATTTCTGGGCTGTGCACAAGACGGAAACAGCAGCGGGTTAGCTCGCGTTGCTCTGGGTCCGACAGCAGACCGTCTGTTTGTCCATACCGATTTCGCTGTGCTGCTTGATGTCGGCTCGGCCAGGCTTCGCGCCGTCGTGGTCACGCGCCCACGCGGTCTCCCATGTCTTGAGATCCAGACGCAGCTGCTGCGACTCCGCCTCGTATCGTGATCGCTCTTTCGCGTCGAGCATGGTTTTGGCCGTATCTCGACAGAAGGTGTGCGGTTGATGGGAGTTGCCCATTTAGCTGGATGTCTTAACGTGTTGAGACGCGCTTTTTGGCAGGAACTTAACGGTCACGTCGCGTGCCTGAAATGCACCAAAGCGTACTTGCACTAAGCCGATTGTCGCGATAGTCTCTTATCAGACTCGTTGCCTCTTCCACTCGCAACGGACGACCAAGCGATCAACTCGTGCTGGGCGCAGGCCAACGCACGCGCACCACAGTCTGTCTCTATGGCTACACCCCCCTGCGTGCACCATGAACAAGGAGGACGACAGCCCGATGCGAGACGGCCACCAGCCTGCCGTGACGACAGTCGATCGTGGAAAGAACGCAAACGACCCCCTCCACAGGGACCTCGTCCGGGATGCAGTACCGCCCCGGCAGACAGACGACGCCGGTCAGCCGACACAGGACGAGGACGAGATGCGCTGTGTGATCTGTCTGGACGCCGTGTCTGAGCCCTGCATGGCGCAGCCCTGTGGTCACGGCCACTTTGACTTTCTCTGTCTCCTCAGCTGGCTGCTGCATCGCCGGCCGTCGTGTCCGCTGTGCAAGGCCACCGTGGCCACGGTGCAGTACGGCTGGGCCAACGGCCAGTGCCAGACGTTGGCCGTTCCGCCAGAGAGCGAGACGGGCCAAAAGGCAGACACAACGGCGTCACCGTCCGTCGTTTTAACAACCGCAGCCAGACGACGCCGACGCGACCCGCCGTCTGCGCCCTCGCCATCCTCGCCGGCAGCCCTCGACCGTCGCCGCCGCGTCTATCGCCTGGGACTCTACTCGCTCCATGTCGGCGCCAACCGACACTCGCGCTACTACCGCGAGCTGACGCCGCGCATGTTTGCCCAGGACCCCGACCTGGTCTCGCGTGCGCGCGCCTTTGTTCGTCGCGAGCTGACCGTCCTCGTGCCGGACGGCGACGATGGCCGCACGTTGCCTGTCGCCTCCCGCCGCGTCGCCACGCGTGCCTTTCTGCTCGAATACGTCGTCGCCATCCTCAAGACGATGGATACGCAGGGCAGTGCTGGCCAGGCTGAGGCGCTGCTGCGCGACTTTCTCGGCCGCGACCGCGCTCGCCTGTTCCTGCACGAGCTGCGAGGCTGGCTGCGCAGCCCTTTCCTGACGCTGGCCAGCTGGGATCGACACGTGCAGTACGGCGCGCCAGAGAAGAGCTTTGGCCGCGTCGAGAGGGACGACTCGACAACGACAACGCGGCAACACACACGAGGCGATCATTGGCGGCCCAGCTACAACTACAGCTGACTCAGAAACGGAACGCCTTGGCAGCTGCAGTACAACGTGTCGGAGACGGCCGCTTGGGCTGAACCACATGGGAAAACAGTCTAAACTAGATCGTCAGCTGCGAATTTTGCTAGCCTTCAAAATCTTCAAGCGCGTAATTCTTCCAATGCCGAAATCGATTTCCTACATACATAGCAACACGAGAGACCGTCAGGCGCACAGTTTGCACAGGGGTCTGCGAACCTTGTTTCCGTGGCGATGTTGCAATTCGCCATCATCCACTCTGATTTATAAGCAGCAATGGTGAATCTGCGAATGTTTCACCGACAGACTAAAGATTGGCAATTATAACATTTTTGCCTTTCGACAAGAGCCTGTCCATCGCAGCACCTGGAACCAGCTGCCGTCCGACATCCTGCGACAATGGTTGTCATCAACATCAAGGTCATCTCCGATGCCGTGTGCCCCTTTGTCAGTAGCGCAGCCCCTGCACTTCCGTTCTGTCGATTGCGTACTAACCAGCCGACAGTGCTACGTGGGCAAGAAGCGTCTCGAGCGTGCCATCGACCTGTACCGACGGTCGGTCCCCGGCGGTGCAGATGACCACTTCAACATCACCTGGCTGCCCTTCTACCTCGACCCGAACTCGTCCAAGGTCGGCATTCCCAGCATGGAGCGCATGGCCCAGAAGTTTGGCGCCGAGCGCTCCCGTGCCATTATTGCCCATATTCGCGGCGTGGGCGCCACCGAGGGCATCGATTTTACGTACAGCGGCAAGGCGGGCAGCACGCGCGACGCCCACCGGCTCGTGCAGCTGGCCAAGCAGAAGGAGACGGACGGCAGCACCGAGCTCGAAAACGCCGTGGTCACACATCTGTTCCGATCCTACTTTGAGGACGGCGGCGACATCACCTCGCACGACGATCTCGTCGCTGCCGCTGAGCGTGCCGGCCTCAACGGCCCTGAAGTCCGCACATGGCTAGCCAGCGGCAAGGGCGGCGCCGAGGTCGACGCCGAGGTCGACGAGGCCTATGCACGCGGCGTCAGCGGCGTGCCGCACTTTATCATCAACGACACCCTCGAGATCGGCGGCGCCCAGGACGTCCAGGTCTTTGTCGAGAAGCTCATGAAGGCCAGGCGTGAGGCGTGAGAGATGGCGTGTCCTTTAAAAGCGTCTTGCTCATATATCCTTTGTATTTGTTTCTGTTTCTGTTTCTCGTCCTTTGTCCTTTGCTCCAATGCCCCATGTCCACTGCCCCATGTCCACTGCTCCCATCACATGTTTCGTAGTCCGCCCAGGTCCTTTTCCATGGCGCGCAGTCGTTCCTGGAGCTCCTTCTTTCTGCGCTCCAGCTCGCGCACCTCGTCCTCTTCGCGCCGGAGCTCCTCCTCCGTCGCCATGTCCGGCAGCGAGTGAGCCGTTGCAGCGCCGCCGTCGTTGTCGTCGTCGTATTCGTCTCGCCAGTCGCGGTTCATCTCTTCCAGCCGCTGTGCCTGCTCGGCCACCTTGGCCTCGTAGTACGCCAGCGTGTTGTTCTGCTGCGCGTGCTTCTGCCGCAGCGTCGGGATGCGTTCCAGCGCGCCTGGCAATGCGTACACCGAGCACAGCTTCTCGGCCCCCTGTAGCAACACCCCAATATCCACTTCGCCAGAACGAGCACCATGGCCGTCGCCGTTCTTTCGCGTGATCTGTGCGTGCAGGTCGCCGCCCAGCACGGCCGCCACCGCCGTCCGTCGCCGTGGGGCCGCGCTCGGTCGTGCAGACGGCGGGCCTGTCGTCACTTCGCCCCCCGTCACGTTGAAGACGGTCTGCCGTCGCCGGGACGACGACACCGGCGCCTCGTCTGCCTCGCTCGGGACCGCCTCGGCCACCGATCGACTCGCTGGCGGTGGCACCGAGAAGAGCGCCCGCTCGTGGGCCTCGGTGTCGCGAATCAGGCCGGTGATGTCGTCGTTGTAGAGCAGCGCATTCGTAAAGACTTTGGGCGGCGGAAAGCTGCCACATTTGTCAGCCCAACACCCATTACGCCAACCGGACGGCCCGGAGCAGAACCGGACTCACGGCAGGCTGTCGATGCCCTGGCAGGACGCCGCGATCTGGTCGAGGTACACGCCAAGGTGCGACATGGCCGTGCTGCTCTGCTTTGTTCGTCTACTGAAGACGCGGCTGCTTGGACGCGCTGCCACTAAATGTTGCCCCGCTATCGACACCCCCCCTCCCCTCACTCTTGGTCGCTCACCGCCTTCTTCACTGCATGTTGCCCCTCCTTGCTAGTAGCGCCATCGCATGTTCCTTCCTTCTTCTGTCCAGTGCTACCGCACATAGGCTCGCCTCCCAAGTTATGAGATCCAGAAAATAGTGACAGAATGCCAGTAAACTGATGGAAAGAGCGCGGCAAGATCGCTCTTGCTCCACTACATGTACTATCCCACAGCCTTGCGCCGACGCCAATTTGAACTTTTAAGCCTTCTTCCATCCGCGCCGTTTTATTATCTGCTCCGTTCCCTCTCATCTGCCATCCACGCCCCCCAAGACACAATCACCACAGGCTACCGGCCCTGCGCCTTGCCGTGTTTCCCCAGTCACGCTGCCGGGCGCAATGGCGTCTAGGACCGGGAGGCTAGCAGACTTTTCAGACGCAAAAGGACACAGGAAACAAACAGAAACACGAGGGACAAAAACAGGCCCGCTGTAAGCCAGGGTATCTCGAGCATTGCTGCCCAAAGGCTCCTTGCTGGCCCGGTTTTTCCTCTCCTTACCGCTTGGGGGCCGCTGGCGCTATTTTCTACTGGTGGGTCGCGTGGCCATTCTCGTCTTTTGTTTCCTGGCGCCTTCGCCAGAGAGGTGTAAGTCATTGAACCCAGCGAACTGCACTGGACAGGTGTTGAGCCTCACGATCAGAGCGAAGAGCAGGCAGCCTCTACTTGCCCTTTTTTGATAAGCCGGCCGCCACGAAGTCCCCTCTTTCGTGCCTTTTTCTTTTGTTTTCTTTCTTTCTTTTTTTTTCTTTTTTTCCCTCTGGACCCACGATAGATAACCGTCTCCACGGCCCCAGTTCCCAACCCACTCAAAGTACACCGATATATCTCTCTTGCGTCGCCATCCCACCGTTGGAACACGGCAGCACAGAAAGACCTCTCGCTGGATCAAAGTCCGTCTGCTAGGCCAATCCGACCCGCCGGCTCCTCGACGACCCGTTATCGTCCGCCGAGCATCCATTTCCCCGTCTCGTGCCCCCTCCCCCCAACCCCGTCTACGTGGCCCCCAGGTTCCGTCGTGTGGGCTCTCTAACGTGCTCTCACTTGCATCAACTCTCGCCCCTAGCAGCTAAACTGCTGCTGCAGCAAACTACCGTTGCACCACTAGCACACTCACAGCCAGAGGCGCACCCTCAAGGACGGCCCAGATCTGACATCTGCCAGCTATTCCTCTGCTCGCATACATCACCCCCCGTCCTCCACCAGCCTGCCGCAACCACTCACCTACTGCTCGTGCATTTTTAATCTTATTTTTCCTGTCCTCCTAGCGCATTGCCCCTCCTTCCGTCGTCTTTTCCCCCGTTCCTCTTTTCTGAGCTTGCCTCTTTTATTCAGCGTCTCTGGCCGCCTCTTTTCTGCGCGAAATCCTGCATCTGACTGAACACGAGCTTTATCATGACAGCCAACCAAACCCCAATACATTCCTCTCGCCGGAGGTTCAAAGATTGGGTGCTCGGCCCCTGAAATTCACTGGACATTTACACACTTCACCCATTCTTCCCTCGCGCTCTCTCTCTCTGCGCTTGTTCCCTCGCACTCTCTCCACCACACACTACCATTATTTTCCGCTCTCTTCTGGCCGTGGGCACCACCACCACAGCCAACCACAAGAGGGAGACATTTGTAAGAGCGGCTAAGAAGGGAAAAAGAAACGACAGCCCTCGCCAATTGCGATAAGCCGTGGCGCTTTGGAGATTGAGTGGGCGGCTGCAAAAAAAAGAAATCTTCACAGACGACACCGAGAGAAGCTCGACAAGGAACACCGGTAAACGGTGACTACACCCCGTCCAGAACCGTACCATACCGTCCGCCGAGACGAGAGCGCGCCGAAGCCCCCAGACGCCTACCTTACCGTCCCGGAAGCCGAACATAGACATGTCTCATACCGCGGGCCCAGCGTCACCGCCTCAGACCCCCGTCACCGCCTCCCCGGTCAGCCACCACAAGCCGGCCCACGGACCACACGGCCGTCACAGCCACCATCTCCACCATCCTGGTCGGAACCCATCTTTCCATCACGCCACAAAGACGATCTCTCAGCATGCCAAGTATGGCCTCGGGTCTAACAACATTCCCTACCGCCCCAGTATTTTTCGGCAAGACGACCTATCGCCACGCTCCTCGGGCTCCTCTCCGACCATGAACACCGCCGACGACAGTGACGACGCCGAGAATGATGCCGACGACGATGATGACGAGGATGCCGACGAGGACGAGGATATGGACTCGGAGTCGGATGCCAGCTCGTCAGCGAGTCCCACACCGTCCCGGTCTTCGTCCCCACGGTGGCGAACGCCAGCCGAGGTGCCACGGTCTGCGGCACCAGATGCGCCGGCAGTAACGGATGCGTTCGACCTGCCCTCAGCTCCAAGTCCCGCCGCCGACAGCCCGTCTGGCTTTTTGCTGTATGCGGAAACGACTCTGATCATAGAGGAGATCAGCGACTTTGACAGCGAAGATGGCCGTGTGCTGGTGCTCCGGCCAACCACGATCGAAGAGGCCGAATCGTCAGAGGGGTCCAGCAGCCCTACCCCGGTCCCCAGTTACACCCACCATCGGGATCGCAACCGGCAGAGGACCCCGCCTGTGTTTAGCTCGTCACCAAGCCGTCCTGACCTGGACCGCTACGTCATGCATGGACTGGAAGATCTCACGTGCCGGGGCGAGTCGGACGAAGACGGCGCGGCCGTGGACGACGAGCGGGATCTGACGGAGGCAGAATGTAATGTCTTTCTCCTGAGGCAGCGCGAGGAAAAACGCCGCCGCCGCATGACGTCTGGAAGCATCAGCAAGCGCACCATCAGCGAAAGCATTGGCAGCGACACCGACAATGAGGACATTTCGCAGATGCTGCTGGACGCGAACGACGTCGGCGCGAGTGCACGTCGCCTGCGTCGCCGCCTTGATCGTCACAGTCTGCTATTTGCCGACCCGCCGGCGCCTCGCATCGAAGAGCTGGATGAGCCAGACACCACCGACGACGACATGTTCCGGGATGGCGAGACCCTGGCCCGCGAACTGCCGTACTATACGCTGGAATATATTAGCATGGAGGTGGACTCGGCTTGAACTAGACACCTGTTTACGACCACGCATCCCTGATGTACTTTACGATGGCCTCACGATTGCATGACCTATATTCTTTACTGTCAAATCCCCTTTTAGCGGCTCCTCTTTATTTGGGAGAAGGGCCGGCGGAACATAAACTCCTAGTGCTCACTTTCACGTTCAAGCTCAATGTCCCTTACAACGTTGTCGACCAAGAGCTGTGCTTTATTATCCCGAGAATATCGCTTCCTGTTGGCTCATAGCGTGGGAGGATATGAAAACCAGAGGGCCGGATAGAATTGGAGTTGGCTTCATCTTCATGCATCTGGAGATGCAGAGTTCCGGGGCGCGGGCCCACCATGCCTCTTCTCCTGGATAATTACTACATCTTTCTCACTCCTGTCATTCCCTCGTCACAGCGGCTCAGCATGTATACACATTGCGCTATATCATAGAGTTGGGCAAAGCGCATGAGTTTCGTGGCGGAATGCCAGATGATATGGCTATAAAAGATCTATAAATGTCCATATATATTTTCACATCAGTAGTGGTAATATTAACAAACTTTGCGCACATTCTAACATTGCTTCCGAGTTTCAAGATACAAAATATGTGATACAGGCTAAAACTAAGAATTTGAAATATTAGTCATCAACACGCATCAGTGTGGCTTGGATTGTGGCGTCTAGCGAACGAAAGGCTGAATAGGAGCCGCGGCACCGGGCGCGAAATCATCCTTCGCACCTCCCTTATTAGCACCGCCTTCCATCATCGAGAGTCTTCATCTCCTCGCGTTCTTCAACCTTGTTTGCTATTACCCATGATTTCCCGTGCCGGGAAACACAAACAGAATCGAGTCAGTTGACTACGGAATCCCGCTGACGGCCTTGCACTTCCGCGGCCGGGCTCGCTTTAAAGTCTAGCTCACCATCTCTTATCCCTCGAGGCGTCCAACCAGCCGATTGCATCGCCCACGACGTCGCCGGCAAAGCGTAATATTTCAGGCGACACGTTGCTCCTTCTTTGCTATGAACCAGGCCGGTCCGCAGCAGGTGCCTGGAGGTGCCCAGGGCAATGGCAACGGGGCGGTGCCGACGGCTGCTGGGGCAGGTGGCAACGGGGTAGCCGCAGCTCAACAACACCAAGGTGTCATGTATAGGCCGGAACAGATGCGCAACATCAAGGAGCTGTCGGCTGTCGAGAAATCAAAATATGAAAGCGGGCTACGCTCCTTGTGGAAGACGTTCAACGAATCCCCAGAAGGCACTCCGGAAAAAGAAAATGCGCGACGAAAGATTTATGAATTTGCCCCGGTTCTCGCACGTAAGGTACGTGAGAGGCGGGCGATAGCAGCTCATCAGTTGCAACAGCAACAACAGCAGCAGCAGCAGCAGCAGCCCCAAGCCCCAGCTCAGGCTCAGGCTCAGGCTCAAGTCCAGGCCCAGGCCCAGGCCCAGCAGCTTCTACAGCAGCAAGTCCAATTGGCCCAGGCTCAGGCTCAGCAGCAGCAGGCTCAGGCCCAACAGGCCCAGCAACAGCAAGCTCGTGCTGCTGCTGCTGCTGCAACTCCAAGTGTGGGTGCTCCCAAGCCTGGACTGGCGGGACCAACAGCGGGCGGGACGCAGCAGGTCCAGCAGGACGCACAGGTCCAACCAGGCCAACCAGGCCAGCAACAGCAACAGCAACAGCAGCGCCCACAGCAGTTGACAAAGATCCCCGCCAACATTCAGCAGCATCTAAACCAGCTGACCTACTTTCCGATCCCCAGCTTGGCAGATAAGCCGCCCGAGTTGGTTGCCAAGTGGCAAGAAGACGTGAAAAAGAAGCTTGGAATCTCGTTGATGCAGATCGAAAATGCCCGTGCCAACATGGTCAAGCTGGAATCTCTATACAAGACGCGTACGGAAAGCGGGACTCTGTCGGCCGACGACCAGAAGAGCTTCAAGGACAAGAAAGACCAGTTCCAGAGAATCCATGATGAATCTGCACGTTTTATCGCGAGTTATCGAAAGCAGCAGGAGGTGGCCAAGCAGTTGAAGCAGCAACAGCAACAGTCGGCTGGGGGCGTCGCGACTCCCCAAATGCAGCAACAACAGCAACAGCAACAACAGCAACAGCAACAACAACAGCAACAACAACAGCAACAAGCAGCCGCCACCCAGCAACCACAAGTTAGCATCAAGACCGAGCAAACAAATCTGCAGCACTCACAGGCCAACATCAACGGAGCCATCGAAGCTGCCAAAAAGGAGTCATTGGCTGCAGCTGCCAGACAGGGAGCTGCAGGAAATAATGGCATGGCTAACAATGGAGCTGTTCTCGGCCAAAACAAGCCAGCTTCGGGCCCCACACAACAGACCCCGATTCCACCACCTGTCATCCCCGCAGCTGCCATGCAGCAAGCTCAGAAACAACAGCAGCAGCAGCAGCAACTGCAGCAACTGCCGCAGCAACAACAGAAGCCAGCCACACAGACCCCAGTCCCCCCACCTATGCCCCTGAATGGTGCAATGGGCGCTACTGCAAACAAAGCCGTTCATATCGGCACGCCCACACCTCTTTCGGTGGCAGCAGCACGTGTTCCAGCACAGCACTCAGCAACACCTCTCAATGCGGCACCTAGGGCGCTGTCGCACCAGAAGGCTCTTGAAGAGGCAAACAAACAACGAACTGCTTCGATTGGCGGTGGAAACATGTCTGGTACTCCAGGAGGTTCCAACGTGCAACCTATCGCCCCCGCTGCAGGTTCTGCTGGTGGGACGCCGATGACAACAATACCGCAGCAGCAGCAGCAAATTCACATGCAGATGCACCAGCAGCAGATGCAACAGCAACAGCAGCAGATGCAGCAGCAACAACAACAACAGCAGCAACAGCTTCAGCAACATCAACAGCAGCAGCAACAGCAGCAACAACAACAGCAACAGCAGCAACAGCAGCAACAAGCTTCTGGGACCCCTACAACAGCTAGCACGTACCCGGAGCTGCGTCTGCCGCAGCGGATGACTGATAAGCTGCCAATTCCAAAACAGCTGTCTGAGAAGGCATCCCAGATGCCGCAGCCAGTGGCCGTTGGCGGCGGTGTAGCACCAGGCCGTCCTACCTTGACGAGCGGTGGTGGTATGGTCGGTGGCGTCATGGGCCAGCCGGTCGTCGCCAAAGTGCCAGCAATCCAGATGGAGGGCGAAGGTGAACGGGTTCTGAACAAGAAGAAGCTGGATGAGCTGGTACGCCAGGTGTGCGGTGGTACCGCAGAGGGTCATGAGGGCAACCTCCTACAGCCAGATGTGGAAGAGGTAATGCGAGATGACTTGTTCCTTTCCGCTCTTATCATTTGTCCCTGACAGTCTGCTAACAATACAGTCTGTTCTCAACCTGGCCGACTCCTTTGTCGACAACGTGCTTCACACTGCTTGTCGCAACGCCAAGGAACGCGGGTCCAAAATGCTGGAAATCCGTGACATCCAGCTTGTGCTAGAGCGTACATACAACATCCGCATCCCGGGATATTCTTCGGACGAGCTGCGCACAGTACGCAAGGTGCAACCGTCGGTGCAGTGGATCACAAAGATGAGCGTGATACAGGCAGCGAAGGTGACATCTGGAAGCAAAAACGACTCATAGACGGGGCAGACGTGATATTCAGAGAGCTTTGACTCTACATGGATTACAAGGGGGCTCTTCACCTCCTTTTTGCAGTTTTACTTCGTATCGGGCAGAGAACTCGTCAGGAACAGGGTCGCGGTCACAGGTCTGGGATTGTTTTTTAAACCCGGAGATTTGTTCTTTGTTTCGACGACCTTTATACGAAATCGCCGAACACGAAGACGGCATTGATATCACGTAACTTAGGTTGTAGTACGAACAGAGATCAGCATTAAATCGCCAGCTATGAATCACGTGTCTCTTATTCTCCAAAGCTTTCCAAGATAGCCGCGGTTTTGCTGCAGGCACATAAGCTAAATCATGCACGAGGATGGGGCACGGATACAACTCCAAGCTGTGACAGATGGATGCTATGTAGTATTTGTCCTGCTAAGCAGAAGGCAGAAGAAAACGCATGGCTACTACGGAGTATGTGTGTGTATAATAAACGGGTTCTGCACGGTTGGGCTATGTCTGGTATTGAAGATCCCGATTATTACTAAAACCTACAGATGGACTGCTCTTGGAAAGCATACTACTACGTCGTGGTGATGAAATGCTGGCTGAGTAATGCGGGCCACGGTGGACACGAATGGGTCTTGACCAAGGCAGCCATGGACAAACGTCACGCGAAACGCCGCCTTCCTGCCTGGTGTGCTGGCAACGCTGGTACTGAGGACTTGCCCCTACGTACATTGAGTATGGGAAAAAGTTGTATCCAGTACTTGCTGCTCCCTCTATTTCCCGTTTTCGCTATCGGGCGCCTAAACAAGCCCAACTACGAGGACACTTTAGCACTATATTGGGACTGCGACACCTGTGGCTCGCGTATCTCTTCCTCTGTAGGGCATTGTTGCTGTCCAACTCAATTGCCAATTTCCTCCTCCGGTCGATTGGCATTTCACCAGGCCATTTCCTTCGAATTGGCTGTTTGCTTACTCTTTCTTCCATTCCGCCTTCTCTGCTCCCACCATCTACCGCCAGCTAAAGGACGAATGCGCCAGCATAAAGCCTAAAGCTTTGACAAGGTGACCACCGCCCGGACTGGACTAACGAGACCGTATAATTCTTTTCGGTTCAGCCCTGTGTCTGCTCGACTTTCTCCCTTGGACAAACAAATTACGAGATATCCAGCACATCGACCCCCCATTTCCATTTCTGGGACCTCCACGACCATCGCTAGGAGATTACAACAAGATTAGCGTTTAGCGAGTAGAGGAGAGAAGCATACGTTTACGACAAGTATCCGCACAGGAACGTTACCCGCAACTGCAAAACCCAACGGCACGCTCACCATCGCGTCAGCCGCAAACTCACTTGCCAGATCACCTTTGCAATCTCTTTGCCGTCACACCCGCAATGCCAAGCAAGACGCCTCACGGCAACGGCAAGGAGCCGGTGGAGAATGGCGGCGTTCGGAATAGCAAGGAGGTCGAGGAGGCTGCGCTCAAGAGCAAAAAGAAGGCCGTCGCGAGCAAGGACGGCGACGAGGAGATGACTGTTGTCGTGCCGCCGTCAAAGGCTCGCAAGCAAGGCACACCAGACGGTGCTGACGGAGACGTGGCCATGGCCGATGACGGCGCGTCTACCGAAGACGAGACCGTCAAGATCGATCCAGCCGTCCAAGCATCTGCAGGTTTGTGGCTCCAGCCGTCCCATGAGCTCTCGTCGAAGTCTTCGCTTGTGCCTGTATGTGTCTGACCCGTCACGCCACTAGATATCAAAGCCAGCTTCGCTCTTCTCGAACGCGCGGTTGTCCATTTCGATGCCCGATTCTCTCTCCGAGCTCTACGGTCCATCTCGTCCCTCCGCAAACGCATAACCCCGGAGATCCTTGCGGGCGTCATCGTGGAGACCTTTTCGGCCACGTCTGCCTCGGCCAACGTGGCAAAACAGCTGCTCGCCGCCCTGAGCCAGGAGGACATGTCGCTGGGTCCGCGGTCAAGCCCGGAGATGGAGCTCGATGCTCCAGCTTCGTCAACTCCGCCCAAGAACGGAGCTTCCGCAGCATCCCCTCTTGCGGCAGCTTCCAAAAAGGACACCATCCCCGAGATTGACATTTTCCTTGGCATCCTGACCCAGGTCTATCTGTTCGACTCGAAGCAGTTCCAGCGCGGCTTCGATATCTCGCGCACCCTGGCCGATCGCATACACGCCCTGAACCGCCGCACGCTCGACTCTCTCTCAGCCAAGGTGTACTTTTACTACTCGATGTTCAGTGAACAGATTGCCCCGCTACCGCCGTCGCCGCAGTCTCCTGTCATTACTATCCGTCCGGCCCTGCTCGCGGCCCTGCGCACGGCTGTCCTCCGCAAGGACGTGGACACACAGGCTGCTGTGATCGTGCTGTTGCTGCGGAATTATCTCTCCACCTCGCACATTACACAGGCCGATCTTCTGGTCTCGCACACCAAGTTCCCCGATAATGCTGCGAACAACCAGGTCGCCCGCTTCCTGTACTACCTCGGTCGCATTCGTGCGATCCAGCTGAACTATACCGAGGCCCATGGACACCTGACGGCTGCCACACGGAAGGCGCCGTCAAGTCCTTCGGCCGTGGGCTTCGCGCAGACAGCGACCAAGCTGATGCTTGTCGTCGAGCTGCTGATGGGCGACATTCCCGAGCGGGCCATCTTCCGGCAACCGACAATCGAGCATGCCCTACACCCGTACTTTTTGCTTGTGCAGGCCGTGCGGGTCGGCAATCTGGAAGACTTTGAGACCACCATCGCGGACCACGCAGACACCTTCCGCAAGGATAGCACGTACACGCTCATTCTGCGCTTGCGACAGAACGTGATCAAGACAGGCATCCGGATGATGTCGCTGTCGTATAGCCGCATCTCACTGCGCGACATTTGCATTCGTCTGCATCTCGGTAGCGAAGAGTCGGCCGAATACATCGTGGCGAAGGCGATCCGGGATGGTGTCATCGAGGCCACACTGGACCGTGAGCGCGGATTCATGAAGAGCAGGGAGGTTGGCGATGTATACGCAACACGGGAGCCGGGCGAGGCCTTTCATGAACGCATCCGGGCCTGTCTTGCTCTGCACGACGAGAGTGTCAAGGTATTTGGACCCTTTAGCACCTCCTTGTGCTTGTTTTGACTAACGTTGGCGTTTAGGCAATGCGGTTCCCTATGAACCAACATCGGCTGGAGCTGAAGAATGCTCAGGAAGCACGAGAGCGTGAGCGGGAAATGGCAAAGGAGATACAAGATGGGGACT
The DNA here is from genome assembly GCA_019925595.1 of Grosmannia huntii. NCBI lineage: Eukaryota > Fungi > Ascomycota > Sordariomycetes > Ophiostomatales > Ophiostomataceae > Grosmannia > Grosmannia huntii. The sequence goes on from JADHKJ010000023.1 coordinate 212,809, forward strand.
TGGACGAGGATGACTTGGGCGGCGAGTTTGATGGGATGTAATAGTTGGATCTCTGCGCATGCGCCGAATCTCCAGGCTTACCCGCCTCGCTCTCGCCATCATGTTCTCCTTGTCAGACTAGTCACCAAAGCTTTGTATGGGACCATACTATATTTTTGTCTCTACTTCATCACCACCATGTATTTTTCCCCTGCTAGAATCGGCAAGTCTCATCGTTGGCTTTTGTCTTTGTACCCTGCGCTGGACCGGCATCGATCCCCGATGGCTTAGGGGTGCAGGATCCGGATGTGACCAAGAAAGAAGGCACGGAAGGGCCGGGAAATAAAAATGATGAATTCATACTATGACATGCACACAGACGTTGAAGCGAGCATATGGAAGAGAGATAGGCGTTGTAGATCACCTACGGTGTATGCCCCAATCAAGACACAAATATTTGACCCGGCCATACAAACAAAGCTCGCACATTACTGTGAAGCAAGCAAGCAGTCTCGCCTGTCGGTGGCTTTGTGAAACCGGCACAGAGTGTACACTTGGCAAATACCAAAATCCAGCAAAGCAGTATAGATGGCGAGCACAATGATCTCGATCGATGCAGACCAGCGACCAGCTCTGCCAGTCGGTGGCAGCATAGCGATTAAATTATGATTGGGGCCGTTTCAGGAGAAAAGACACATCCGAAGCACAGAATGAAGCAAAATGGCACCAGTCAGCTCCAAACTCAACCCCTGTGACGTAGGTGTTGCTGAATGCGTTGTTGACAAGAATCCATATATTGACTCTTTCAAAGAGGTGAAAACAACATTGGAAGAGACTGTCGGAAGGCAAAGCTGTAAAGCCCACGGGTAGTATAAAGGGACCAGCCTTACAGAAAACAATATCACAGCAGTTTCTTCCCCCTTATTCCGAAGTAAGATACAATCATTCCACCAATATTTTTACTTTCGAAAACTTACTCCGTGCAACAATACGGTTCAGCTTCAATGCATAAAGAAAGGAGGAAAGGAACGACTTACCCAAAACATAGCCTCTCGTGATTTTTCCTGGAAGTTGTATGCACCTTTGGGAGTCTGGTTGTAAAGCTTCATCACTTATGAGTCTTGTGATTCGATGCATTTCAACGCTGCTGACTTCACGGCAGTGACTAACTCCAAATCTACATAGTACGTCGTACTCCGTACTATGTACCTGTTAATAACATGTTGTTATTGACTTTGTTACCCACCGTAGTTGACGTTATATTCTTCGGTTCAGTCCCTTGTCAGTCCCTACTCAACCCCTGTGAGTCCCTGAAAGGCACCGATTACCATAAGAAGTGGTTTCTACGGAGAAACGCTTGATTTTTCGTGCTGGTTACGGCTTCCTCCCGATACCTGAATATTTCACAAAATCCAAGAGATGGATCTCAACCTTCTTCCGCGGCCTCACATGGCCTTGAATCCAGTCCACAACACTTTGGTAAGGAAGACGGAGGATCTAGAAGCCGGGATAGTGAAGGGTGGTAAACTCTGAGAGCTGTGCCACTCTATATATAAGCACGGACCACCCCTTCAATACCACCAAGTTCCGTTGGCGTAATGGTAGCGCACAAGACTTCTAATCTTGAGGCTGCGGGTTCGAGTCCCGCACGGAATAATTTTTTTCAGTCTCTTACCATATTCAACGCTTTGCATTGTTTTTTTCAGGGAGGAGGAGAATACATTGCTAATTATTATATTACTTTTATGGTATTTTCATATGTATTTCATAGAAGATTCCAACTACAACTGCCCGTCCGGACGATGCTCTCGCACTAAATTTCTGAACTGCCCTTTAGTGTAAATTTGCAGGGGAGATCGCCATACGGAGTAAGCACTCAAATTCAGATTGCTCTGAGGGCTCACAGGCGCTACGCAACGCACAGCAGGACCAGCACCAGTTGACTTACAAATTGGGAATGTCTCAATGCGCGGTTGCTGTCTTCATGCTCGTAGAAAACCACCAACAGCGATAGTGCAACCTCGCCGGCTCTTAGCGAAGACGCCGACGTCCGTTTTGTGCTGTCATATATTTTGGCCTGCGTTTGTTGTTTGTTGTAGCTACCGTCTGCCTCCATTTGCCTCTTCACTAAGACTTTGCGCTTCCTAATCCTCGATTGGTTGAGCTACACGACGGCAAAACAGCACATTGCTAGCAGCTAGTGCGCCACCACCCGCACTTTTACAGCACGCTCAAGCCCCGGAATTTAGCGGCTACTGCCAAAAAATGTCCCCTCAAAAGAGGCGCCGCTTCTGCATATGCAAAACTTGATATATCGTCACTGCACCCTCCGTGTCTCCCACCTCTCCCACCGAACGCGCTTGCTTCGTCAACCACGAGCTGTATTGCCACAGAAGTTGGCGAAGAACGAAGTAGGAAATTGCCTTATACGGCGCAACGTGGAAACTATGGCGGCGTCACTTGCACCTGAGTGCAACGAAATGAAGGAGTAAGAGTTTCCCTGATTTTCTGTTTACTTTGCTGACTTTTTCCCTGTTAGGAAATATGACACATGCTTCCTGAAGTGGTACAGCGAAGGTAGAGTCCAGACTGGCTTTTTGATCTGGGTCGCAGTTTTAATTCTCGGCGTGTAGAGTTTCTCAAGAAAACCTCGACGTCAACCGAGAGCAAGGATAAATGTGAAGGTCTCTTCAAGGACTACCAGAAATGCCTACAGGTGGGAGCCAATGCGATCTTGTTTCACGAATACCCCCGTGCGTCATACCCAAGTCCTGTTGCGCTGCAAACTAACATACTCGAAAAGGTGGCTTTGAAGCAGAAGGGGATCGACAAGCTGGTCGAGGAGGCGAGAGAGGACCAGAAGGAGAACGATCACGTATACATGGGACGAAAATGAAAGATGCAAAGGCACTTGTCAAACAAAGCATACTGAATGTATGGCCCTATTTCATCTCTTCGTACTCTTTTTTACATATATACCCACCTCTGAAAGCTGCCTGTTGGCCACACTTTGCGTTTTCGTGCATTATATCACAATGAGCAAGATGCGAACCTGGAACATCCGACAGAACACCAATCTTGCTCGGAAATAGGAAAATGTCTTCTTGACGGAGGATTACTAAACCGGCTTGTCGTCCCTTTTTCCATGGCGTGCATTCGCACATACCCTCTGTCCACGTTGCAGCTCAAATAAAACGATGTGATTCGCCAGACCACCAATATCAGATGTGGGGCAGTGACAGTCGCAACTGATGCAGAGACTCGCAAGTTAGAGCGGCTGCCACACTTTTTCATGCTTTACAACGAGCTGCAAGGACGGCTTGTCACAGCGGGATCAGCGAGTGTAATGCGGGCCTGTTCTTTTCGTGCGATCAGCCTCCGGTCCAACACATAAATACAGAGGCGGCCACGAAGTGCAGCACGACCACGCCAGAAGACGACGCGGCGCCTCTTTTTTATATTTCGGTCCCGCGACAGGCCAAACTGCACGTCACCTCGCTGCTACCACCAGCACAGCCTCCTCCTACTTCGACCCTTGACAAGACGATTCTCTCCTTCTCTCGAGTACAATTGCCACAAAGCCCGTACGAAGCTCACACGACGTCCCTCCAACATCGCCTCGGATCGAGCCTGCCCGCCTACTTGTGTTGCGAATTCAGACCTGTCCTGCTTGCTGCCTGTATTGCTGGCAGCCAGACCGCTTTGTCGATCAACCCGGCATGTACACCTTACAATAGGACGACGGATTCTATGCACCCCTTCTCCATCTTGACCCTCGGGATCTTTGTGGCCGGCTACATCACAGCTCGCTGGGACTTGGTTACTCGTCTCTATGAGCTGGCCATCTTCGCCTGGAACTACGGAGTCGTCGTACGAGAATCCCGTCCCTCCATTGACCCCAGAACGTGTTCCTGACTGCTTCGTATGACCACACATCACAGACTCGTGCCGCCCGGGGCTTTGCCGTGCTCTCCTTGTTTTTCGTCCTCATTTTCATCCCAGTGGAACGACTGGCAACAAGAGAGGCTAGTCTGGTAAGGCTTCCCCTCCCCCTGTCCGCAAGCGTGCCAGTTTACTGACTTGGCCCATCTGATGCTAGCATCCACGGTCTCCCGGGTACGGCATATCGGCGCGGGAGCAATTGAGGCGGCGCGGCTCTTTCTAAGCTCGGACGAACACCCTCTTCAGATTTAACGTGGCCCTCCGTTTCGTTGTGCCACTCCTCGCGGGTTGTCATGCCAGAGCATGATGGCCTGATGCGTATATTTTGGCCTATCGACATTGCGAGGTCGGAGCATCCTGGCGTTGTGGTGGGGTGGAAGAACTCGCCTCTCGATGTCTTTGTCGTTGCCGTTCTTGAGGACGCAGACGTGCATCATGTTGAGTTTGCCCTCAAGGTCGGGACATTCTTTCGAAGCAGCTCGCATCCGGTATCGCGCATCTATGAGCTCTGCGGACGACCGAACATGCACGTCCTAGGTCTGTCCAATGCCGTCGACAAGAACCCCGAGATCGATCCCTCCTGGGTCCGAGTCGCAACAGGCCCGGACCTGCGTATGCCCCAGGTCACTTGCGCCCGGGCCTCTAACATCCAGCTGGTCCTGTTCCGACGGCCCCTCCCTCACAGCATGCAGTACATATCCCTCAACCCCATCTCACTGGCCCTCGAGGACTGCTGCGACAGTTCGGGGGGCAGCCGAACAGAACCAATAGACGACATCGAGGCTGAAGATGAGAGGAAGGAGCGGCTGCGCAAAGAAAAGTATCAGCAGCTTCTCTCCAAACTCAAGCTGCACTCGGTGGTGCGGCGCACACCGTCGCCCAAGGAGCGCGCCCTCTCACGCATTGTCAATCAGATCAACTGGTCGTGGGAGCTCGAGCAGCTCCTGCAGAAGAACGTGTCGCGCATCGGAACCCGGTCGAAGCGTGTCCTCAGCATGTCCGAACGTGTTGTCGAGTCGGCCACCACCATGAAGGACAATGCGATCCACTGGGTCTGGGAGCTCATCATGCTGTATCTGGTGCCCGTAATAACGCGCATCTTCGTGCTTGGACTTTTAGGTCACCGCATCGCTGCCGAGATGCTGCTGCTCGTTCTAGAGTGGCGGGCGCGGCCGAGATACGCCGCCCTCAAGGACATATCGGCCACGGCGCAGCAGGTAGAAATCCGGCTGCTGCAGTTCTGCTACTGGCCTATGCAGTACGGCACACTGCGCCAGCGCAAGAACGACTGGGAGAGCGTGACGACCAGCCATCCGGACTACATACGATTTTACAACAGCCTCTGGCTGGTGGCTAACGACGTCATCATTGGCATCGCTCTGGGCTCGTATATCATCGACAACGCCGGATGGGTCGCCGAGCAAATCAGCAACCTGCTGAGCACTTACACGGTGGAGGCCCTGCAGAGGAGCATATCGTGGTTGATGGGGTGGCCGGCCGGCCTGAAGCTCAATGGCGAGCTGGCTGCTTTCCTAGGTGACCTCTTTTTATGGGTCATTGACTATTGGGCGAGTATGTCTGATCTTCTTTTCTGTCCCGTCCTGTCTGTCTGCTAACTTCTGGGCAAGGCTGCATCGAGACCCTCCGTCCGGCGCTGCCTCAGATCATTTGGTTTATCGGCTTCTCGAGCTTTGCTGGGGCCAGCATGCCGATTGCCCTCTTCTCCGACCTTCTATCCATCCTGACGATCCACATATATTCGTTCTACCTCGCATCGGCGCGTATTTACCACTGGCAGCTGTCCATCTTGATCTCGCTGTTCCACCTATTCCGGGGCAAGAAGCACAACGTCCTACGAAACCGGATCGACTCCTGTGACTATGACCTGGACCAGCTACTGGTCGGCACCATTCTGTTCACTTTTCTCTTCTTCCTCCTACCCACCGTCGTCGTGTTCTACCTCAATTTTGCCATTGCTCGAATGGTCATTATCACGTTGAAGGCTGTTTTTGACACTCTTCTCGCCTTTCTCAACCATTTTCCTCTGTTTGCCCTCATGCTTCGGGTCAAGGATCCCAGGCGTCTACCGGGTTAGTAGCCGTGGCCAAGCCGTGAAGAGAGAAATGCGCCAATGTGTACTAATTTGGTATTCTCCAGGCGGCATTCGTTTTGAACTTCGAGATACCCATAACTATATGCCCGCATCACCCAATTCTTCGTCGCCCAGCCATCCGTCCACCTCCATTATTTCCCTCAAGGTATGCGCCGCTTATATCAGAGAAGACTTGACTTTGAGAGTCTAACATACTATGCTTCATCTAGCCTATTCCTCTGTCTTTCAAGGCAATGTTCCATCAGTATTTTCGGATGGGCTCACGTATACGCAAACACTACGTGTCGCCACGTGTACTACTCTGCCTCTTGACCGGCAAGTTTGTGCCGCCGATCAATCGCAAGAATCTGTACAGTCTACAGTACAGCATGCTCCCAACTCGGCGCACGGGAATCTGGGAGATGTGGGAGGCGCTCAAGTCTCTGCCCCCACCCAGGGCCAAACGTATGGTGTTTCCGCGACTAAACACCAGCAGAAAGTACCCAGGGCAGAATGGAAGTAGTGGCCGGTCACGATTTTGACGCAACCAAGTTCGGGCTTACCCTGGTTTCTGATTTGCCAGTTTCCACACCATAATAATAAACCGATATACATAGTAAGATATCGTCTGCCGAATGCTCGTCGTCTGCATCGTTGGAAACAGTGTCGGCGTTCCATCGTGTGACATCACGTGACACGATAAATAGCTCATCGGGAACTGCCATCCCCAGACAAAGCTTTCCCCGCACGGCGCACCCATGCATGGCCAAATAAAATAAATAAAAGGCAGAACGGGAAAGGGCACTCCGGGTAGGCGTAAATGGAAGGTTCATAAAGGTCGCTGCTGCCTTCTCCTCATTCTCTCCTCATTTCGTAAATCCATTTTCCCTTCCGAATCTATTCGTTTTTGTGTTCCTGTGAGGCATCAACGGCTGCCCCGACTATAAATTCCATTATCAACGTCCACTAATACATCTGAATTTTATCTGTCCGATCCAATTGAGAGGCAGAGCTAGGCCTCTCATAGCTCCCAAGTGGAGTTTTTTGGCGCCGGAAGCAACGGCCGCCTGCACCATGTTTTCCGATGGGTCAACTAGAGAGAGAACTTGGCCGCTGGTTTCAAGATGCGAGTTGAATTGACAGCGCCGGCAGCTCGTGGGTTGTCGAACGGAGATGCTAGTCGCAGACTCCGCCTCCATGTTGAGGGTGGGCTTGACGATGGATGTCCACGTTTACGTCCAAGTTACGTCGTCGTCATATTGAAAAAACTTGCCAAGAATCCAAGCCTCCGCGGGGCTTCAGAGAAGAGAACGAAGCCGGTTTAGAGAAAGGAAAGAGCCTTGACCGGTCAATCCTACGACTGAAGAGAAACCAACGAAACGGAAAGCAAGGAGAAAACGGTAGATCTCCATCTGCTTGTGGTGAATGCAATACTTCAATTCCCCTATTTTCATTCATTCCTCTTTGCCTCGCCCGTCTCCAGGTCGGATATTTTTGGATGAAAATTTTTATTGTTTCTTTTTTTACAAGGTTCGGTTTGCCTTTCCCTCCATATTTACAAACCTCGAATTTCCTTATTATCTTGCTTTCGTGTTGTCGTTGATCGTACACTTGGGCAATACTTGACTGGATTGCGGCATCCCCCCACCAAACGTTCACTCTTTTATGCGGCCATGGTGGGTCGACAAAAAAACGGCGAGTGGCCAGAGAGATGCCAGCCTCGGGTCCCTCAGGAATGACAGGGGCAAGGCGTGCTGATTGTCGTTGTTTACGTCTGGATGCCATGGTTAGCTGCGAGTTTGGCGGGTGGAGACAAAGTTGCTCCCACTCGGCAAAGGCGGGGAAGGGGGGTAAAGACGTACGAACTTGGCCATGAGGGCAACCATCAGATCGAACAGACCAATGGCCTCGACGAAGGCGAAACCCAGAATGGCGTACTGGAACAGCTGGCCGCGGAGAGCCGGGTTGCGGGCAACACCCTGGATCAGGGCAGCGAACACCAGGCCGATACCGATACCGGCACCAGTCAGACCAATGGCGGCAGAGCCCATACCAATGTTCTTGGAGACCTCAACGGCAGCGTTGGCGATCTCCGAGCTGTACATGCGGCGGCCAGCGAAGGCGTTCTTGGTGGCGGCCTGGACGAGCAGGCTGGGGGTCTGCTGGCGCTTGACGGCCTGGAACGGGCTCGGGCGGGCGGCAGCTGGTGAGGGCAAAGTCAGCAACGATGCTCGCATTCACCAATTGATGGTCCATGCTGTTCGATTGGGCTTGTCCGGATGATCCGGAATGAAAAATATTTGAGGCCAGTTGTGTGATAAGCTCTAGCTCCGGGAGCTGCTCGAAAACACCTCATACAAAACGAGCAAGCCATTGAAAGCAATGCATCGGCGGAACAGAGGTGGAATTGATGCCAGACAAGCCAGTGCTTGGGGGGGTCAAAGCGGGGGAGGGGACATATCGAAAGAAAGCTGTCGGCGGCTTACCGGTGATGGTGCGCTTAGCAGCGACGGTCCGCATGGTAGGACGGGCGGCCTTGGTGGCCATGGTGGTCATTCTGGAGGCGAGGACGCGGGAAGCCATTGCGACGGTTATGGGAGACTGCGAAGGAGGCAGAAAAAAAAAGAGGATGCAGAAGATGGAGGGAAGATGGAAGAGGAAGAAAAAATGCAAAGCGAGGCAAGGCAAAAGATTTTTCTTTTGTTTGGGGTGTGGATAAGGGTGGGAGGAAAGGGAAGAAAAGGGGAGGGAAAGAAAAAATAGTGGGAGAAAAGCGAGAAAAGAGGGAAGGGGGGGCAGGGAAAGGAGAAAGGAGGAGCCGAGAATGGACGAAGGGGAATGAGTGAATTCAGTGCAAGCCGGGAAAAAAAAGAAGTGGGAACTACCGGGTCCCAGCTTGGCCTTGGTGGTTGATGGTGGGTACTCTCGGACAACCTCAGTCAAGACACCAACTACGGGACGAGGTATCCTTATGGAGCATGCGCTATACGGAGGCACAGAGGCATTCTGCTGCTACAGGGGCGATGGTTGACCTGATAGGTCAATGGGTGGGAGCTACAATGGGCGCTCAGGGCAAGCTTCGTCGAGCAGCCTCGTGGAGGCGTTCGTTTCCAAATCTTCCGGGGAAAAGTTCCCACTGTTTCGCCCAGGGCGTTTCGAGAGGATACAGAAGTCGAGGTGGCGCATGACGTTTGTCAGAAATGGAGGGGATGGCTGGATCCAGTCCGGCTGCTTGAGGCCAGACCAAGGCCTGAACCGAGAAAGACGGACGAGGCTCGACAATTGCGAAAGGACGACGAGGTGCTGTCGAGGGCATCAAGAAAGGATGGAGAAGGAAGAAACAAAGCTGCCAGGATTTGGGTGCGTCTGGTGTGCACTGGGGGTCCTCCGTTTCGGACAAAGCCGGAAGACAGACGAATTAGAACACGCAGAGAGCTAAGGGATTTGGCGAGGCATGTCCACCTTGCCGGAGTCAGTGCGGACAGCTACGATGATCAGTGGCGGCTTTGGAGATGGGACTGAGGGCCCCCAATGATGAAGCGGCCCCGACCCCTCTACGCTCCATGGGCTTTCGCTTGAACCCCATCACGACGGTGACGACTGTTTCTGAGCAGCCGCAAGCGCGAGAGACAGCCGTGGATGGGCGCGCTGCTGGGGAGGCATCGAATCTGAGCTGCGTTGAGATAAGATTTTTCCATTTGTGTGACGGAACACGCACGCGATAGATCCACGCCCTCTTCCCGCTGCTCTGGGCCTTCTTACTGGCTGCTTGCTGCTTCCGCCGCAGTCCAAATTTCGCCAAATAGTGGGTACGTGCAGCCTTAGCGGCAGCACCAGTGCAAAGCGCGTCAGGTACTGTGTACTCGTACTCTGCGGCTAATTTGCGGGCGACAAAGGTACCTGTACGGAGCACGGACAACTCTCGCTAAACAGAACGTGGACAACTCCGTTACGACATTTTCGTCGGCGAGCCCTACGCCGTTCCAGGCACGACATGGAAAACGGGAGGCACAGAACAGTTGTCTTCGGGCTCTCGGAAAGTGTTAGTCGGGAAGCGGCAGGGCCGTCTGCCCCCGCAAGCAGCTATTCTGCCCGGATTAACCAATGCTCTTCGTCTCAACACTCGCCAATCGATGTCCGGTACTTCTACAAAACATTTTTATCCTAGCAGAACATCTCCAGCGGGCAGCGGCGGATTCGACCTTGGCAGCCGCCGGGACGGTCTGTAACTCCAGGTTTAGCACCTTGTCGGAGCTGGATCTTATCCTGTGCCCAGCTGGACTGCTATAAATTCATTTGCCCGCCGTGTTTACCAGATCTTGCCAGATTAGGGTAGCGTGTTTTTTTTATTTTTCTGCTTACGTTTCCATTCGAGCGCCACACCCGCTTATTCGCATTTTTACGAGCTGTACGGAGTACTCCGTTATGATCCTTCCGTTTCATTCCAAGGTACCCAGGCTACTGCAACACAAGTCCTGCTTTCCTCGGAAACTCTCGGACATGCAGGTATCTTTTAGGTACAGTCCTGGACGAACAGCGAGTGCTTACAGGACGTCTGCGGTGGCTTACATTGTTTCTTGTGATAAAGCCGCTCTGCACAGACATCTTTATTTTCTCGGGGATCGTGGCCCCTATATTAAGACTCTGGAGTTTGCTGGATTAATGCTGCTTTCTGTGCTGTTAAAGCCCGTCCTGTGGGAACGTTCCCTTTAGCGCCCGAGAACAGAAGAAAACGGAGCCATGCTCCGTGGACACAGTATAAACAATGCTTGGATACTTTGGCTGTCTCGCTCGATACGGGGCCAGGATACCTGTCCCCAGTACGGGAATGACGAACCGTCTCGACCACACCCTAGCCGGCCATAAATCGGTGTCCAGTTAACGGATAGTCCTGCTCCGTTTTGGCTGCGATGCCATTGCGCAATGTGTGGATATAGTTGTGGTTTCTGCGGCGTTTGCAAGTGCGCTGTACCTTGCGTGACGACACTATTTTCCAGTGCTGCTCCACCACAACGGAAGCAGGTCCTCACGCAGTGGCTAAACATTGCTGGTCTACATCCCTTCTACTCCTACACTAACATCTAGCAGTACCCGAGGTATATGTCTCCCTGTCCGCTCTGTCCCGTCCGTCCCGTCTTCGAGATTGCATCCCTCATTCATCTGTCGTCTGCTGCAAGTCCTTTTTGGTATAGGTCTTGATGAACCCTGCCGGATCGCACGCCCGTTCCAAACTGATCCGGTTCTTCGCTGCCCACAGGCGCACAGCCGTCTTGGAGATGCGGATCCGCTGCACTTCTTTCGGCACGTCCTGCTTTTCAGACACTGCCGGTGCTGTCGCTGTCCCTCCATCCAGGACACCCAATGCTGTCGATGGGACGGCGCCCGTTGCCGCCACCACGGCTGCCGGTGCAGGCCCGGTCGCCGGCGCAGCCTTTCCACCACCCGTCGTTTCTGGCGCTGGGGACAACGAGCGGCCTTCGGGGCCAACCCCGACGCCGTGCTCGTCATTCCAAGCCAACAGCAGCGTGTTGCGATACTGACTTGGGGGCGGCCCCATGCCAGCATCTTCTGCGACCCCCATCTCTCGCAGAGCGAGCAGGCAGTCGTCCTGTGCAATATAGGTCGCCCGGCTACAGTCGGCAATGTCGATCACCAGCGCCGTCTCCTCGCTGCCGTCGCCAGCCAGGCCGCTGCTCTGCTCCGAGGGTACGTTCAGGCTCAGCAACCAGCGCACAATCTCGCCTGCCCAGAAACGCTTATAGCCCTTCTTGCCAAGATCCGAAATCGGCTTTTCTGGGCCACCAAGGACCTCTTCACGACGCGAAATCTCGTAGGATATGCCCATCAACAGTGCGCCCAGGCCCTTGCGCTGCCACGGGGGAAACACTAGGATGCAGGCAAGATTGTTGTTGTCCCACGACATCTTCTCCTTGGAGAAAAAGCCGATGACGCGCGAGCGCGGCAGAGAGCCGACGCCCTCCTGTCCATCAGACGCGGTGGCGGACGTCTCTGCTGTAGGCGGTGGCGGTGTGTAGACAAGCAAGAAGTAGTGGAAACCGGTGACGTCAAAGAAGACGGACTTGTTGTCGAGGAAGAGCTTGGCAAAGAGCGACAAGTTTTGGCAGAAGAGCTGGTTGAGTTAGCACAGAGGGCAACCGTAGGCTCTGCCAGCTTCACTCACCCCGTCCTTTTCGCCATCCACCTCCCAGATGCTCCATTCGCCCTCGTCCTTGACCACCTGCTCGACATACTGAACTTCCGGCTCGCCACCGCCCCTTCTGCGCCTGGTCTTCGGGGTTGGCTGCAGAGGCACCCGCACCGTCCGGATGCCCTTGGGATGTACGTAGACCTTCTCTCCCGGGATCTGAAACTGTCGCTCACAGGCCTGCACATGACCCCACCAAGGCACGATCTCCTTGGAGTACTTGAAGCACCATGGACAGACGTACAGGCGGTCCAGTATGGGCTGGGGATTGCGATGGGCTCCGTGGTGGTTGTCCTTTCCGCTTCCCTGGCCGGGATGGGCGCCGGCCGGGTGGCCCTTGCCGTGATGCGTGCTTCCTGACGTCTCGCCCAGCACTTCCTTGCCGTAGTACGACGGGTACCACGCGCGGAAGCAGATCTTTCCCAGGACAACCTTGTCGATGTTACGATCAGGCTGACCGGAGCCGGGCGGCGGTGGAGGTGCCTTGAGCGACGAGCCGACGGAGGACGTTCCTGGGCCCATGGATGCCACTTTCAGCAGCCTGGGCGACAAGAGCGGCTGCTTCTGCTGTTGTGGAGGCAGGGGTGGCGGTCGGATCTCCGTGGCTGACGGAAGCTGGCTGGTGGTCGGGGAAGACGGGGTGTGATCAACGGCAGGTTCTGCTATGCGTGCCGCAGGCGCTGTGGCGGCAGCCTGGGCTGTCGTCCTCTTGGGGCGACGCATCGATGAAGCTGTCCGGTCGACGGCTTCGCCTTCTTTCTCGCCGTCTTCTGCTTCTTCGTCGTCTTCCTTCTCCTTCCCCTCTTCCTCTTCCTCTCCTTCTCGGTCGTCTTCCTCGGAGCTAGATTCGGCCGAGGACGCCTCGGCTTCAGAATCAGGAACCGTCTCTGACGTCTTGGCCGAACGTCTCGTCTTCCGTTCCGGCTCTGGCTGTCGCCTTTTCCGCGCCTTTCTCTCGTGGCTCGTGTCGGCACTCGTCGTGTTGCCACCTCGCTTTTCCCTTCTCGTGCCCAAATCCTCTCTGTCGGGTTCCTGCGCAGCCTGGGCGGCAGCCGTATCGAGGTCTCGCCGTGGCCGTCCTCGACCGCGCGCCTTCACTCTGCTGCCATCGGGAGGCTTCGCTACAGCGCGCAATGACCGTCCTTGGGACGTTGGTTTCGGTGGTACGGAGAGTGGGGAAGGAGGACTCGATATTTGGCGCGTCACACGTCGTGTCCGGCCGTTCTCGTCGGGCGGTGGCTTGCTCTGTTCCTCCTCTTGGAGGCGCTTTCGTTTCAGGGCTGGCATAGTGGAAGAAGGCTCCTCTTGCTATGTGCAATCTTATTCCGGTACAAGGCGGCTGGCCGGCCGCTCTCTGCGGTCGAATCGGTCGATCTCAGTCTGTCCAACATACGAGGTCGAAAGGGGACGGCATCGCCATCCTCTCTGTTTTCTCTGTTGGTTGTAGATAGTCTTCTATTGAGCTGCAAGTCACGTCGCTGCAGAAGCGGGCAGCACTATATCACGTGACCACACACGTGACATCGATGAGCCGCTCAGGGCTCTTCTTTTGGCGGTTACAATTTTTAGGAAACCTAGAAACTCTTTGTTGTCCCAACACCAAACTCTTTCTCTCGCACGTCGAGATGGTTGCCCACTGTGTGATCTCCTCATGCTGGCCTCGAGGATTGTCCGTCAACGGGATGCGGTGCGGCTTGGCCCAGAATTGGGCCTTGGCTTGAACCACATCTCCCATATTCCACTGCGTTATTCGTCTACAGAAGCCGCCGAGCCGAAGAAAAGTGCCGGGACTACATTCAGCTGGCGCCGTCATCGAAGGTTCCCAAAGTACCTCCGCGACTCGCCCAATAGGACATTGGCGTTGCGGCTCCGGTCGCGAACGACGCCGCTGACTTTTGCGATATGGCAGCGGTTCGAGGCGGCAGCGAGGAGTCGGAGCCTGCGACTCCCAATCATGACACTGCAGATGATGATACGGAAGGATGAGGCGCATCTGACGACCAGCCTCTCGCAGAGCCTGTGTGACGATAGGCAGTGGCGCAGTCGACTGAACAGCCTTGCATTCAAAGGCATCTCTGAAGGGGACATGCAGCACTGGCTTTGGATTCTGGAAGGAAAGGATGCAGATGAGCAGGTAGAACGGTTTGTGTCGGTGGACCGGCCGAAGCCCATATTTCTTCTGTTCCAGCTCCTACGGCACGAGCAGACATTTCTCAAGGGCAGCTCTCTCCAGTCGCTCTACGACTACGTCTATCGCCACCACGTTTACTCCAAGGCGTCACCTCCGGACGCAGCGTTGCCGTTTGGAGCGGTGCGACGCACACTGGACTCCGGGCTGAACATGACACGGTGGAACTTTGCCACGCTGGTCCGGCTTCTCGTGTACCATTACCTGCGGGTGTGGCCGTCGGCACTTCCAGCCCTTGCGAAACTGGTGTGTTCGTACGTCGAGATAACACAGCAGATGGCCAAGAACGGGCGGAAGGCGTACGCGGACTCGTGCTTTATCTTCAACTACGCGCTCTTGCTGTTCCAGCGCAAGTCTTCCGTGCACCCAGTGTTCCACATGCGGTACAACTGGCGGGCGCAGAAGCTCATGCTTGCCATGTCGACGACGCTGCGGCGACCGTTGCTCATCAGCCGGTCGGGCTTCCGGGCGATCCGCAGGGTGATGCTGGCGCTGGGCAAGTCGCCAACAGAGCGACGGGTGGCCCTACGAATGATACGGACGTGGCCGCCGTACCGACGAGACTGGGACGGTCTGGACGAGAAACGGCAGCCGGAAGACGACTTCAGCCGGAGTGTCCGGGCGGGGGTTCTCATGCACGAGGCAGGATATGCAGAGATGGAGCATGACCGTGCCCTCAGCGTGCTGGGTGGCGTGCTGCCAGGCGAGGCTCCGACGGTGCAGACGCGATCGCTGAGCCCGCGAACGTGGACCGGCCGTCAGGCGAACCTAAACGTATTCTCGACGTGGGCGGCACGAGTGAAGGCAACGCGCGACATCAACGAGGCGTGGCACGAGTTCCAGACGACGCCGAGGGAGGGGCTGCAGCCGAGCGTGCAGGTGTACGCGGAGATGTTTAAGAAGCTTGTGGCGATCCCAGTCAGCCAGCTCCCGGTGCCAGCCCATGCGTTGCTGGCGGGAGATGCGCGCGAAGTGTTCTCGGTCAACGATACGACGCTCACGGCGTTTGAGAAACAGAGACTGCGGCCGCCGACGGTGGAGGCGCTGTACGGGCAGATGCTGCAGACGAGCACGCGGCCGGTGGGCGACTGTCTCTCGGTGCTGATACAGCACGCACCGTCGATGCAGGCAGCGATGCGGTATCTGCACGACAGTCCGCTGGACAAGGCGGCCATTGCAGCACTGCAGCTCCCCCACGGGCCAGCGGCGCGCAGGCCTACGGCGGACGTGTTGCAGCAGATTCCTCTGAACAACCTGGGGGCGTACATCTTGTTGATGTGCCGGTTCCAGCCGCGACTGGCGGCCGAGCCTGCTCGACTGGGCAAGATGCGGCGGGCAGGGCTGATCCACCACGCGATCGACCTCTGTGCACAACGGCTGCCGCTGCTGCTAGACGACGGGCAGCCGTACAAGGCGCCGTGGCACACGATTCTACAAACGCTGGCGCAGCCCAAGTTGCTGGTCAGCGCGGAGAACACGCAAGACCGGCGGTTCCACGACCGGGAGGCGCTGTGTCTGGCGCTGCGGGTGTTTGGGCTGGTGAAGCGGGCGGGCGGCGTGGATGTGGCGGTGTTGGACAGTCTCTGCAAGGCGACGCAAAAGTGTCTGCGGTGGGCGGACGGCAGCGTGGCGAGACCGACGGCCTCGGCCACGGACGGCGACCTGCAGGCGGTGTTGCGGATGGCCCATGCGACGATCGTGTCTGCGTTTGGGGAGATGGCGGGATGGACGGGCGGCGACGGACACCCGGCGACGGCGCACAACGTGACGGCCGGCAGCCTACAGAGCTATCTGCAGACGTTGGGGTATCTGGGAGACATGGAGGGGATGGTGTGGACGGTGGGCTGGATGCTGCGGATGTGGGCAGACGAGACGGTGCTGGAGGATGCCAAGGACGTGGAGAGCGGACAGCACTCGACCATGTGCCGTGTGTTTGTCATGTTCCGGGCGTTTGCGGAGACGCAGGTGGCCAGCACGGTGTTGGAGCAGCTGGCACGGCAAATGGAGTCGTTGCAGGAAAGCCAGTGCTGCACGTGGCGATGGCCGACGACAAAGGATGCCGACGACTTTGTGCGGTGGCACCGACAGGAACACAATGCTGAATTTTGGGCTCGAGTGCGTCCGGGGGTGTGAGTAGGAATGTCGAGAGGTGTTTATGGAGTGAATAGAGGCAGGTTATGATAGTACGATGATGGCGCTTATTTGTACTGAATACTATACGATAAAGGAATTAACGTTTGCACTGAATTAGGAGCTTATTATTGAATATACAATTGACCAATAGCGTTGAGCCTAGTTCTAAACTCCCAACCTCCCACAATTCACCACAGCAATGCCGAGACCTATTCACCGAGCCAACGTGCCGCTCTTCGTTTCGCCTGTTGTTGGACCGACGCGTTGCGAGTCGGATTTTGCATTTGGCGCGCTCCAGAGAAGCCTTGACGGCCCACATGCAGCGATTGGGACGTCTTGTTTACCACTCCTTGGATGCAGAGCAGGCGACGCGAGGGCAGGTCAGCCCTGTGCGTACGGCTGCCCGAGTCGACGATGACGGGTCCACGGTCGCTGGCGGTGAACTACGAGCCGCCACTGACGGTGACGGACGAGGGAACGGCAATGGACGCGCTGCTGGCGACGGCGCGTGCATGCAGCGACGACACGGACTATCTCGAGCTGGCACTGGACGACTTTGAGATCTACCGGGACCCAGACCGGGCGCAGGCACGTCTAACGTCGCTGCACCACCTCGGGACAGACGAGCGGCAGAGTCCACGGCTGTACATGGACGGCATCCTCAGTACGGGCAGCAGCAGCGGGCAGCAGTTTTACGTGCAGCGCGTGCCCGTGATGGAGGCACCAGTAGACAACTACGGCACGGACAGCGACACGGCAGCGGCGAGTGTGTGGGTGCGGTCGTCGCTGGGCCGCGAGCGCAACGTGTTCTACCGGCTGGGACGGCCGTCGGTGGTGTACGGGCGCTTCTTTGGGCCGTACCTCTGGATCGTCGATCTGGGCAAGCACTTTGTCGACTACTGCGCCGACCTGACCGACGACGGCCGTGACGTGCGACTGTCGCTCTTCAAGACGGCCTTTGCACGCTGGCTGCGTCATGTGCACGCCAACTCGACGGTACGGCAGCAGTGGCAGGCACAGCTGGCCGGTGGCGACGACTTCCGCACGGCCGTCACGGCCCATCGCGAGTATCTCTGGCGCGAGGTCAGCTCGATCCTAGGCGAGTCACGTGCCCGGACAATGGCCTTTTTCCGTGAGGTCTCGTGCCAGTTCTACCGCAACTGGACGCCCGACCTGGACCGCCAGCCGCTGCAGCCGACTGTGGTGACGCCCTACAACTACCGTCTCTTTGCCCATCTGGCCATTGGGCCCTACCTGCAGGAGACGGCCGGCCAGGGTGTCGCCGCCCGTGACGACCCGCCCTCGATCCTGCCCCAGCGCCAGCCGGCCTTTCGCACTGGTCCAACCTCGATCGACAAGGCCGCTGCGCTGCGGGCCATCCAGCCCGGCGACGTGGTCTCCTGTCTGCGCGACTCGCCCGCCTCTGGGTCCGGCTGGAGCGACGAGGGCGAGCACAGCCCGTTCTGGTACGCCCTCGTGCATAGGGTCACGGGGGTCGACCCCGACGCGCGCCGCTTCGACGTTGCCTGGCTCTATGCCCCCGAACACACCACCTGTCGCCAGATGCGCTATCCCTGGCCCAACGAGCTCTTCCTCTCGGACCACTGCACCTGCGACGAGCCCGCCTTTTTGGCTGAGCGCGACGTCGTCGCCGTCCACTCGGTCGACTGGTTTGGCCGCCCCGACAGCACCGCTGACTTCTTCGTCCGCCAGACGTATCTGCACCAAGACAAGCGTTTCGTCCGCCTGTGTGGCGACCATACTGTCTGTCCGACCAGCCGGTCGCGGCTCGGACGGCGATCCCTGTTTGGCGACCTGGGTGCTGGCCTGGACGATGCCGTCCGTCCTTTTGCCGTTGGTGACACCGTGCTGGCGACGTTGGCCAAAGACGACGTTCGCTCGGAGCCGTTTGAAATTGTGGATTTGTTTGCAGCGGAGGAGGACAGCGTTCCCATAGCGAGGCTGCGGCGGCTGCTCCGACGACGCACAGTCGACCCCGACGCACCAGCGGCACCCGAAAACGAGCTCGTGTATAGCCAGCAGGTCCTGTCGCTGCGCACCAGCTGCATCGTCGGCCGTTGTGTCGTCCGCGTCTTTCACGCTGGCAGCAAGATCCCGTCGCCGTACAATCGAGGCGGAGCGGGAAATCTATTTATCCTGACCCACCGTGAAGTTGGCTTAGTCAGCAACAAAACCACATACATCCCCCTGGACCCCAAGGACAAGCTCTCCCTGCGCCAAGGCTTCGACCCGAGGCCCACGTGCCAGCGCAAGCTGCGGGCGCTGGACCTGTTCTGCGGCTGCGGCAGTCTGGGGCGCGGGCTAGAGGACAGCGGCGTGGTGGAGACGCGCTGGGCCAACGACATCTGGGACCGGGCGATCCACACGCTGATGGCGAACCGGACGACAGCAGACGCGGTTGAGCCATTCCTGGGCTCGGCCGACGAGCTGCTGGCCCGCGCACTACAAGGCCGGTACTCACGTGCCGTGCCAGCGCCGGGCGAGGTGGACCTGATCTCGGGCGGCAGTCCATGCCAGGGCTTCTCGGCCCTGACGAGCGACAAGGCCGCGCCCAAGCAGTACAAAAACCGGTCGATGGTGGCTTCGTTTGCGTCCATGGTGGACCTGTACCGGCCAGCCTACGGCGTGCTGGAGAACGTGCCGGCCTTTGTGGCGCGCCAGTCGCGACAAACAGACGCCCAGCAGGAACACCGCGAAGACATATTTGGCCAGCTGCTGTGTGCCCTCGTTGGTCTGGGCTACCAGGTGGCCGTCCATCTGGGCAACGCCTGGGCCTATGGCGCCCCTCAGACGCGTCAGCGTGTGTTTTTGTTGTTTGCCGCGCCCGCCGTCCGCCTGCCGGTCTTTCCGCTGCCCTCACACGATACACCAGCCGGCGTGCATGCAACTGCGGCCGTCGGTGGCCTCGCCAATGGGGACTGCATCGCTGCCGCCTGGGAGGGTCCTACGGCCTTTCCCTTTCTGTCCATTGGCCGCGCCACTGCTGACCTCCAGATGGGCCCGGCCGGCCGCATCGACGACGGCCTCGTCGACGTCTGCATTCCCCATCCTGACCACCGCACCTGCGTCGACACATCCGACCACATGCGTCCCCAGATCGCCTACGTGCCAGCCTTTCCCCGCGGCATGAATATGCCCCGCGCCATGGCCCGTCGTCGCCAAGACCCCGCGTCCACGTCGTCGCTCCGGTCTCTCTTCAACGATCACGTGATCAATGCCAAAATGAACACCAACGCCTACAAACGCGTCGACCCGACCCGTCTGCTCGCCACCGTCACCACGAATTGCAACGTCGCCGACGCCTGGACGGGCGCCGTCCTGCACTGGCGCCACAATCGGCCTCTGACCATCCTCGAGGTCCGTCGGGCCCAGGGCATGCCCGATGATGACGTCCTCATCGGCTCGCCCAAGGATCAGTGGAAGATGGTCGGCAATGCTGTCGCCCGGCCGCTCGCTATGGCCATCGGCCTGGCCGTGCGTGAGTCCTGGCTCGGCAGTTTGGACGAAGACAGACCGTCCGTGACAGCCACAGCCACAACCACAGCCACCACCACAGCCACCTCGCCCATCACCTTGCCGTTCAAGCAGAACCGTATCTTCAAGACGAGCGTGCGCAGGTCCACCGTCTCTGGTGCCACCGTCGTCTCGCTGGGCGACTGGATGGACGAAGACCAGCCCCGGAAGAGGCCGCCTGTTGTCGTGGTCGACCTGACGGCGAAGCGGCCGCGCTACGACAGCGACAGCGAGGCCACTATGGTGGGCAACGATGAGTGCAGTTAGCATGGGTGTAGTGCAAGACGATTTATGTACAAGTACTCCGTAGTTTGTAGTCCATTGCCTTTGGCTCTATACCCTAATACTACGCCCGCTGATAAGATTAGTCAGCGGCCATTCGAGGGCAAGCCAGCTGCAGGACATGTAGACACCAGCCCGAAGGCGGCAACCAGATTGTAGACAGTATTGGACATGACGAGGAAAAGAGAAGAAAAGAGCAGTGTAGGAGCGCATCATTTCTGTTACAAAACTCACGGCCATAAATGCATACATGCTCTGCATGTCTTACTCCAAGGATCCTTATACGAGAACGTGTCTGTTGGTCGGTATCTAGGACGCGAATCGCTGGCTGTGTGACGGCCACGCTGACGAGTGCCTGCACCCGCTGCACTTGGGCCCCAGAATCCGGCTTTGCAGAAGGATGTCCGCGCCGAGATACGCTCGCGATGCCGAGTAGACCTCCGCGTTGTTCAGCCGCGCCGCGTTCTGGAAGAGAAAGTACGCGATGCTACTCAGGTTGTACTTGTCCAGATAGACGCCAAGCGGCAGCAACAAGTCCTCGGGCAGATCGAAGCCGTCTGTGAGATACGGAAACCGGGCCAGCGTGTCGAAGTAGTCCAGAAAGGCCTGGAGCGTCACTTGGTCGGGACTACACAATATAATTGATCTCCCAACAGCTCAGAAATAAACCTAACCCTTTAGAAAGCCTTTTGACTATGTAATTCAACCATTTCCTTATGTATCTTACGGCGGCCTCGGCCTTGCAGGAAATATAGTCCGTTCTGCAGTGTATAGTACACTAGGCTTCTTTCTGCGAAGGTCCACCCATCCCATAAGCAAGCAGGAAAAGAAGGCCACCCCACCGGTCCCCACGGCGATATAAAAGACATGGCCATCTCTTGGAATAAGCATAGAGCACGCCGGGTAGCTGGTCAGCTGTTGCAATGTTCTGATCGAAATATCGAATGGCAGTGAATGGGCCTGGATAGAGACCAGAGGCTGAAAGGAAGAAAGGAAGAGTCAGCCCGTG
Source organism: Grosmannia huntii (assembly GCA_019925595.1). Taxonomy (NCBI): domain Eukaryota; kingdom Fungi; phylum Ascomycota; class Sordariomycetes; order Ophiostomatales; family Ophiostomataceae; genus Grosmannia; species Grosmannia huntii. Next base: position 234,173 of record JADHKJ010000023.1, read on the forward strand.
TTGTGTGGACGATGTGGTGATATACATGGGCGCCACTTACAGTCTGCACGGCAGAACCACGTCCCAGATGCCCCAAAGGACCCAATACGGTCGACGGGAGGCCATGGCGACCGGCACCAGCGCATCGTCGCCCCGTCTCCGGTTCCACAGCAGTCAGACGACTCCTTCAGGTGGCCACCATAGCATCGGCTTGAACGTCACTTGGGCATTCGGATACGGTCCGCGAAGCTGCGTATGTTGACCTATATATCTTTTCGTCTATCCCTGACTATGAAACCATCTAATCATTGTCACTCAGGCTATTCTGGCAGCAAAGGTCTATCTGGCGACACTTTTGAAGACGTACAAAGTAGACGCTAGGGACCATGATAATCAGATAAAGATGGGTGCAATACTCGAGACTACTGATCCCCTCGTCGTCACTAGCCAAGGCTCTTGGTCCCTTTAATGTGTTTATTTTCGCTGCTCTCAGTTGCTCTTATATGGAATAATGCATTACCGAAGCTTAAGTTGGACACATATATTGTCGAGTTATATATATTTCTGGGTTCGAAATAAACGACCTTATTAGAAACAGCATATTGAATATTGGTGGTACATGTGAATACGATCAGCTTTGTATGTAAGCTGGGGTGATCACGTGTAGAAGGCAAACCACCAAACAAAGCGGAATCAGTTACGATACATACTCACACGTACTCTTGTACTCCTACATGAACCGGAGCCACTGCGGGTCCAATTCCCTGAATCACTCTTTCTTGCCGCCCGACATGTGCCAGAGGGCCAGCGGTTGGATGAGAGGCGTGAAGAGGCGTCAAGCAGAAGAGGCCGTCAAAGCCAAACCAGCCAATCATGGATTAGCGTACAACCGGTTCTCGAACAGAAACAAGGAGACTATTCAGTGGGTCCTGAGAATCCCACTAAACCTCATTGGACAAGAGCATCCGATTTTTGTTTTGTATTTTAGGGTGCTGTCGCTTTCATCGTTCGTTTAACCGTCTATCTCTGGCGAGAACTTCGTATAGCGCATCCACAGTCCACAGGAAGGACGACCCTGTTGGATCGAGCCAGGACATCCTGGTTGGCGGCTCCGGGAATTAGGTGCTCTTTTCCGTCTAGACTTCTTTGACCCGGTACCTTGCTCGCAGAGGACAAGGCTCCACAAAGAGATGGCAACGGGCGAAGAAGGGACTGAAAACGCGGCCTGCAACAAAGGAAAAGAACCTGGCCGTGGGAGACGATGACTGGTAGACAGGCGCTGCCTTGCTTTCGGACCATGAGACGCACCCTGGCCCAACATGCCGGTCTCGATCTGCTCTGCAAAAAAAGACCTGCAGCTGGCAGATATGGCCGACGGGAAAGCCCTTTGGCACGGACGCCTGTCTCTCATCTGCCGGAGCGTATCTAGACCCCAACAGAGACAGACACATAAGAGCAAGCCAGATGCACCTCCTTTGTCTCGAGTGTAACGGCCCCACGGCCTCTCGTAAAGTCCAGCTTTCGTTTTGCCATCCCCTCGTCACAATTGCACCCGCTGCCACTCGTTTCGCAGCCGGCCTTTTTTTTTCCTTCCCTCTGCCCCTGGTCTTGTCGCCTGACTGTCACCCGAGCCCAAAGGTCGTTTCATCTAGTGGTTCCGGCCTTGCCCTTCTGAGCCTCGCCGGTCTTGCATCACCCTTCCTGTGGCGCCCTTCCCTTCCGTCTCGTTATTCTCCCGGCTTTATTTCAACTTCCTCCCATCCTTCTCTTCTGCAACAGCACTCACACTTTTTTCTCTCCTTTCTCCCTCTCTTCTCTTCGTCGCTTTATTCCGTAGTCTTGTCGCTGGCTTTACTCTCTTTCACATATTTTCATCGTTCCAGACCAGCCTACTCTAATCGGCTTTGTATTAGCCATTTCTTTTGTTGTGTCTGCCATTGTAAAGAGCTTTGTGAGCTCGCGCCGACGAAAATCACTTGAACGAACTGTTCTTGTTCTTTCCTAATCTCGCCTTGTTCACTGTGGACAGCTGGCTTCTGTCCGTCTTCATATACATATCTTTCCCTCTATCCCCTTCTCCCCTGCTCATCTGTTTCCATTTCTGAAAAAGACGCTTCTGTTTTTGACAAACAAGATCACCAAACAAAACCTATTACCAACTACTCTAAACCCAGCACTTACCAAACAGCACCAGCCATGCATCTCGCATACTCTTCGGTGCTTCTTCTCTGGACGACTGCTGTAGTGGCTGGTCCACTGCGGCCGCACATCCGGAGAACCACCGGTGGCTACTCCAACGATACAAAAATATATGCCGCTGCCAGTTTGTTTGCTACTTCATTGACGTCATCGACTTCGATAAGCATGGCAAGCACTCTCAATTTGGGTCCCTTATCCGGCACGATAACAGCATCTAGCCTGGTGACGTCTGCCTCTTCTGACAAAACCACTGCGATAGCCAGCACTGCGATGATCAGCTCGACGGAAACCAGTTTGACAGTGTCCAGTTCGACAACATCCAGTTCGGCAGCACTCTCGACGGCAACCAGCTCAACAACCATCCCAACGACAAGCAGCTCGTCAGCAAGCAGCTCGACGGAAAGAAACCCAACAGTCACCGCCTTGACGGCTGCCACTTCGTCATCGTCGACCTCGTCGGCGTCGCAAACCTCACAGACCGTCACATTCGTCACATCAGACGGCCTTGTGATTCCGGCCACAAGCGGCAGCAGGAATGCGTCTACGGCAACAGCTACAAAATCGTTGACTACGTCAGCCAAATCGTCCACATCGTCCACATCGTCCACATCGTCCACGTCGTCCACATCGTCCACATCGTCCACGTCGTCCACATCGTCCACATTGTCCACGTCATCCAGCAGTGTTGCACCCGAGTCCTTGTCCATGTTCACGACCTCAGCAACCCCGTCTAGTGGCTCAATTGCAAATACGACATCCGTCGGACACGCAACCGCCAGCGGCACGACTGCGGCCGGGACTGCTGGCGTGACACCTTCGCCGTTCCTGGCCACCGCTTCTGGCGTGACCACAGTGAAAACACCACAGACCACCTCCTCTTCAGTTTCGTCATCATCGTCGACGTCGGCCTCCTCGTCGACGTCGGCCTCCTCGTCGTTTTCAACACTGCCAAGCTCGGCCTCGTCCACCCAGGTGACAACATCGACATCCTCTTCATCTGCTTCGTCTGCATCATCTGCGGTCTCCAGCCTGACAGCCTCGCTGACTAACACGATTCTACCGACAATCATACAGTCGACAGCACCAACAGGAACGGCCACGACGGTGTCGTCGGCTGTGTACGCCAACAACCTGGCCACGGCGAAGCGGCTGAACGCGGTGTTTGGAATCACGACTACGGACACAGCCTGCTCCAGTGGCCAGGCAGCCTGCATCGACGGCAACCTGATGGAGTGCGACGCCAGCCAAAGCAGGTTCGCGCTCCTTTCGACCTGTGGAACCGGGACAAGCTGCTTCGCCATGCCAGAGAACGTGACGAGCGGCGTGTTGGTCGGCTGTGTCGACACGGTCACGGCCGCGAACATCCTAGGGATCTCCTCGTATGACACGACCGCTGCAAGCAGCACGTCTCTGTCCGCCAGTACAACCTCGAGCACGGCCACGTCCTCTGCCACGGTCAACACGTCTGCTATCATCGCCTCGTCCTCTACCTCGGTGCGCCATTCGGATGTGACCACCACGACCATCATCGTGAGTGCGTCTTCGTCGGCCTCGACCTCGGAGGAGGCCACAACGACCGTCACCGTGGCCACTCCGTCCGTGACGACAAAGGAGATCACTAAGGGGACTGCAACAGTCACACAGACCAAGTCTGAGATCCGAACGGCCGTAACGACTGTTACGGAGCTGCCGTCCTCGACCTTTTCACCAATCTCCATTCCGTTGACCATCATTCCGGTGACAGAGAGTATTGCAACAACACCGACAGCAGATGCAGCAGTGGCAGAAACGACAACAGCTGCTAGCGGCAATGTCGGAACAACCACTACCACCACCGTCACTGAAACCGTTACTGCAACCGTCAGCGTGCACGACACCGTGACGAATTTCCTGACAGTGACAGCAACGGTGACGGCATCTGTTCTTGTCACATGAGACGAGCAGATGTGAACGCAATAGTCTTTTTTTATCTTTCTTCTTTCTTCTTTCTTCTTTCTTCTTTTTTCCTTCTGTTGAGCTTTTGGGATACCCTTGTGGATGGATTCTCCCACAATATAAGACCGTGCTTCCTTTATGACAAACTTAGAAGCTCTAATATATTTCTCTTGTGATTTATTGGAAAGCAGCCCAAAACACGTGATTCAAGCACTTTCTGCCGTTTGAAGATGTCAATGCCGAGCATTCCTTCCGTTCAGGGAACAGACGTGGCTTACAGTTTCGCGCATGAAAAGTGGACCAGTCAGTTGAGTGGGGCTCTCGCTCTCCAAAATAGTACGTAGTTCAAAGCGGTGGGAAAGATCTGCCGTCATTTTTACAAGAGGAAAAAAAAGCAGGACATCCACATTGTTCTTCCACCGTGCAGACGACGCAGTCAAAGGACCGAGACGAAAGCAGCGATGGAGGCTTCAGAGGACTTCCGGTCGCAGCAGCAGAAGATCCAGGCTGCCCTGGTCGCCGTCAACCGCAGCACCAACAGCATCACGAGCGAGGACCTGACGTTTCAGCGCACAGTCAACCCTACCGTAGCATCACAGCTCGACGACAATGCGGCCCGGCTCTTACGCCTGACGAACAAGCTGCTCAAAGCCTCGGCTGCGTCCACCGGACGAAAGGCCCCGCTGGAGCTGGAGGATGCAGACGATGTGGACCTCAATTGGCAAGGCGTGGTCGATGTAATCGATGCCCTGCTGGAAAAGGCCGACACCAGCCTGGACGAGTACACGGGCATGCTCAAGCGCAAGGATGCACCTACTACTGAAGTGGTGAGTCCGGCACGCGTGATGGAAGCTCGGCAGCCCAGCCTGGGTAGCTGACCTCTTTGTTTCTTTGTTTGCAGGGCCCCGAGTCAAAGAAACCGAAGCCAACGACAGAGAGACTGGACTGGTCCATCCGCCGGGCCAACATGGCCAAGCCACAGGAGCTCTTCGAGCACAAGCCGGACAATTTCGACAAGGGGCCTTGGAAGCCGCTGCTTACGGCCAAACCACACGCCATGGTGCCGCTGGCCGAGAGCCTGACGACGTTTGTGGACGAGAACGAATTAGTACAGTAAGGAACGGAAGATGCATTCCGACCCGGAGCAGAGCTAACACATTGTAGATACAAGCATCCCTACGAAACGGAAATCACACAGATGCGGTATCCGGAGGCGGTTTACCACACGAGCGAGCCGATTCGGTACCAGCCAACAGACGGGGCCAAGGCGATATGGGTGGACACGTTCGAAGGCGTGCAGACAATGCTGGAGGAGCTGCGACAGGCGGACGTGATTGCGGTAGATTTAGAGCACCATGACTTCCGCACGTACACGGGACTCCTGTCGCTTATGCAGATCAGCACGCGCGAGAAGGACTGGGTGGTGGACACGTTGATGCCATGGCGCCATCGGCTCGAGATCCTCAACGAGGTGTTTGCAGACCCAACAAAAATCAAGGTACGAGCTGCTCTTCTGTCTGATCCCAGGTGGATGGCTAACAAGCGGTCTCCTTAGGTGTTTCACGGCGCAACAAGCGACATTGTCTGGCTTCAGCGGGACCTAGGCCTGTACATTGTCGGGCTGTTTGATACGTATTTTGCATGCGACTGCCTGGAGTATCCGGCACGAAGCCTGGCATATCTGCTCAAGAAGTTTGTCGACTTTGACGCAGACAAGAAGTACCAGATGGCCGACTGGCGGATCCGGTGAGTTCTAGGCGGGAAGACGGAAGATGACCGTGTTGTCCTTTGGCTACTGACATGTGCTACGTGCAGGCCCCTGCCCGAGGAGATGCTCTTCTATGCCCGGTCTGACACGCACTTCCTGCTGTACGTCTACGACATGGTGCGCAACGAGCTAGCGGAAAAATCCGAAAAGCTGCTGCCGGAAGCCAGCCTGACAGGGTACGTGCTGCAGCGGTCCAAGGAGACCTCGCTGCTGCGACACGAGGTAGCGCTGTGCGACCCGGAGACAGGACTGGGCAGTCGTGGATGGCTCAACAGCCTCATGCGGACATATTCGGCGCTCAGCGGCGAGCAGTTTGCGGTGTTCAAGGCGCTCTTCCGGTGGCGGGACGATCTGGCGCGACGGCTGGACGAGAGCCCGGGGTACATTATGCCGATTCGATCGGTGGGCGACATATCACGGATTCTACCGTCGGATCGCAAGGCGATGTGGAGCCTGCTCAACAACGCGGCACGGGAGACCAAGTCGTCGATGGAGGAGATCTTTCTGCTGATCCAGCAGGCGAAGGTGCGCGGTGCTGGCGGGCCAAGCTCAGCCGAGTTCCTGCGGTCGGACGCAGTCGGGGTGGCGTCGAAACCGGCCTTTGGCAGGGGGACAGGCCGGGAGGCGCGAGAGGCAGAGCGAGCCAAGGAGCTGGCGAAGCTGCCGAACATTAGCGAAGTGCGCAGCGGGGTGTCGCAGCTCTGGGGCGCAACGCCGATCGGCAGCAAGAAGAAGGCAGCGAACGAGGAGGAGGCGGTGACGGGAGTGCACATGGACACGCCGTGGTTCTCGTTTGTGCAGGCGGCAGTGGCAGCAGGGATCCTCAGTCCGGCGGCTGAGGCGACAGCGAAAGCGACAGCAGCCGAGGAGGAGTACATTGAGTTTCCGCAGGCGGCCGGGACGCCGGTGGTGCCCAGTCGGACAGTCACCGCTGCTGCAGCGAAGGCGACGGCACCAGCAGATGACACGTCTTCGTCATCTTCATCATCATCGTCGTCTTCGGAAGACTCGTCTTCGGAAGAAGAGTTCACGCTGAAGGGAGGCAAGAAGAGCAAGAAGGGGGCCAACAAGGGCAGCATTTCGGCAGCGGCAAAAGCAGGAAAGAAGGCGAAAGGCGAGGAGGGCGAGGCCAGCAGCGGACAGACGCAGACTTCAGATAGCGACGGAGGGGCACCGGTTGGCGGCGAGGAGTTTGTGCCATTCAACTACGATACGGCCGGATCGGTGATGAACGCGAAGAAGACGGACCAGAAGGCGACGGGCAGCAGGAAGAAGGTGTTTGACCCGTACCGGCCGAAGACGGGTGCGGACGGACCCAAAGGCGCAAGACGGATGCACTTCGAGAAGAACGGCAAGTCGGCTACGTTCAAGAAGTAAAGCAGGGAGAGAGTGCAGCCGCAGTACTCGGCATTTTTAGGACTGCTGGCTGTAGCGAGGGAAACGGAGTATTTCTTTGAAAGCATGTACTTATAGCTGGCATCCAAACGGGCATACGACTTCTTGGTCTGTATCCTAGATGGTGTTGTCCCGAGGTGCAGAAGATAAGACGTGATTGTTTCATAATGTGACGAGTGCGTGGTTGCATATTGTGCTGGATATAGTGATGTGGACGGATACAACGATACTCCACCGCCTAAGCTAGGAAAATGGGAGCTAACGACAGGTGGAGCTTCAGCAGCATCACAACGACGGTCCTGAGAGTCGATCTGACACGCTGCTAACGATCACGAGATGCCACAGCCATGTTCTGTGTGGGACAGAGAGGCGCCGGGACGAACGACATACTGCAACCTGCAGACACAATGACAGCGACAGCAACGACAGCAGGAGGAGGGGAGACGGTGGTGTTTCCATTTGACGAGCCGGACGCTCGGCTGGAGGACTTTCTGGACGACAAGCTGCAGTCGGCGGCCGACCTGGAGACGGTGGACGCGCTGCTTGTAGACGCAGCGACCCAGCAGACGGTGCTGCAGGCGCAGCTGGAGGGTGCAGCGGCAGCGCTGACGGCAGCCCAGAAGACGACGGCAGAGCAGGAAGCCGTGTTGGCGGGACAGCTGGACGAGTTTGCGGCGCTGGAGCAGGAGGTCAGCGCGCGACTGGCGGCGGTGCGGGCATCAGACGTGCCAGAGGCGGTGGTGCAGCGGCTGCAGCAGCCCATGGACCGGCTGCGTCGCGTGTCGACAGCGCTGCGGTACGTGCAGCTACTGGCGGACGTGGCGGCGCTGGCGGCAGCAGCACGAGAGGCCCTACCGGCGGACCCGCGAACGGCGCTGGAGCCGTACGGCCGGCTGCGGCAGCTCGGCCGGGAGCTGCAGACAGAAACGGAGGCGAGCGATGGCGGAGCGGGATTGCACGTGACCGCGCACGTGACCGCAGTAGCGGACAGTCTCTGGGCGGACATGAACCGGACGATGCGAGCGGAGCTGGAGGCGGTGCTGGCAGCACGGGGCTGGCCACGGGTGGACGCGGCGGTGCGTGCAGACGAGTCCTGGCGGGACGTGTTTGCGAAGCTGGTGGACCTGCAGGCGCCGGAGATCCTGGCACGGGCGCAGGCCACGGACGCAGCAGCGGACACAGTGCTGCTCCCAATGGACGTCATGGCGCAGATCTTTGTGCACGAGTTCCGGTACCACTTCCTGAGCAGCCGGCGAACGGCGGACCCGCGCCAGACGGCGGACGTGTGCTTCCCGTGGCTGCTGGAGCGTGTGGGCGCGTGGGCCGACTTTATGCGCGACAGCTTCGCCGACCTCTTGGCGGCGCGGTTTGGCGGCACGGCGGTGGACGCGGCCGTGACGACGCTGTATGTCGACCCGGCGTGTGCTCTGGTGGCGGCGCTGCTACCGGTGATGCGCGAAAAGGTCGGCCGGACGGTCGCGTGGGCGGTGCAACAGCTGAACCAACAACCACCGTCATGCGAAGCACAGCCACAGCCACAGCCGTTTCTGTGTGCCTTTCTCGTGCAGCTGCACACGCTGGACGACGAGCTGCGCACGCGCTTTGGCTACGACGGCGGCCATGACTCGACGGCCCGCTGGCCTGGTCTGGCTGCTGACGTGCTCCAGGACCACTTTGCCGTCTGGCTGCAGGCCGAACAGGACGGCGCCCTAGCGCGGTACCGCAGCATCGTGGACGCGGCCGACGGCCACGCCATCGACTACGATTACGGCAGCATCGTGCAGAACGCCCACTCGGGCGCTCCCACCATGGCCCGCTCCAAGCCGACCGTCGCTGCTGTTCGCGTCATGGATCTCCTGCAGGCCGTCACCGCCCAGTATCGCGGCGTCCGCCAGTTCGCCCACCGGCTCCGCTTCCTCGTCGACATCCAGGCCACCGTGCTGGACGCGTACGACGACCGTCTGCGCGGCTCGCTCGAGGCCTATGCCGCCATGACGTCGGCCGTCGGCCGCACCCTCCATGGCGTCACGCGCGACCAGCTGGCTGCCCTCGACGGCACCGGCGCCCTCGAGACCCTGTGTCGCGTCTACGGCAGCGCCGACTACGTTGTGCACACACTGCAGGATCTAGGGGATGACGAGGTGAGGGAATAAAGGGGAAAACGGAAAAATATATAGATACTGACTAATCAGTTCTTCATCCGCCTCTGGGATGAACTGCAGACAAGGGCGGCCGCGGGCGGCGACCAACCAAGCCAGGAACGTGCGCTGTTGCGGGCGGCGAGGCCGGGACACGAAGACGGCGGTGGCGCGCTCTTTGACGAGACCATGGCAGCCTTTGGCCGGCGCCGCAAAACCGCACAGGACTTTCTCGTAGCCGCGCTGGTCGAGTCACACCGCAAGGCCTTCCGGCCGTACGTGCTGCGAACCCAATGGACGACGGTGGCCGAGGGAACAAGCGGGATAGTCGACCCGGCAGACCTGGCCATCACGGCAGAACTGGACGAGCCTCTTCGGGTAGGTGATTTTTTTTTTTCATTTTTTCATTCTTTCTTTCTTTCTTTTTTCTTTTTCTTTTTTCTTCTTTCCATTTCTCCCTTTTTCCCTAACATCTCAGGTCATCCGACGCAACCTCGACTTTCTCTCGCGGACCCTCGGCACAGCCGCCCTGCGCCGTATTGTGCGTGGTGCCTTTGAAAAGTTGCAGGAACTCTTGTGGAGCGAAGTGCTCGTCGCCCACAGCTTCTCAGCCCTGGGCGCCGCCCAGCTCGCCCGCGACGTCGCCGCCGTCGCCGCCCTGGCCGAGCAGTACGTTCCGCGCTCGGCCGCGGCCGCGATCGAGGGCCTGCGCGAGGGCCTGCAGCTACTCAACCTGCCCGTCGAAGCCTCCTCCACCGAACCCACCATCACCCTCCGCCAAGCCACTGACCGCGTCTTTGTCGACAATGCCGAGGCCAAGAAGCTGCTGCAGGACCTGGGCCTGGCCACGCTGACGCCGGCAAACGCCCGGCAAATCCTGCAGCGACGGGTCGAAAGCAGCGGATAGGACGAACGTACTTGTGCACGTGACTCGACATGTGACACGACACGTGCTCAATTCATAGAGTAAATACGTTTATACAAGAATGATACCTATCCCAGGCTTTCCTCATCCCCTGTCCCCTAATTGATCGCCCGCATGGTCGCCTCCACGACGGCAAACGTGCCGGCACTCACAGGCATGGCACGCAGCAGAGTCGGAGCGAGGCCACGCCAGAAGCCGCGGAAGCCGTCAGCCCGCCAGATCTGGGCGAAACAGTCGCGCATGGTGCGGAAGCGCTGGTCAGCCGGGACGAGGGCATCGGTCTGCATCTTGCTCTTGACGACGTCAAAGGGATACGAGGCTAGCCAGAGGGCCTCGCCAGCAAGGCCGCCATACAGGGCGACCTTGTAGGCGGGCACCTCCTTGCGGGCGATCTTGTTGCGCGCGGCATCAGCGTTCATGAGCCACTCAAAGGTGAGGAACCAGACGCCGTAGGCTTGGGCCTCGCGCCAGAGCGTGACGGCCTGGCCGCGGAAGAGGCCACGACCGACGCCCTGCAGGCCGCCACCGCTCTGAGCCACCAGCTGGCGGACACAGTCGACCGGGCCGGCATACAGACGCTGGCCGCCGTGTGGCTGTGTCTGCAGACGGATGCGGACGTGTTCGATTGGCCCCGACAGACCGGCGTTGGCCAGGCCGGCAAACGCGCCCGCCGCATAGTACTCGCCGTACGTCAGCTCTGGCCGGCCGCGTGCCGTCTGTGCCCGCGCCTCGAACCAGCGCCGCGCCTGGTGGAAGGCCCCAAACTGCACCGACACACACGCCCCGATGCCCAGCAGTGGCGTGAGTGTGCCCTTGTAAAAGGCCAGCGGCCCCTCGTGCCGCCAGATCGCCGCCGCCGCCTCGCCGGCTCCCGTGTACGCCGTGCTCGTCTGCAGCCGCACCTTGATAATGTCAAACGGCTGGCCTGCCCGCGTCAGCAGTCGACAACCAGACGGGAACGTCAGATCCATGCAGACCGCCACTTACCCAGTAGCACCTGGGCTACACCGCCTGCCGCGCCTGCAAACAGATCCTTGGCCGTCTGCAGCGCACTGCCCTCGTGGTTCAGCTCGTCCAGGATGCCTGCCTCGTCCGCCATGGTGCCGTTCTGCGTCCTGTGCTTGTGTCGTGTGTGCGGCAGCTGTGTTTGTGTGCGGCGAGCTGCGTGCGGCCCTCGCGCTCTGTGCTGTGTGCTCCAGGTGCGTTTGATGTTGAAATACGTATTACGGAGTACGGAATCAATTATAAGCATGGGTCGTCGAATGGCAATTAAACCCGTCGCAAAAACGTAAAAATTGGCGGCTGGGAAGGGGGCTTACTTGCCAGACGGACAGCCAACTGTGCTTTCCTAGAACGGAGCTTGGCCGCCGCCCGCTGCTGCCCCACCGACAAAATTACGTGCTCCAATCCGCCATCGGCGAGGCAGGAAAGAGCGAAGAAAGATTTGAACTAGAATAGAAAGAAAAGAAGAGGTTAAGGAAAAAAAGAGGTTAAGGAAAAAAAGAAATAAAAAAGAGTGAAAGAAAGGAAGGAGAAAAGAAAAGAAAGAAAGACGCAGGAAAAAAAAAGAACCCCGAAGCACGATTATCTTCGGCAGTGATTGCAACCTTTATATTCAAAGTCTCGCTAGATTCACAGAGCCCAATGCGCTCACAATGCTTTCCGCCCTTCCCCCATTCCCCAGCCTTCATACACGGCTGATCTTGCTCCCTTTCTGCTCATTGTGCGCCTCCGCCTGAATCTGGATCGCCTCCTTCAGCTTGGCCACCACGTCCGGCTGGCTGCTGAATGCCATCTGCAGCAGCTCGTCCAGCTCCCGCTCGATCTTGACCACATTCTTGCCGCCAAGCTTACGTGACGTCGCCTCGTGCACCTGCCGGCCCCATTTCTGCGTAAAAGCCGTAATCGACCGTCGCAGCGCCTCGTCCAGCTGCTCGCTCACATCCTGGTCTGTCCCCGATCCTGCTGCTGCTGCTGCTGTCCCGACCGTAGACAGGCTGCCCGATGTCGCGCTTTTCTCTCCGGCCCCGGTCACTGCCCCCGACACGACGCCCGTGGCCCGCGACCAGAGCGAGTTCCCCGGGATAAATGCGCTGAAATAACCTACCAGATTCTGCGCCATGCTCAGCGCGTCCCAGATCTGCCCAAAGTGCTGCATGTCCCCGCTGCTGCGAATGTCGCCGATTTCCAGCGAGAGCAGCTCGTTCTTCAGAATCAGCAGGTTCTTAATCATGAACAAATCCGCATCGGTGCTGCTGCGACTCGACTTTATGCGCGACTCGGCCCGTTGCAGCGCCAAGATCGTTTCCTTGACAATCTTGAACACAACAGGGCTGTCTCGTTGCTGTATCGTCGTGTCAGCAGGAAGGAAAGGGAAAGAGATAAAGAAGCACGTACGCAGCGCTCCTTGGGCATGGCTTGGTCGAACTTGATCAGCAGCTCCAGCGCATGTCGCACCGGCGGATATGCATTCAATGATGCATGGCCATTCGCAGTAGAGATAATCTTCAGCGCTTCCGGCACCACTGGCGCTTTCGTAATCGTCTTTGCTATTTCTGCCTCAAAAAGGGCATCGGCAAACACCCACAGGTGTTCCGTTAGCAGCCGAGCTGCCAGTTGCCGACTGTGCGTTGCCAGAGCCGTCGTCTCGTCTTCGTCCTCATCTTCGTCTTCGTAGTCCAGGAGAAGGTACTCGTGCGTCACCCACCCGAGCACGTTGCAGACAATTGTCAGGTCGGCCGTTGCCGAGAGTGCCGTCTGCAGATTTGTAGCCAGTGGTGCAATGTTGACGGCGTTGACAAGCTCACCGCGATGTCCTCGTATCGCCATGAAGGCCGACTCGGCCTGCGTGCTATACTGCGGCTCAACGGCAAACACCCGGACAAACAGTAGCGACTCTTGGTGCGACCGCTCGAAGCTCTGCTTGATAAAGTTCCGCGATGCCGTCTCAGTCGCCGTGCCCTTGGCCTCGCTGCGGAAAGCCTCCACCTCCTTATGCACAATCGACCGGAGATTCTGGTCCCGCCAGCCCAGATATGTGCGGAGGAGATTGTTTGCCGTGTTGACGTAGACTGAAAAGCTCTGACGCCCAGACCACGGCGCACCAGCCTGGTCGTAAGACTTTCCCATCACGAGCTGCACGTTGGGGATTAGCGAATACGATCCGTCTACAAGCAGCTCTTCGAATCGACCGTAGGCCAGCGCGTGTTGTGCCGATTCCGACTGCGTCGTCGCGATCTGCCTTGACAGCTCCGCCGTCACCTTCTCCAGCCGGGAGTTGAAGCCCACTTCGAGCAGATGCAGTGCCTTGGTCAGCAGAGACTGGTATCGCGCAAGGTAGGTTTCTGCATCACGGTATGTCGGCTGAAAAGTGTCAGCTCAGCTTGCACTCTGCATGCGTTTGGAAGACCGTGGGCCACGTACGTGTTTTGTCATAAACGCAATGCAGGCGTCCAGGTTGGACAGTATCTCCCCAAAGCTTTCGTCATCGACAAGGCGGCTTGCACCTATAGCATTGAGACGGCGCGTGACGCTGTCTGCATAGGCATAGTAGTAAAGATCCGTGCCAACCTCATCGGCCAGTTTCTCCAACCTCCGCTGCTCCGACAGGAGGTCATTACATTGCGACTGAAAGGACGTTGTTTGCTCCTCAACAGCCCGAAATGAGTCTGCAAGGGACGAAAGCAGCTGCAATGTCCCGTTTGCATCGTCGATCAGCCCGCCGAGGTGTCTCTCCGTCATTTCTAGCTGGTCTCTGTAGAGCCTAGGGGGGTTGTCAGCTTGGGACCTCCACAGATGTGGGTGGAATGACGGTCACGCACGTGAATTCCTGCTGGCTTGCGTCGAGCAGCTCGGCGTCGTAGGAGTCGAGAAGAGGTGGGACTTCATTCTGTAGCAGCCACTCGGCATCCGCGCCTTCGACACAAAGCGCCTCTAGCGTGACCACTCTCTTCTTCCTGTGTTTTCTCATGTCCTGCCTTTCCTTCTCCTTCGCCCCGTCTCGGCCGCGGCTGCCGGCTGTCTTCATTGGCATCCTCAATGCTGCTGCTTCTTCTGCCGCCGTCGTAATGACCTTTAGTCGCAAAGCTTCGTTTTTCAGCTCCGGGAAAGATCTTGAACGCCCCATCAGCGCCTCTGCGTGCGCCTGTAGCATATCACTCTCCTCATCGTCGTCCGATTCTTCTTCTAGCAGCTTGTCGAGAGGCTCGACCACATCTGCCGACTGGGAAGTGCCCTGTACAGCGGAAAACGGCGGTCAGCAAGACGGTACAGGCCGGTATGAAGGGGCAAACACACGTTTGGCTGTTGCAGCAGCGACTCTCGACGTCGATGTCCAGGGCCTTGAGCGGCATTGCGCCCGCGTTGCAGCTCCGGCACAAAGCTGTACCAGGAGTCTTCGTACATTGCTAGCACACAGAGGTGGGTCACAAAGAGGAAGACGTGGGTAGCGGGGCGGATTGCCTGGTGCCTCCGGGGGGCAAGCAGACAGCGCAATGCGGATTGTCGTCTTTTGGTGGAGGTTGCGATGTTGAACGCCAGGGGACACGAAACATACGGCACTACGACGGCCATTAATGTGGGGTGCTGTCTAGTGGGGCGCGACTGCCCGCTTGGGAGCTAGGCGGTGTTGATGTCTCTTTCCTATTTTGTCATCACAGCTGTCTAAGAAGATCTCTCGAGGCAGGAACGACGGCTTTCGAAGGAAAAGGGTCGTAATATTACAAAGGGTGCATTTTGAGCTTAATAGAACTTGTGATATCCATTTCCATACTTTCAGCACTTTGAAATTTGCAACCAGAAGCATATGCCGGACTTCAAAATGGAAGTCACCAAAGCTGTTGCCAAGATAGAGCCCACTCCTTTAGAAAGGATTGTGGGTTTAAAAAAACTCAGACACCGTTCAGAACTACCTGGACAATACTGCTAGAGGCTTGGCCACGAAAGACGTGGTTGCCAAGATCGAAACAGACATCGAAAGAGTGGAAGCTGAGTATGCTTTGACATCCGACCCGTAGGAAATCAGTCGTCTCCAGTTTGAAGTACTTGAACTCCGCTGCAATATCGTTGATATTCAAGGGTATGCAATGGATGATCTCCAACGGTAAGACTTTGTCAGCTCCCTCCTGCGTTTGATAGGATAGCAAGCATCTAAGCTTATCCAGTCCACTAAACACAACCGAACGCGACCTCAAATGTGTTCAAATGCTTCTTTGGGTCGTAATCATCAACACGTTCGGGATCATTTTGCTGCTAATTGGGGGAGTACTGTCTTACTACTGGAAGAAGAGCTGGACACAGGACGATGGGGCTCCATCAAATCAGAGGGCAGGGAATGCAACACTTTTCGCACTAGCAATTGAACTAAGGCCGCCATACCTCGCAAACAGAATAAGAAAAAAAACACCATTGAAAACCAGCGACGGTCTGCAATGGCATCAATGCGTACAGCCACTCGAAATTTGTCCAGTCTGGCGACGCGGCCGTGCCAAGCAGCTGTCCGGTGGACAAGCACTATACCTGGCCGAGGACCACAGCGAGGCGGACGTCGACGTCGCGGAAGCAGAGCGTTTAAGTTGCTTGGCGTCGGCGTGTTCTCTGCCGCAGCATACTATGCCTACGACGCCTCCAGCAGCATGGCGAAGGAGAAGCCGGCGCCGAATGTGGTGATTCCCAAGGCAGAGATGGAGTTTGAGCAGGCCAAGACGGCGGGAGACAGCTCGCAACATCGACAGATCAAGAACAGCGTCGAGAAGCCGGGCGTGTTCGCGTGGGGATCAAACGTCGGACGGGTGGTGGCGCCGGACTCAAAGGAGACAACGATTAAGAGGCCACGACGCATCGCCGCCTTTGACGGTCAGCTGCTGCGCGACCTGCAGCTGGACCGTGACCTCGGGGTGGCAGTGACGGAAAAGGGCGACGTGCTGCAGTGGGGGACGGCATTCTGGGGCAAGAACGCAACGGCCACCGAGCCGACGGCGACGATGACCGGCAAAGACATTGTCAAAGTGACGCTCTCAAAGGACCGCATCATCGCGCTGTCGTCCAGTGGGACGGTGTATTCGCTGCCGGCTTCACAGTCAGACCAGCAGCTGGCGGCCATGTCCAGCAGCACGACAACGGCCTCTTCCTTGCAGCCATCCTGGTGGCGACGGGTCTTCTGGAGCTCGGGGTCTACAATTATGCCGCTCAGCAGCTTCCGCATCATGACGCCGACGCTCTCGTGGGGCGAGCGAGTGGTGGATGTGCAGGGCGGACTGGAGCACTGTCTGCTGCTGACATCCACCGGCCGCGTGTTCTCGGCCGTCTCGAGCCTCGTGTCCTATCCGGCACGGGGACAGCTTGGCCTGCCCGGGGTGACGTGGGAGACGCGTCTCGAGGGTCCCATCGACCATCCACACGAGGTTCCGGGGTTGCGTAACATCGCCGTCTCCAAGATCGCCGCGGGCGACCATCACTCGCTGGTGCTGTCCAAAGACGGCCGGGTCTTTGCGTTTGGCGACAATGCGGCTGGCCAGTTGGGTGTGCCGGTGCAGCCCAGCGTCCCGTTCGTGGCCCAGCCGGTGGAGATATCGGTGCAGAAGCTGTACGAGGCTGACGGGCTCTCGGAGAAGACACGACTCGCCCGGCCGCCTCGGGTCACGTCGATCGCTGCCGGTGGCGCGAACTCGTTCTTCACCGTCGATGTCGAGGCTCTCGCGGACATACAGAGAAGGTCAACTGCAGACACCTGGGCCTGCGGATCGGGGCTCTACGGCAATCTGGGCACGGGCAAGTGGACGCACATCTCGGCCAATGGCCCCAGCAAGGTCAAGGCGCTGTCGGGCCTGTCCGAGTACAGCGAGGCCCAGGGCAGGACGGTGCCCATCGGTCTGGCCAGTCTGGCCGTCGGCGCGACGCACGCGGGCGCCGTTCTAAGCAACGCCACGCACATCTCGGCGCCGTCCAGCACAGAGCCCAGCTGGGGCTCCGAGGTGCTCTGGTGGGGTGGCAACGAGTTCTACCAGCTGGGCACGGGGCGACGGAACAATGAGTGCGAGCCGGTGCACATCGGCCAGCTGGAGGCCACGGCAGCAGAGCTGAAGAAGCCGAACGCGGAGACGAATATGACGGGCGAACGCGAGCGGCTGGAACTCCTCCCACGAGCAACAGTGCGGCTGGGCGGAGGCAAAGGCCGCAAGGTCAGCACGCAGCAGCACATTGTTTGCGGGCGCTTTGTGTCTGCCGTGTACTTGTCGGCATGAATTGCGGGTAGCAGGCAGCGACATCGGAAGGACTCGGCTGGACCCCTCTCCCCTCAACTGGCAGCATATTAATAGTACGGCGTGCGTTTCATTCCTCCTGATCCTGAATCTCGAGTCCACGTGACACTACCAGCTTCCCGAAAGAGTGGATTACAAATAATAGGAGCTGACAGCATCGCCTAAAATTAGGCTGGCCGACAATCCTGCTTCTCGACCAGAACGCCGCCTTCTCTGCTCTCTGCCTTTTGCCTTTTTTCCTTCTCCTCTCTCCCACATGCGGGTGATCGCCGTCCGTGCAGAGACAAGAACGCATATTCCCCCACGTGGCGGCTGTCTGACTGCGCCCAGATGCAGAAAAACGACGTCCCCCAGGTGTCTTAATGTTAGCGGCTCTCCCAGAAGGCCATCCGGGCTAGCCTCGTGCACGTCTGACAGGGGGGAAGGCCACTAAGGCAGCCTGGCACGAGATCGGGCGTCTTGAATGTGGGGGCAGTTCTCGTCACTGCGCCGCGGGCAAAAAAGAAGGGAAAACGAGAGTTGACTGTCAGCCAGCATTGCTGTCTCTCGTGCTCCTGTCGCTCATTTGTCACATCTCATCCATTCTGTCATTTTGGGCCTCTTTCTTTCTCTTGTTGCATTGTCCGGCCGGCCGTGGCAGGCTCGTTGTGCTGCACTCGATCGATTCTCGCGACTTCGAACTTGCTTTTGCTACCGTTTCTGTCTCTCGGCCCCATGGATCGCCTCTCCCACTTCCGCCGCCACAAGAAGGCTGCAGCCACTGCGACGGCAGTGGCAGCAGCAGCAGCAGTCTCCGCCTCACCGGGAACGATGACGAGAGCACTCACGGAACCGATCGCGTCGACTCTGCCGGCGGAGACGACATCTACACCCAAGACAGCCTCTATTGTGGCCGGCGACATCGCAGCCCAAACGTCCGACGACACTGCCAGCATCCACTCAATAGCGCACATGGTGCCGCCGTTCTCCTCCTTTCGTCGCGTTCGGCGCTCATCGCCACAGCCGCCAGGATCTGGGCCCGGAACAGGAGCAGGAGCAGGACAAGGACAGGTGCAGGGCCAAGACGTCGTCCGGACACGGCAGTCATCGCGACCATCGCGAACGTCTCGCTCGCCCTTCCGCGACCTCCTCCGTCCGTCCACGAAGAGGTCACGTGAGTCCCACCCAGGCAACGTGGCCACGCCATTGTCTCAGCCCGAGTCGCCCACAACGGCCCTGAACAGCCGGTTGCAGAGCATTGTGCTGCCAGCGAAGGCGGACAGCTCTCGCCCTTCCACTCGGAAAGGACGGCTGACCCCCAGCCGGCTGGCAGCACAGGACCGCAAGCCCAAGCTGCCTCCGTTCCTGGACATAACGCCCGAAGGTGAGCTCGTTCTCCAGCCACACTGTTTCGCCGTTTCGGTCGTCTCTTGCTAACGAGAAGGGATCAGAGATCAACCGCAGGTTTCGGAAGCTTCTCTCGCTCGAACAATGGCGGATGAAGGACTCGTGTGTCTCGCCGGCGGGACGATGGGCGCGCGTGACGGGCAGCTACTTGCGGGTGCTCGACCGCTACGCCAACATCCAGCCATGGGACCGGAACCGGGTGCGGTTGCAGGTGCCGCCAGGTCGCATCGACTACATCAACGCGTCGCCCATTGTGCTGACGACAACGGCTGCAGCCGCGACCGCACGGCCGCCCGACCGCTACATCGCCATGCAGGGGCCCAAGAAGTCGTCAGTCGACCACGTGTGGCGCATGGTCTACGAGCAGCTGCGGTCGCCGGCCGTCATCGTCATGCTGACCGAGACTCACGAGGGCAGCATGGAGAAGTGCTACCCCTACTACCCCCTGCAACCGGACGACCCGCCGATGCTGATCAACCAGCGCGACGAGTTTGGCGACGGCTTCCATGCCAGTGTGCGCTGTGCCGCCGTCGACGTGCTGCTCGAGGGCGCCATTGAGCAGCGCCGCATTGTGCTGCGCGTCCATCGCAAGGCCGTCGACCCCAAATCGCGTGTGCCGTCGCCGGCAACCGTGGAAGCGGCAAGAGTATCGCCAGAGACAGCTGCTGACGGAGACGAGATAGCCGTGCAGACTGTGGCTGTGGGAGTCAGCAGACGCGACGATGCCGGCACCAGATCGGATTCTGCTGCCGGCCTCTCGTTGTCGCCGGCATCGTCCCCTGCCGGACCAGAGACGGATATGGATCTGGAGGTGGAAACAGGCTTACCCGAGATCAACTACGAGGACTACGAGGACGAGCGGATCGTGTACCACTTTCTATACAAGAAGTGGCCCGATTTTGGCGTACCGGCGCTCGCAGACGTCGACAGCTTCTTTGCCCTGATGCGGCTGTCGGCGGAGAAGAACGCGGACGTGGACAACCCGCGCGTCGTGCACTGCAGCGCCGGAGTTGGCCGGTCGGGCACCTTTATCGCGCTGGAGCACCTGGTGCGCGAGCTGGACGCGGGCGTGCTGGAGAACTACGACAGCGCGGATGAGGCGGGCGGGCTGGACGAGGCCGACCAGGGCAACCGGAGTGCCAGTGAGGCCGAGTCTGCCAGTGAAGGCGGCGAGAGCCGGAGTCAGAGCCGGAACCAGGGCGAGTTGCAGCCGGGAGCGGCCGAGGCCAACGACCTCATCTTCACGACAGTCGACCAGCTGCGCGAGCAGCGGCGGACAATGGTGCAGGCAGACGCGCAGTATCACTTTATCTACCAGGTGCTGCGGAAGCTGTGGCTGGACAAGTACGGCACCGGCGACGGCGATGCAGAAGAGATGCAGGGCCTGGAGGAGAGCACAGGGCCGGGCGACGAGGACGACGTCGCATCTGAGCCGGCGCCGAAACGGCTGGAAGTCGACCCTTTTGTAGGGTGACGGTTTTTTGTTTTCTTTGCTCTTTGTTTCCTTATTTCTTTTTTACCTTTTTCGTGTTCCCTTTTTCCTGTCTCCTTCTTCCCTTTCTTCCATGTCTCATGGTTCACGTTCTATGCCTT
Organism: Grosmannia huntii; assembly: GCA_019925595.1. Lineage (NCBI taxonomy): Eukaryota > Fungi > Ascomycota > Sordariomycetes > Ophiostomatales > Ophiostomataceae > Grosmannia > Grosmannia huntii. The sequence goes on from JADHKJ010000023.1 coordinate 254,750, forward strand.
TTCCGCTTCGCCTCTTTCTCTTTTTCGTATCTTTCAAGCGAGGCGTGGCAATTGGTTGGCACCGGATTTCATTGTTGCATCGTTGCTGCATCCCAAGGCGACAAGCTTCACACGTACGATAAGATACCACAGCATTGCATAGGGCGGCATACGGTTGAGGAGCCCACTGGGCGCTAACAGACAAATACAGCAAAGAGCATTGGCTACCTTCCGTTTGGATTACGCGCTCGGTGAAGTTTTTGCGCTTTGCGCTCCACGTTTTACGTTATGCTTTTGCCTCTTTACTTTTTTCCACTTGCGGCCCTCATGTCACAAGCATGCCATGCTACCACGGAATCCGATTATTCCAGAATTGTCCCACGTCGACACGGCCGTTCTCCCGTTTCGGTATCGGATCTGCAAGGTGTGCCAAAACAGTGCTCGGTACGGTCGGCCTGCAGAAGTCGTACTCGTATCCTGCTTGCAGGGCACAAACGTGGACACAAACCGTGGCGCAAACATGGGCAAAACAACAGGTGGACAAATGCCATGGAGAAAGCGTCCGATAGCCTTCCGCTTGCGGTAAGCCTGCAGGCTGTGGCCTCGTATACGGAGTATTCGTACGTCGTACTCCGTACGATACTTACGGGCCTTCCAGTCGTTGGCCACGTGTGGAAGGGCCGTATTGTTACTGTACGATTTGCCTCTGTACGAGCACCGGATAGCGATTTTCCTCTTTGCGTTTTAGCGTCCGAAGCAGGAGATGACCGAGAGATGTGCTAATTTGACAGCTCTGCCGGACAGGACGGTCAAGGCACATGGCAGACAGGGGTGGTCTGGCAGACCGCGGTGATGCGGCGAGCTGGCGCTCTTCTCCGTACGTCGTGCTGCAGGTGGATACGCCTATCTGGCCAATTCGTTCGAGAAGTGCCCTAGAAGCCTGGCGACCGGGGGCCCAATTTACCAAGGTTCCGAGTGTCGTCACCTGTCGTGTTCGTTCCCAGGACTCGTACATAGTATGGAGAAGGGGAAGACGGCCGCGACAGGTCAGCCGGAGAATATGGAGACTGGACATTCCGCCATGCCGAGCCAGCGGGGGACGTATCCAAGGGGATTCCTGCGGCCTGAAGGGAATCCATCTGTTCATCTCGGGAGAACGGCAGCGAAGAGGACGGGCAGGCGAGATTAGACGAACCGGTGAGCGTGGTGGTGGCCACGCAAACGGCACGCCGCTGATTGGCCTGTCGTCTGGGCAGATGGGGCGATGGACTGACGGCCAGAAGCAGTATCGCAGACGAGGACGAAGACGAGGACGAAGACGAGGACGAAGACGGACTGCTCGTCCTTACGAATGCTTCGTAATACGTTCCCGTACCTGCTACTCGTAACTGGAACCGCGCGCGGCAAGGAAAGAACCCAGCGAAAAAAACAGGTCATGCGACAGGCTGGCGGAGCACGCTGTGGCCGCTCGCTCCTTCCCTCCCTTGCACACACGTTGCAGAGATGGCCTGATGATCAGCGCCGTCCAGCCAGGCGCCGAAACATGCCCCATTACAGGCGGTGTACCACAATATCTTACGAGCCGGCCGGGCTTGGCCAATCTTACAGGTATTCAGATATTACATAGTACTCCGTACAAACGTGCTGGATTTCGTGCTGCGCACTGTTTCCTTGTAGGATGGCGGATCATGCATGGTCCTTTCCCGTCGCAGCCAACCGCCCGCCTGCCAATCCTTGCGCGGCGGCAAGAGCGACGGAGGAGGACGCGACGCCCCGCGCGTTCTTTCCCTATTCAGACGCAGGCTCTGGTTCCTCCTGCTCGTGCTCATAATCACGTTCATGCGTCCGCACACCGACGACGGGCCTCGACGCCTGGACTGGCCAAACCGTACTATTCCGTAAGCCTATTCCTGAAGCAGGCTCGCCGCATGTCCACTTGCACTCGTACTCGCAGACCGGACTAGACTCTTAGCCGCCTCCACACCCGACACTACCAGCTTTTGCGCACAGCTTCCCGCAAACAGGAGGCCGCCATTGTTTCCCCTAAGACCGCAGGAAAAAAAGAAGAAAACACACCAGATGTTGGGTGCATGTTCCACCCTCACCTTGTCTTTACCGAGTTTCACCGTCCGGAAGCAGATAGCTGGACGGCTCAGATCCAGACTCGGCCGCGAGAACGGCAGACTGGCCATCCCAAAGAACCACAGACCGCGGACCAAGGAACAAGAAAGCCCGGCCAGGACCCATGAGCTTGCACGAAAACCGTTGGAGGCTGATGCCGTTAGTCGTCCCAGGACCATAGGATCTCCGGTGAGCGGCCAGAAAATTATTAGTGGAAACAGACTCGTACGCTCACCCGCACCTATTCCCAATCGACCGGCCCCCCCTTTCGATGGGTCCTTTCTTCTTTGTTAATCGGCATACCCTGACTGGGGCTAAACATCTCCACATAGCGACCCAGGGAACAAGACTCTAAAGGAAAGAGAACAAATCGTCGGCTCTTTGTTATTAACACCCGCAGGGACAGCCAACCCCGCCCTGCCGGCTTCTATTTCGAACTGGCCTGCAGCCACTCGTATGTGAAAAAAAACTAGAGCATACAAATCCCTTACAAAATACCCAGCAGCACACCACCCCTTGCTCTACGTTCTTTTGTTCTTCTTCGCCTTCATTGCCGACAGACCTCCTCTGATCTGCTTGATAAACCACCCTCTCGCACCCTCCCGTTCTGGCTCCTTCCCTCGCGAATCCACGTCCTGTCACACCAAGCAGCTTGGTCGAACCACCTGGCTCTCACTCCTGATCCCTCCTTCCCCTTCCGCTCGGCTTATCTACTCCAAATCCCCGCCTTCCTGCTCCGAATCTCGCCTGTCTACTCTGTTAACGAAGCTCCTGCTGGCCTTCTTTTCCGCTCTCCGCTATCCGCCCTTTCTTCGACGCATCATAGCCCGTCTTTTCTCTCTTCCCATTCCCACCGTTTCTGCGCGTCCAGGAGATCCGCAGCCTCTGCTGGTCTTTGCTGCCGATAAGATAGCTGGGCGTTACTGCCATGACGTCGATTGTAAGTCTTCCAGTCTCACCCGATTCTGCGCCCTGACCCCAATTTTCTGTCCTGCTTTCGTCATTCGTCACAACCACATTTGTCCTTCCAACGGTTTCCTCCTTCCGTCCTTCTCCTGTCTTACTTCTGTCTTCCTCTCATCTCCCTCTCTCGTCTTGGATCCTTTCGACAGCCGCACGCAGCTCAGACCCCCGGCCAATATGACACGACATCTTCGGTACCCTACTCACGACGTCGAATCAACGCTCGCGCCACATTTCTTTTTCTGCCACTGCTGTTCCATCTTCCTCTTCCGGCCAGCCGCGCTCTCTATGTCGCCCCATCTGCCGCCTACTTGTGGGACAGAGATACACCCCACGCCACCTCCCTATCCCTGCCGTCTCACCGCCTCTCACCTTCGAGAGAGCCTTATCCAGGGCGCACGCTTGTGAGCCTCGTTTTGGGACCAACGACCCTTCCAACATCCTGTGCTGCTGCGCCGCTGCTGCTACACAATCACACGCTTCACAACATGCCGGAGGCATCCATCCGCTTCCTGTTTCTCAGCCCGTACACAAATGTGGCGTCTGCTTGGCCACTCGTTTACATCTCATCAAACCCCCACTTGTGCTCCTTTCTTCAGCAAACAACAGCTCTTCCCCCCCGGTCCGCCTCCCTGTCCTTCTGTCCTCACCTTACCCCCACTCTCTGCGGACAACCACTATGTCGCGGAAGACTATTTCGAGGCTCGGCGGCCGGCTATCATGGAGGGTGGTCAAACACACGTTGCACGCGCCTTACCCAAGATTGGCAGGACCACGAAAGATATCTGATATCTTTGTTTGGTCCATGGGGCTTCCCGAACAACTCATCACTCGCGCGCCGATCCCACCCCATCTGACTAATGATGCGCCGACTTTACGCTGCTCAGTCATGCACCTGCATTTCCGTCTTATAGATCAAGGCCTCCTCCCTCGTCACTTCTTCTCAACTTTCGTTCTTTTGCAACCTGTTGCATCCGCTCGGATGTCCCTGCATCCATCCATCCCACCCCGACATCTCCATCCTGCTCTTTTCTCCTGCCTTTTTCTTTTGCGCCGCGAAGGCACCTGCACTTGCCACGATGATACTAATATCGAACCTTCAGCTATGTCTCGCTCACTTTTGCGAGGTCCATGGCCCAACGCCGCTGATGGTCACCGAAGGTCTGCCTGTCAAATGCAGCGCCTGCGATGACCGCGGAAGCGTGCCTGACCTGATCGCTGCCGTCACAGCCGCCGCAGCTGTGGTTGTCAGCCAGGCTGTGAGCTCTTCGTCTGCCTCAAATGCATCCTCCGCACATGCAGCCGCCACCACTGCCGCGGCCACGGCTATCCAGAATATGAAGCTCCCCCCACCTCGGCGTGGCTCTTCGAACTCGTCCGCAAAGCCGGATATCAAAGGTCGGGCAGAAAGCCACCCCTCTTCTGCTGCCTCGTCGGTGCGCCGCAACGGCACGCCCAACCGCTCCACCCCTCGATCGGTGACATCATCAACAGTACCACCCTCTACTCCCACAGAAGCGGCCGCCGACTCCAGTAGTCACTTTCGAAAGACCTACGATGATTCTGTCGCCAAGCGTGCCATTCCTTGCGATAACTGCGCGATGATTCTCCCTGGCCGGAAACAGGATCCCAACAACGGCACCGATGATTCTAGTGCTGCTGACTCGCGCAAGCCCACACTCCGAACTCGTGTTCCATATGCGCGCATTTATGACGGGGCGCCAAGCGAGAACTCCCATTTCCCTCACTCATCGCCCTCTGTATCTTCGTCATCGTCGGACACGGAAAGCGAAGAGCGGCCTCCTTCACGATACTATGGCCAAGGTCGTCACCACCAACGGACTGGCACAATGAACTCGGCGACTACATCGAGGTCTAGCACCTCCTCTTCTGCCTCGCGGCTCACCAACAGCCACACACACTTTATCGACTACACATCTACCCACGAGCCCACCACGGTCAACACATACTACATCATCCGCGCCTCCTGTCTGCGCACCCTCACTCTCGAAACTCTTCCCCGCAGCTCTGCGTCGAGTGCTGCTGCTTCTGCAGGAGCCGGGCCTGCTGGCCACATGGGGCAGCCGTCTCCGGCAATATCCCGCTTTGCATCCTCTCCGTACGGTGCTGCCAGTGCAGCAGCGGCAGCGGCTACGGCAAACGGCGGTCCTTTGTTTTTCGGCGACCCGACTGCTGGCTACACGACGGCGCATGTCTTCCGTGTTTCCGACGTTCATGCCCGTGGCCACAAGCGCGTGTATGCCCTCATCGCGCTGAGCACGTCTCGTGAACGCTTGGCAATGAAGGCATTTGGCTTCGTGTCGGCGGCCTTTCACGAGCTTGCCACCTGGATCCAGCAGCTGGCCGATGCCGAGGCTGAACGGGTTGCTCCCCAGTCCGAGTCTGCCAACACTTCTTCGCGCTCTGGGACGAGCAGTCCGGCGGTCGGGGCCCACGTGACCGGCTATCCCCTTGGTGCACCAAACACCCCGATGTCTCCGCCGCCAACACAGCCGTCGTCGGTTGTCAACGGTAGCCCTGTGAATCAAGGCAGTAGTTTTCTTGCTGCTGCGGGGAATGGCTTGTCGCGGAGAATGGGCCCTGGCTATGCTGGCTTTGGCGGACTTGGCAACTCCTCGATCTCGTCTCTTCGAGCTCGCGGGCTGCCCGAGATCCTGGGTAAGCCCGACTTCTTCATCGAGCTTCATGCACGCTTTGTCACGCTTCTACTTGAGCTTGGAATGATGTTGAGCGCATAATATCCTTGGGGTGGCCCTTTGGAACTTTTTATATAATAGCAATACGGCCGACTTGTTTTGGCAGGCCAAGTGGGCGCTGCTGTATTGCATGTACTATTTTATGTATGGCGTTGATATGATTACGATGACATCGGAAAAGGGTTGTTGTTCTTGAACAAGGAGCTGGAAAGCCGAGTCGGATATACCCTGGTGGCATTGGATGGGCTGTGTATATAGGCTATGCATATCTGGAGAACATGAGGTTGATTTTGCACTGGGCCTTGTGTGGATTCGGAGGCATTTTAGACTTGGACACAGGTATGGAAGAGCCGGTACGGACAAAAGGACGCATGAAGCATTGTGAGTATGCCGAGAGCGTCAAGGACGACTGCATGGAGGAATACAAAAGGTTTTGTTTTTTTATGGTAGTCGAGGGAATCAAGCGCCTTAATGTACAAGTGTGAGGAGCCGCTCCTCCGGCCGGATTTCGGCCGCGGACGTGATCTATTTGTAAAAGTCAAACTTGTTCTCGTCGCCGGTGGTCTTGACCTGGCTCGAGTAGGCGTCCTCGAGGTCAACCTGGATGATGTTGTAGCGGTTCTTGCGGACAGCGCGTAAGCCGGCCTCCTGCATGATGGCGGCGATGACGGCGCCGGACAGGGGGTCATTGCGGACGATGAGGCTGTCGAGGTCGACCTCGGGGGCGAGGCTCATCTTGGAGGCGATGGTGGAGAAGATGAGGCGTCGTTCGCGGCGGTCGCGCAGGTTGGGGAACTCGATCTTGCGGTCGAGGCGGCCAGGGCGCAGGAGGGCGGGATCGAGGGTATCGGCGCGATTGGTGGCCATGATGACCTTGACGTTGGCGGACTGGTCGAAGCCGTCCATTTGGTTGAGCAGCTCGAGCAGGATGCGCTGGACCTCGCGGTCGGCGCCGGTCTGGGCGTCGAAGCGTTTGGTGGCAATGGCATCGATCTCGTCGATGAAGATGATGGCCGGGGCGTTTTCGCGGGCCATGCGAAAGACGTCACGGACCATACGGGGGCCCTCGCCGAGGTATTTCTGGACAAACTCGGAGCCGACGACGCGGATAAAGTTGGCCGTGGTCGAGTTGGCGACAGCCTTGACGAGCATCGTCTTGCCGGTGCCAGGCGGTCCGTAGAGCAGGACGCCGCGCGGTGGGTCGATGCCGATCTGCTTGTACAGGTCGAACTGCGTCAGCGGCAGCTCGACGGCCTCGCGGATCTCCTGCTTCTGCATGTCCAAGCCGCCAACGTCGGCGTATGTCACGTCTGGCTTCTCGTCGCTGCCCAGCATCGCAATCGACGAGTCCGCCTCGGGCGGCAGAATGTCCACCAGCGCGTTCGAGTGCCGGTGCAGCGCCACCGACGACGACGGCTTCAATAGCTCCCGGTCCAGCGTCGACAGAATCCGCACCACGTAGTTGGACCCCGTCGACGACTGCACGATGCCCGTGTTCTGGTCAATGGCCTCCATGAACTGTCCAATCACCAGCGGCACGCTCTGGATCCGCTTGATCTCCTCCTGTGCGCGGACGAGCTCGCGCTTGAGGCTCCTGTTTGTTGTGTCAGACCAGTGTCTCTCGCTCGCTCTCTCTCGCTCACTCTCACCTCTGCTCGTCCTTGATATACTCCTCCTGTAGCTGGATGTACTCGAGCTGGCCCTGCAGCTTCTTGAGCGTCGCATACTCGTCGCCATTCTCGCTCACCACGCCGTCAAAGTTGCCTAGCCCTGGTATGGTCGAGAGGGCTGGCGTCTTGAGCGGGCCGGCATGGCTGCTGGCCGGCGCTTCGATGAGGACGTCGCCCATGATGCGGGAGGGGGAGCTCGAACAAAAAGTCGGACAGGCTGTGTCGGGGACAAGAGCGCAGATCAGCGTCGTAAGAGTGTCGTGTGATGGCCGCTGTGGGAGGAGCTGGCGGAGGATCTTTGCCTTTGGGTCCAGATCCAGCAACGACGCGGCCGTTGTCAGCCTGCGAAAGCGAGCTGAGAACATCAGCCACAGCCGCCTGCGCCACAAGACTTTCTACCCACGTGACTACCAAAGAAAGCGGGGCGCCTCAGGCTGACAGTGATAAGCGCCATGGCAGCCTGCCCTCGGATGGCGAATGGCCCCCGGACGTCTTGCTCGCTTGGCCGCACAGCCCAACGGTCCGCTCGCACGACGGTCATAGGCTGATCCGCGAGGGCGAACAGCGAACAGTGGAGGGCAAAGGTGGGGCATGCCGCTGGACGTCCTTGTGGCCGCCGGTAGACGGAACAAGTTACGGGGCATTACAGCTGCTGGCCAGCCTGGAGTGCCCACTTTGGGATGGGGGGTAGACCCTAGCAGCCATACAAGTCCGTACGAGTCACCATCAGGCAAGATCAAAGGAAGGAGCGAGGGGACGGCAATAGTCACACCAGCAAACGTGACTTTGGGTATGACCGGAGCCGTCGTCGGATTGTACTATTTTTTTGTAGCTGGACGCATCCTGGTAATTCTCTCGTCCTCCCTTCTTCTCTGTCTCCTTTGCCTTCACGTCTACCCGCCTTCCCTTTTCCTCTGGCCTTGTCTCGAACGAACGAACCCCTGCGTCATCGCCCGGCTCTGTCCAAGCCTTGTGCCGTTTCGCCCCGTCTCCTCGTGTTCCTCATTTCCCCCCGATCCGACGTCTTTCCGTCCTTTCATCACCCTCTCTCCATCTCTCCATCTCTCCCTCCCCGCGACTCCTCTCCTATCACAGATCACAGACCCTATCGCACATTGTCTCCTCGGGCTTCTCTGCTCCTGCTCCACTGTCTCATCCCTGCCACCGATCCAGGCGTCTCCAGTGCTCCTCTCTTGTCGGTCGGTCGGGCGTCGCTTTCCCATCTCGACTGCAAAGCCTCTGTCCTACGTAGCGACCATGTCTTCGTCCATCGCCATTCCTACTGCCTCGTCTTCCGGCGGCGGCCCTAGCCACCACCATCTTCGTCGCCACCACCGCCACCAACTTCGCTCCATCGACGCCGGCGTGGGCTCCTCGTCCGGCTCGCACGCCTCTACTGCCATGTCTCCTTCGTCCTCGACGTCCTCTGCACACTCGCCTGCCTCGTCGCTGGCCTCATCGTCCGACTACTCAGGGTCGCCTTCCAAGTCATCCTCTGTCCTGTCGCAGTCGCCACTGTGCACCCGGAAGCAGCGGATCTTCCACCAGCGCCGACCCAGCCTGCTGAGTATGTCTCCCTCCCCTCTCCCTCATCCCCGCCATCCCTTGACTAACACACACACCCATAGGCTCTGCCATCTCCAAGCAGGAAGCCCAGGTCATCAATATCGGCGACCCAGATGGTCCTCCGCGTCTGGTACGTAACAATCTGACCGGCGGCACTACAGAGTGGGGAATGGAATCCCGTGCCTATCTAACACCCACATTCAGATCTCTTATCTCTCGTCCAGCCAAGGGTTCACATGGAATCCTGGTAAGCTTTCCCGAACCAGACGTCTCTCCTTGCCTTTAGCAGAACGCTGATACAAGACTCCCGCGCAGAAATCTTTGTTCCTTCTTACATTGACTATGACTATACCCCACTCGAGAACCGACGGGAACCAGTGCATGAGATCGTCCTGAGTGACGAGGAAATCGCTGACATGTTCCCTAAATAAAAAATGGCCGGTGAACCACACTGACGTGTATGCGCCTGAATTTTCCGAACTTTTCTCTTCTTTACAGCAACAACCGCCTACACTACTCGATCGTTTACGAACTCCCAGCATGCACCTGGCCCCTTACACACTTGTGCGGGGGATGGAGTGAGGGTGTCAGGCTGCAAATGTCTGGGTAGTACGGGGATGGAGATGTCTTCACGCGACATCGCTCTCTTACTACCGATCCTCGCTTATCATCCTTCAAGGCACTTGTATGCTTCTTTGCACTTTTTTTTTACACTTACATAGCCTTGGGCGGCGGGAGGGAAGGGGGCAAAGTGAATAATTTGGCATTGCGTTTTGGAAAGGCTCCTGGGCTGTGCTACGGTTTCGCAGAGCGAGCCGGAGCAGGATGACCGGAGACGGCGTATATCAGGGATTCGGAGTCTATGTTTGATATGTTGCTGGCGATTGTTTCTTTATGCGTTTAGTTAGTGTTTTTCGTGTTTTTTACATGGCACATTCAAGAGACGGTGTCTAAGATGCAGTGCTTTCATGCCGTTCTGGTGATGTCACATGTCTTGAATCTACCCCACTACATCGATCTGCGCACGGACCACAATATGCAGCAAAGTAGCATTCTGGTTCCTGTGGTAAACACGCGCCAGCTTCGACACTCTAACGCGTTGTGGCCGCAGACCTGCATCCGTCTTTGTCAAGATGGAGGCGGCATACCACCGGAAGATTGAGCTGCAGTCGCCCGAGGATTTTGCGTATCTGGCCCGGAATGTGCGGCGAGCAGCGGCGGAGAGCGTTGCGGCAGCGTTTCCACCCGTCGAAGATGCCCCGGACAAGACGAACGGCAGCAAAGCGCGGGTCAAGGGCCGGAAGAAGGCGTCTGGCAACGATGCGGACGATCTGCACACGCGTGTGGAGGTGCTTGTGAACGAGGTGAGTGAGGGTGACGGTGGAGGAGGGGAGAGGAAAAAACGACAAAAACGGTGGACGAAAAACACAAACGGTGGACGAAAAACACAATGGAACAAAAGCTGACGGAGCAGTACATCCGCCGAACGTATGCCCTGGCCGCGCCGAACCTGACGATCAACGGCCTTCCTGTCGACCCGGACCCGTACTTTGGCGGTGCAGCCAAGAACAGCGACGAAGACGAAGCAGAGGAGGAGGCCTACGAGCCGTTTGACGGCCGCAAGCGCCAGCGGGTCGAGGATCTCGCCCGTGAAGAAGAGGACCTCCTGCGCGACATTGCCGCGCTCAAACGCCGAGTGCCACCGGCCGCCATGCGCGCACACGCCCGCCGCCTGGAGACGGCCGTGGCGGCCGACACGGCCACGGCTGATGCTGTCAGGGCGGCGGCAGCAGCAGCCGCGGCCGCAGAGGAGGACGAGGTTTGGGCCAAAGAGGTCGTCGCGGCCGACCGGCAGAACGGTAACAACAACACAGCCGCGGCGTTTGCCCAGGCCGTCACCGGACTCGGACGACTCAAGCAGGCCATGCCGGCTACTGTGGCGCGGATGGAACGGGCCAGAGTGGCCGGCGACTATGCCGCGGCAGAGCGATGATGGCGGGAGGTCATCGTCCAGAAGAGGAATGGATTAGAAAAGGAATGGATTTCAGAGGAAGACTGCTGCGGGAAGCACACACGGCGTTGGGGCTCTGCTTCACGATACCAGGACACAAGACAGAAGAGAAAACGATACGTCTTTTTTGCAAGACAGAATGCCGTCTATATGTGAACTCTAGGCATATAGCCAAGCCTCCCTAGTTTATGTATTGCTTTCCATTTCCATCTCAAGCCCTCCCTACCAGGCATTGCGGCCTCTGCCTGAATCGATGTACGGGTGCAAGCTTCTGAGTATATTTCTGTTTGCGTTGTGTTCTTCCACAGTTGTGTAGTCCAGGGGGGAGATAGTAGAGCGGCTACACAATCTCCCAAACAGACAGCAACATGCGGAAGAAGCAGGTGGTGAGAGAAAAGAGGCGTCAGACAGGAGCGGTAGAGAGAGAATGACAGCATGGACCAAGGAGTTTAAAAAAAACAAAAAAGCCAACAAAAAAGACGAGGACAGGACGAGAGAGAGGAGCGGTTTCCGGCAAGAGAGCCGCCGTCTATGCCAAAGTGATCCCCCGCCTCTAAGCCGTTGCCTTGTCAGTGGCCTCGCCAATGGCAGCGCCGGGCGCCTCGAGCGTGACGTTCTCCACGGCGCCGGCACCGGTAGCGGCCTCTGCGGGCTTGTCGACAGCAGCAGCGGCCTCCCGGGCCCATTTGGCCGGGCGGAACCACTCCTCCTCGTGCCAGGGCCCCATATCGGAGAGCTCACAGCCGCCGGGGCAGTCGCACTGGCCGCCAAAGCGCTTGGGCAGGTTCTCGGGCGGGACCTGTTCAAACAGCTCTTTCTGGTAGCTGCTGCCGAGGATGTGGATCTTGGCAACGGTGACGGGGTCGAGCCAGCCCTTGATCATGGACCAGACGCCCGAGAAGCCCCAGGGCGCGTTGATGAGGTAGAAGCGGCCCAGACGCTCGGGATAGTAGTTCTGTGACAGGCCCGAGGCCTGGCGGATGTAGCCGTACACCTGCGGGGCCTTGGCGATGCCCACACCCTTCATGTCCATGATCGTGCAGCAGGTCTCGAGCAGGTGGCCTGCCTTGCGGCTGCAGGCCGGCAGACGCGGGTCTGCCAGACGCTCGTACTCGACCGCCAGATTAGTCAGCATGCGCTCGCTAGTCGTGATCTTGTACATGGCCGTGAGATCGATGCCGCCGAGCTGCTCAATGTAGAGCGGACGGCCGTCCTGGGGCAGAGTCAGTGTCGTCACCGCCAGCGTGGTCGGGGAAGGGGGAACGCACCCGATCGGTCTTGTGGTAGTACTGCGGGTAGTATGCAAAGACCTTTTCCTTCTCGTTGTACTCCCATGTTGGGACGAGATCGTCGAGGTTGGTCTCTTTCCGCCACGTCTCGCACTCGACGAACCTAGAGGGTCAGCAGAGTTCTTTTCGTTCCTTTCGTTCCTTTTGTCTCTTTCTTTCTTCTCTCGACCTTCTCTCTTCCTTCTCTTCCTTCTCTCTTCCTTCTCTCTTCCTTCTCTCTTCCTTCTCTCTTCCTTCTCTCTTCCTTCTCTCTTCCTTCTCCCTTCTCTCTTCCTCTCCTCTTCCTTCTCTCTTCATTCTCTCCTCTCTCCTCCCCTTTAACTCACATCTTCATGGCCAGGGCGACATCGAACTTGCGGGCACGCAGAAACCGGAGCTGACAGCAACATCATCAGCAGGAAAGCACCCTCACACGGCCGTCGCGAGACGGGAAACGACATACCAGTGTCAACGTGTCCAGCCGCTTGGTGTAGCCCTGGGCCTCGAGCATCAGCCGCAGCTGGTGCAGCTGAGCCTGCTGCTGCTCATTGACGTGACCGGGATGGCCGCTCTGCACGTTGGGCGACACGATCGGATAGTCGTAGTCGTCGTACTTGGGAGCAAGCTCCATGCCACCTGTCATGTCCGTCATCCTGGCTGGCTAACGGGAAAGCAGTAAAAAAGGGGGAAGAAGCGAGGAGGCAGAGAGCTGAGGCAAAAGACAACAGATGGACAATCTCGATCGGCCTCGGACAACGCGAGATGGATGCAGGAGGCAGAAGCAGCGGCTGTCGTCGTGCTGACCGTCTCGACAAGGATTTCGCTCTGGTGGTGGTTTAGGGGAGAAGGGAAAATCGGCTACTGGGTTTCTCGTTCTACTGGGGTCTGGCGCCTTCCCCCTCTGGTGGCTGCTGCCCTTCTGTCATCAGGAGCCAGACCGCTCAACCGCTACAGCTTAGGGCCCATCGGCGCCCGCTCCCCCTCCATTCGCCCTCTCTCGTCTGGCCACCTGCCCATTTTCACGGCAGCCGGTCGCCCCGCTTTCCAGGCTCTGTTATTTCGGAAGCCTTGCAGTAAAGTTGCAGTGGGACAGAAAAGTCGAGCTATTGGCACAGACATCCACACAGACGGCCACCCCAGCTGCCTCGCATGCGCGTCTCCCCCTTTTTTTGCCCTTGCTTGTGCGCTTTCATTTCCTCGGCCGTCTGCTGCGCTATCCACCTGACCCCGCGACAGCCTTGCTGTCCTTGGCCGCCTCGCCCTCCTTCTCTTTCCGCTTCTGCACCACGTCCCAGTTGTACACCCGTGCCAGAGCCACTTCCATCGTCTGTGCCGGTCAGTACGTCGTAACGAATGTCGTGAGAGGCGTAGACCCACCGTGATCTGCTCCCGTAGAAACTCCAGGTCCTCCTCGCAGTTGCGCCGCGTCGTCTGGGCCGTCGCCAGCTTCTGCCCCAGCAGCGTCTCGGCTTCGTCGATGGGATAGGCTAGCATCACGTTGGCCTGCAGCAGCACCGGTCAGTCTCTCGGACGGCAAGTCGGGGTGGCAACAACAAACATACACCCAGCCATAGATACACCTCGTCCGTCGGCGGCACGATCGCCTTGGCGTACAGCGTGTCGTTGAGCTCAAACGTCGTCTCGATGGCTGCGTTCCCGTCGTCCGAGTCCGCGTCCGAGTCCGAGCCCGAGCCTGACCGCGGCCCTCCCGTCTTCCTCTGCAGCTGCAGGAACCGCACCGTGTCCAGCGTCTTCTGGATGTCCGGCAGCTTTTCGTCCAGGCCGGCTACACGGCGCTGAAGGTTGGACTCCATAAACTGATATTTACTGCACACAGACGTCAGCGCAAACAGCAAACAGCAAAGCTGCGTCGGGACAGGGAAGCCACACGAGATCATCTCCTGGAACCGCCGCAGCGTCGGTTCAACGTCATCCCGCGAGGCCACATAGTCCTCGACCCGGTCGACAAACGGCGCCCGCGGAATGCCACGCGGATTCGTGGGCACATCGTCGGAACTAGCAAGCCAGGAAGCCAGGATGTCAGTCTATACTGCTTGCACACCGCCCATCCCGTGCCGTACTCACGTTTCCGGCTCTTTACCGCTGCTCTTGGTAGCCATCATCAGTTTGATCGAAATCAGAGAATGCCCCGCGCAAGAAACGGCCGATTCAGAGGGGCCATTGAATCGGCGAGTTATGGTGATGGTCTGCTTTCTTCGCCCATTTTGGCGGTGTCCAGGGGCAGAATAGCTCATCGCAGCGGGGCAGCTAAGAAGCGTATTATTGATTTCGTCTGCAGCAGACATATAATCTATCCGGACAGCCCTCTCGCACTCCTCCCGTTCCTGCGACAGGACTTCCCATAAGTATACAACAGATTTCCTACGGTGGACTATCTCATACTGTAGTGCTCACCCCCTCCCCATATCCTTTTCCAGACCCTAACATCCCATATCCCAAACACCTAGCAAGAATTTATCATGGCCTTCATAATCCCGGAAAAAGACAACCGGGGAGGGCTCCGGTCCGGACACGTTGACTTTCAGAAACCACCAGTGCTGTCCACCTCCATCGACTCCGCTTCCGCCTCCACATCGCTGCTGTCACCGGACATGGCCAACGGCAGCGATGTTGGTGACGGATGGTTGTCCGACTGGTGAGGATTAGCCCGTCGCGAGATCATCTCCTCGGATGATGATGCCAGCATGCTTTCATCTTCGTCCTCCTCGCCCAACGAGCTCGTCGAGGCCTCGTCGTAGCCCGACTCTGAGCTTGTGCTGAATGGTGGGTAAAACGCCACCGGTGGAGGCAGGGGGATAGGCTCCCGCTGCCTCATAGTCGCCGAAACATAGGCAATCCGAACTCCAGACGCATATATCCGCGTTCGTTTTGGAACAGCCCCCGAGATGGGGGCAGCCTGCCGCTTCAGTGCCGCCAGACGCTTCATCAGAGAGTTCATCGAGAACACTTCCCCGGCATGTTCCGCATCCTCGTCGTTGCCGTCGTCATCAGAAACCGTATGTCCATCGTGGCTGCTGCCAACGGCGCGTAAAGGTCGCTTTGTCGTCACGACCAGGGAGAAGTGGTCTTCCGGAAACACACGGCCGATGCCCGATGCCTCCAAGAATGGCTCCTCCGGTTCCACTGGCCCATAGTCCGCGTCTGCATCGTCAAGCAACTGCAGCTGCTCTGACTCATCAGACAGCATGGTTGTGCCCAGAGTGCTGTCGCCATCGTCGTCGCTGCTCAGGCCAATTTCTGCCAGCTCCTCCTTCGAGAGGGTCGAGAAATCTGTGAGGGGTCGAAGCTGGACGCGAGCGCCAGACGTGGTCCGACACAATGGCCTAGCCGACTGGGTAGACTCGGCGCTGCTCACCGCAGACTCCCGGGTCTGGCCGGAGGACGTTACAAACGTGGCCGGACTCGTGTCGCCGCCGCTGTCGCCGGCCAAATCGGTGCAGAACGGAGCGCCGGTGTAGTAGACCAGGACCCCGTCCGATATCCGTCTCTTATAGCGGGACGAGGACCCGGACATGTCCTTGTCTGACCGGGACTCGTTGCTGTTGCTGTTGCTGTTGCTGTTGTTGATCGTTGCCGCCGGAATGCTGGCGTATATATCGCCCGAGCTCTGCGATGCCACGTCTTCGACAGACGTCATGGGGACGGCCGTCTGATGGACAAAGAGCGGCTTGTAGTGGAAGCTCGACGACGTCTTGGATGCATGTGGTCCAGATCTGGACTGCTTCTTGCTGCTGGACAGCGCCGATGCAGAGCCGTCTCCAAATGTCTTTGTCTTCTTCCGCCTGCCATTCTTGTCAGACCCATCGCCCTCGTCGGTGGACTGGTTTTGGTTGCCGTTTTCTCCACTGCTACCATCGCTGCTGAATTTCGTGCCGTCAGTGCCACCCCGCCAGCGAATCTTCTGACCGTCAGGCGAGAGCTGGAACTTGGTACTCTTCTCCACAATAGCTTTGCGGATGAAGTCGGGTGCGACGTTGAATATGTGCAGCTGCGCCAGGTTGGACAGCAGATTGAGGTAGACCCAGCCGTCGGCATCGGGGGCCATGTCAATGGCAACCTGTTCGTCTGCTTGCCCAATTTCGGGAGGAACCAGGCCGAGGTGGCGGATATACTCCATGTTCTCTGCAGGGATCTGTACCCGGTCCGGATCGAGATCGAGAGGCCGGGTAGGTCGCTGCTCGGGTATGGAGCCATCCGTTGGTGACTTGCCGTTTCCATTCCCGTTTCCAATCCCGTGTCCGCTTCCGGTTCCGTTCCCACTCCAATGGCCGGCACTGCGACTTACACTTTTGCTGCCATTTCCATTGCCAGCTTCGTCCCCATTTGAATTCGAATTGGAAAGTGAGTGATCACGAGAGCTGTGTCTCTTATGGCTGTTCTGTCGAGACTGGATGAGAGCTTCCCGCGTCGGTTCATAGGGGGGCATGGAGCTACCCAGAACGATTGGCGAAGTAAAAGAAGTCCGATGCTGGCGACCAGTACCATGCGCAGCATTGGCAGGAGCTCCAACGCCAGAGCCAGGTCCCGACCCAGTACCAGATCCAGACGTTCTATCATCGGCTGTTGGCGTGCCATCTGTTGGTGGGAGCATGGTTCGGTTGCGGCGAGAATAACGGCCGCCAATCTTGCCAGTGAACAGCTGTTCTAGTCGCCGGACGATGAGTTTCTTCTTGTCTTTGTCGCTGAGCGCCCGAAGACCGTAGTTGGGGTGTAGACCCTCGGGAATGTCCTGTAGATAGCGCTCGACTTTCTGCTCTGAAGTCCGCGCCTGCGGGCCTCCAAACGAAGGCCGGGCTAACGCGACGCCGGACGAATGGGCTCCGGTCGACATGGATGCATAGGCCGAGTCAACCGGCCGCGACCGCGACGAGGAGGTGGAGGCATGCTTGGAGCCAGCGCCGGCCAGCGAATATGCACCCACATTGCTCTTGTGCTTGGAGGATGCCGACTTCTCACGCTTATGTCGAGAGGTAGACTTGGACTCGCCGGAGGCGCTGGTTGTGCCGAGACTGGCGGCAAAGTTGCGCAGCGTGGCTTCCAGCTCCTGCTTCTTGCGACGTGGGAGGCCGTGCAGCTTGACCTCGAACAGCTTTTCTTTCTCGAGGACGTTATCGCGACTGGCGAATTGACGGTAGCGCTTCAGCTCCTCCTTGAGACGCTTGTTCTCAATGGTTAGGTCGTCGATGACGCTTCGGTAATCCTCGGTTACGCTGCTGGTCGCCTGGTGGGCAAAGCCTTGCGAGAGAAACGGGGTTTCAGGAGCAGGCGGAATCATGGGGTATGGGTCGTCTTGCGACGCGGCGGCAGCATTGATGCGGTCGTCGTCGGCAGACGAATCAGAGTCCTTCTGGAAAAAGAGCGGTTCGACTGTTCATCACGGGAGGAGGCCCACTGTCAGCCTCTGCAATGGCTCAAAGACACACTGTCGTCCGAAAAAAGAAAAGAGGGACCTACCATCCATAGAAGTTGAGCCGGCCAATGCGATCGTGGGATCCCGGTTTGCGCTGTCGAACCAGTTCTTGGCTTCGTCTGTACTGGGGAGGCTCTTTTCGTGTGACATTTCGTCGGTTGCGATCTCGGAGATGTCTGGCGAGGATGCTGGCTGGTCGCCGGCTGTCTTGACATAGTCGGGTCCATCGAGAGCATGCCGGCGCACCGACTGCACGTCGATGGACGAAGCCTGATCATCCTTCTGCTGCTGGAGGTGCGATGAATGGAGGGGGATCGTGGGTGAGAATCGGTCGTGAGACTGTCTTCCTTTGTCGGCCATAGCGGGAGAAGACGGAACCTCTTTGAAATTTTTTGGCTTCTGATCTGAAATAAAATGCCGCCAATGTTCTAATGCCTCGCGAAGAGCGTAGGCTGTTAGAAATACGACATTGAAGGCGGACCGTGTAGACGCTGTCAGACACCCAACAACCCGGCTTTTACAGCAGACGATTTCCTTGCGAGGGTCAAAGGGAAATAGAGGACAATGCCATTTCAGCTCCTGCTCAGCGACGAGACAGGACGGAGTGGACGCGCAGGGAAATATACGCGATATGTAGATGGGAAGGACGGGATAGACTGTGTATATATAGCGAAGAAATCGGCCAAACAGGAAATGATCGCTTCAATCTAGACGTTGTTTATATGGTATAGATGTGGATGCTGCACTATTGCGCAATGGGCGTGTGGTGAGGCGGCGAAACAGGATTCTCGACAGGTCGGGATGGAAAATTGGACGATGCCAGAGTCGAAATACAGAGGCCGGAGGGGGGACGAAGCTATTATGGGGACATGGTCAAACGAGCAACTCTGCTGCGGTGGAAGGAAAAGGAAAGCGCAGGCCGACAAAGAGTGGCCGGGGAGGGCAAGAACGGCCGGTGGAGCCACCTTCACAGGTTTGCCTATATGTAATGATGCTCGCGTTCCAAGCGCACGGTCCAGCTGGTGTTAGCGGCCGTTGGGCAGTCACGATCGCAGATTTGGTGGTCATCGAGGTTCGGAGCTGAAAGACACAGTGCGGATGCGGCGCCTGGGCGGCGACACAGCGCCACGGCCACAGCACATGGCGCGCCTGTCGGACGGTATGGCGTACAGTATACAAACTGGGCACATTGGCAGCAGAGTTTTCAGGGGGGCATGGGCTGTATTATAGCGCACATCTCGTGTCCTCACCCTATTCTGGCGCAGAGGGCCTCCGCCCGTTGCAGCCGTCGGTCCAAAGGCCAGATGGCCATATGCCCCTGGTATGGATGGCCTTTCCCTGCGCCTCGCCGACGGCACGTTGCCCTACCCGTACCTTGGATGTACTGCTTGGACGTGCCGATTGCTACTTACGATGTCCGCAGCTGGCCCGGCGCCCCGTTTGTTCATCGTCGATCGCGGCGGCCAATGAGATCTGGCAAATGGGCTGACTGGTGGAATCGCACCATGTGAACACCCGCAGCCCAGAAGCGAACCTGTGGCCCGGCGCATATGGCGCGGGAATATCGATTACATAAGCACAATCCACCCTCGTCTGCCTCTGTATTTGACCGAGTCCTCTGCTACATAAAGCGATGCAAGAATCTCCTCTGGCTGAGGCATTTCCGCTCTATCCACGACCGACCCTTATGGACGATCTTCAGCCGCTGCGTATTAGCGTTCTGCTGCTCTGCTGTGCTGGCTGTTCCGTCCCCCACGTCGGCTGACGTCACAGCACGCTGGCGGTCCCATTTTTGTCTGCTGTTGTCTACATGTGTATTTTCTAGAATACCTGCGAACCGGCACGAGTCTATCGTATGCTCCCACGCAAACTCTCCGCTCTTCTCCGCGCTGTGGTCTCGGCACTGGTCCGTTCGACCCCGCCCTCTGCCCACGACCATGATCACGTTCGCGCCCAAGCTTTCGCTTACGCCCTCGCTCACGCCTTCACCAGCAGGCTCTTGCCCGTCATCTCCTCGGGCTGCGACAGCCCCATGGCCGCCAGCACGGTCGGGGCCACGTCGCCCAGCACGCCCTCGACGTCGGTGCGCAGACTCCAGCCGGCCGGCGCGTTGGCCATCACAAAGGGCACCTTGTTGGTCGTGTGCGATGTCTTGGGCTTGCCGTCAGCAAACTTCATCTCCTCAGCGTTGCCGTGGTCGGCCGTGATGAAGAGCACGTAGTTCTCGCGCTTGCAGGCCTCGTAGATCTCGCCGATCGCCTTGTCCGTCGTGGCCACGCCGACGATGGCCGCCTCGTACACGCCCGTGTGGCCGACCATGTCGGGCGGTGCAAAGTTGTTCATCACAAAGGGGAATGCGTGCTCGGCCAGGCGCTTGGCCACCTGCTTGGCCACGCCGGCCGCCGACATCTCGGGCGCCTTGTCGTACGTGGCCACCGCCTTGTTAGACGGCACCAGGTCCTGGGTCTCGTCGCGCGTCTCGAGCGGGAACACCTTTTCGACACCGCCGTTGAAGAAGAAGGTCACGTGAGCGTACTTCTCTGTCTCCGCAATGTGCACTTGCTTGACGCCCTCCTTGCCGAGCCACTCGGCCAGGACGTTGCCCATGTGCTGCGGCGCAAACGCAATCTCAAAGGGGAAGTCGGCCTTGTACTGCGTCATCGTCACCAGCGTGATGTCCTTGGGGAAGGGGAAGTCGGCCAGCGGCGAGCGATCGACGTCGCCCAGCAGCTGCACGATCTGGCGCACGCGATCGGACCGGTAGTTGAAGAAGAAGACCACGTCCTTGTCCTTAATGCGGCGCTCGGCGCCACCGACGATGATTGGCTTGAGGAACTCGTCGTTCTCGCCCTTGGTGTAGCGCTCCTTGACCGTGGCCACGGGGTCGGTGCTGGCCTCGCCCTCGCCCAGGATCAGGCCTTTGAGCGCGAGCTCGTTGCGCTCCCAGCGCTTGTCGCGGTCCATGGCGTAGTAGCGGCCGACAATCGTGGCCAGCTCGCCCGTGCCGATCTCCTTGGCCGTCTCCAGCAGCTCCTTGAGATAGCCGGCACCAGACTTGGGGTCCGTGTCGCGGCCGTCGCCGAAGAAGTGGATGTAGACCTCGGGCACGCCTGCGGCCTTGGCGGCACGCAGGATTGCATAGAGGTGTTCCTGCTTGGAGTGCTGTGGATGTTAGGAGGGGAAGAGAAGGAGGGAAAAGAAAAGGAAAGAAAAGAAAAGAAGAAAAGAAAACGCCCCAAACTCACCACTCCTCCGTGCGATACCAGACCGCACAGGTGCAGGCGGCCGTTGCCGTTCTTGGCTGCCTCCAGGGTCTTGTGGATCATGGCGTTGTTGGCAAACGTGTTCTGCTTGATGGAGAGGTCGATGCGGACGACGTCCTGCCAGACGACACGGCCAGCGCCAATGTTCAGGTGGCCAACCTCGGAGTTGCCCATCAGGCCCTCTGGCAGGCCGACGGCCAGCGAGGAGGCATCGAGCTCGGTGTAGCCAGTGGTGCTGGCCCGGAAGGCGTCCATCACGGGAGTGTCGGCGGCGGTGATGGCGTCGCCGTTCTTGGGAGACTCGGCCGATGCAATGCCCCAACCGTCAATGACGACTGTTCACGACGAAGCGGCGCGCACGAGCACAAAGATTAGCCAGGCGACCTCCAGATAGAAAAGCATGTATGCACCGACGAGGAGGATGTCTGATGTGGGCCGGAGAGCTTTGTCTGGCCTCCCTTCTCTCTCTTCTCTCTCCCTCTTGTCTTTCTCGTCCCTCTCCCGCCTCCCTTCTCTCTCGGGCAGTGCTCTTTCTTGGTTCGCAGCCTGATCTCTGCTGCCAGCATCAAGGCCCCCGGCCTCGTCGATCGGCTTCACAGCTGAAGAGAAAGCGGATGGGAACGTACTGAGGCAGGCATTTTGCTCGACTTTGGCCATTTTCCGATGATAGATTCTTGCACGATTTACAATCGCTCGTGTGTTTGTTGTGCTAAGCTGGAGGAGGGGCGGAAAGACACAGTTCCAACCGAGTCGAAGCTTTTTATACGTTGCGAGCGGAAAACGGCAAGCTGCGTGATTTTCTCAGCTGATCCTCAGTGAGTTTTTTTTCTATATCGCCGTCATCTGTTTCTCTCCTTATTAGTCTTCCCACACTACCAGAGTCGACTGCTTTTCTCCCCCACGGCATCATGGCGGGGTCGCAGGCTAAAAACAGCGAGAACAAAAGCGTGTTGAAGCGCGATAAGACCACTGATAGCACTGTGGCAAGCTGTCCGATCCCTAGCTGACACAGTGCAGCTATAGCTGGTAGATGACTAAGCCGTAAGTGTCCTGATTTGTTTTCCGCTTTGCGCTGTTTGGTACTGGCATCGTTTGTCGTCCAACAGGCTTTCGGTCGAGTGTGCCCGGCCGCTTCTGTTAAGGTCTAGTAGACTGGTCTAATTATCTTTACTCTGTACGACGTATTCTGTTGAATAATAACGGAGTGGCAACCAGTGATCACACATAGTAGAAGAAGGACCGCAAATTAAGGAAACTTGGAAGGCACGCGGCTTTGTGCCAATTTGCTTAGAAGGCAGAAGTCTGCAGGCAGAGCGGTCTCAGCCAAAGGAGCAGTATTTATGGCGAACGAATTGAAGCAGCCTACTATTTCGAGCTACTCGGGGGTCAGCAGCAGGTCCAGCGCAAGGTACTCGGCAGAACGCCCTTACTGCGTGCCTATCCTTAAACAAGGTCTCGTCTAATATGGTCGTGGATGAGAGGGTGCGGAATGTCCTCAAGCCGGTTAAGCGAGCAGCTGCTTCTGATATCCTTGAGCATGCACCCATACACAGCTCAACTCTCCAGAAGGCCGCGACTTGCTGCGCCGGGCCGTGGCTGAATCGGTAGTCCTTCTCAAAAACGAGAAGACTATCCAGCCATTCAATCTGACAGGTCGCTCATTTTTCCTGCATATTTAGGGGCTCTAGAGGAAGTAGCTTTTGCATATAAGGGCGGGAATGTGTGACATGACCCGACAATAAGCGAGTCAAGCCGTGGTTGTATCTAGCAGTCTGTTGCCCTTTATATGAAGCGACATCTATTGATACGGGAAGCACATTTTCTGCACCATGTCGTTCAGCACACGCCATTGACCTTCTTCTGAGTGTCCTCTCATGCCGATGGCTGCCTTTTGGAAGATTCCCCAGACCGGAACATACTTCTTGTGATCGAAACCGTCCATTTTTATGTTACTCAAGATCGCCATCATTTGTTCTCTTTTTCTCAGAAATTGGGCCAGGTCGTCGAACTGCTTGGCCGAGGTCGTCGGCTGCAAGTAATACTGCCGGACTATGGCACAGTAGATGATCAGTGATGCTAAGCCAGCGGCTAGTGCTGTTGCCACAGACGATCCGTCGTGAAACTGGTCCACACCAGGGTCTCGTGGATTACGGTCTTCGCGCACATGTGTCCCCGGGAAAAAAAAGTCGATACGTTCGTGGTCCTCAGTCTGGGGAGCCCGCTGGCCATATTCTAGAGCTGCGCCAATGCGAACTATATGTCCTGATGCAGCCTGGTAGGGGAGTAGCTCATAAGCACTGGTCTGTATATTATCGCTGGCAGAGCAGAAAATGAGAAAGTTCTTGGCCTCGGCGCTCTTGATGGCTGCTCTGAGCCGCTGGATCTTGTCGTCACCGTTCGTGGCGCCCCGGTTGCCACCGTTGTCTGCCCCCGTATTGTCGGGCCATCTGCTCCTACCCACTGTAGTGGAAGCGCTCGCAATGTGCTTAATCGACCATGAGATGGAAATGATATCCACGTCCCGTTCCACTGCGTCCTCTATGGCCCGGGCGGCGCTGTCAGCAAAGATTTCGCGTTTTCCATCGCTGTGGATGATGTCCTGTAGCCGCAGAACGACTAGCCGCACGTAAGGGTTGATATACACAATCATGTTGGCCATGATGGTGCCATGGCCGGTACTGGACTGGTTCCACGGACGATCCGCTTCGAACGTCTCGGAACAATAGCTCAACCCTGTAACCTTGACTGCGTCGTTGTACATATTCAGTCTGCTGAGCTCAATGCCGTCGTCTATCAGTGCCACTCGAACGCGTCTGGGCATGGTGTTGCCTTGTGTTTGCTGTAGCCCTGAATGCATTTCCCGAAACGACTCTCTCTCTAAACATTTCCATCGCTGCTAGCCATGCCTGCTGGTTGTCGGCGGCTGTGGCCTTGGGCGCTAGACGACCTATCTGTTCCGGCTGTTGAAGAAGGCCGAGATCGGAATATTTGGGGCAGACCTCGACCCTATTTTGGGTTTTCTTCGGAATCTCCTTTTCGAACCAGCCCATCAGGGTTTTCATCCGGCTGTAGCTTTCCAAGCCCTACCTCATCAGCTTTATATAATTGGCTATTGGGAGGGAAAATAAGCACTTACCGGAGCCGCGTCAACGGTAAGCCACTTCAGCTTCTTCGTGCTGTCGTAGAAATCAAAAATTTCGTACGCCCAGCCTCGAAGCACTGACTCGTTACCGCTCCAGTACAGGTGAAGGTCCACAACATCGGGCGCTACAGCTGCAATCGTCTTAATGCTCATGTCCGCCTTCCGCCAGTCCCTTGCAACAGTATGTTAGTGCCCACGTGGTTCAATATCTGGAACCTAAGCGGCGGTCATGCTTACCAGGACTCAATGGATATGACCCGCTCCTCGCCCTGAATCTCCCCCAATGTGTCACGCCCTATTATGCACCGTTCTATGGCAGCGTCCGTATGTGCCGGAGTCTCCAGATCCTCCACAGTCAGGCGTAAAATTGTGCGGACGCCGGCTCTGTACAACTCGGCAAAGACGCTGACCAAGCAACGGCGCCCCATGTTTGGATTTTCTCTTTCAGAATCCGCGTTCTTGCGGACTTTGCCGATGTTCATTGGCTGCGGCTTTGCTGCCCCCCCAATCTGCTCTCGTTGTCCTGGCCGAGCACGGCATCGTTTCGTATGAAGCCATGCAGCTAGTAGGGGACAATATACGACAGCAATGTATGATTGGCGCGGCTGGAAGTGCAACCAGAGATCTGGCTGAGCGACTCCTGCAGGATGTGCAATTGTGTACAGCCCCCGTTCTAGCAGACATGCTTGTCTCAGCTATTCAGTCAGGAAACGAGGTACTAGCATTGCGAGTAGGGAAAGAAAAGCTACAGCTCCCACGAGATAGCCGTGATCTTGGCCCACCTTGGCCTCCGTATTCCATCTGGTCTGCGGTATGGAATGGCATGGACCAGCTGGTGAACACCATGCTGAGCAGCGGTACAAGCCCCGACCCACAGTCTGAAACTGGAACGCTGGCCCAGACAACCGAATATTTTCCTAGTCCGCTCTACCTGGCAACTGGAATTGGAGAGAGTAGGACTCCTGCGTCACGGAGCGAACACAAACATGGGTAAAGAAAACCAGTACGGCTGTTTCAATCTGGCTGTTAGCGCGGGCTCCATAGACATTGTCCTTGCATATGTGCAAAAGAATCCCTCACTGCTCAAATCCAAACAACCGATCAGCCCACTCATCGTGGCTGCAGCATTTGGGTGTTGGGAGATCACCAATGCTCTTATCGCTAGGTTCGGCATGAACCCTAACTTGACCGATAGCTATGCAGATGGCACAGAATGGTGTCCCCTCGAGGCAGCATGTAACGACACAAACGCCAAAACAACAAAGAATCTTCTCGAACATAATTAGAACCCGAACAGTGTCTGTTCACAGACAACACCATTGAGTATTGCTGCTTCCAAAGGCAGTATCGCCTGCACCCAGCTTCTTCTGGACCATGGTGGCGATCCGAATCTTAAAGACAAAGAGAAGCCACTAATGAATGAGCTCGTCGAATCGAACCTTGACGATGCCACGGTCTTGGAGATGTTCCATATACTCAAGTCTAACAAACTTCCCGTGGATCTCTCGAGAACAGATGCGCAGTACGGCGAGACAGCACTTCTGAAAGCTTGCTATCTCGGACAACTGCCGCTCGTGCAATGGTTGCTGGAAAACGGTTCCGATGTGAATGCGAAGGACAGGCAGAACAGAAATGCTGTTTTTCAAGCATGCTGGGGAATGCAGGCCACAGAATATCGCAAAGCCTGTGCAGATGTGTTGCGAGCACTGCAAAGGTGGAATCCGGAATGGGACAACGTGGATGTGGAAGGGGATACGGCCCTCCATGCATTTGTGAGGTTTCCAGAATTCGTCAAGCTTCTTCTGGACGCAGGGGCTGACCCTGAGATAACAAACGAGAGTGGTTCTTCGCTCATCAATATGGCCACGGACAATAACGACCCAGAGGTGGTAAAAATGCTAATCGAGCGAAAGGTCAACTTGGAACATCCATTTGCTGATGGATGGCGGTCGGTGTTTGTTGCGGTTTGCTACCAAGATGCTTCCATGGTCCGCCAATTTGTTGAACACGGCGCAAACTTGCGTGGCATGGCCGGTGGAATGACGTTGACAGAGCTGGCACTGGACGCCCCGCCAGAAGTGCTAAAGGTCCTGCTGGAGTACCGCGGGTCCGTGGACATTGACGCGGAAAACGCCAATAGACTGACGCCGCTGCTGACAGTCCAAAGGTCGTCTAACATCGACAGCCTGAGGCTACTTCTGCACGCTGGGGCCAACATCAACGCCAGGGATCCAGAAGGGGGGACGCCCTTGATCCGTGCCTTGAATACAGATCTGTCCGATTATGGCTCGTTACTGCTCTCCCAACCAGATGTGGATGTCGTAGCGATGTCCCGAAGTTATGGCACTGCGTTGCATGTTGCCTGCCACCGCGGCCTCGTCACAGCCGTCATCGACCTTCTTGACCACAAGGCCGACGTCAATGCCTTCAACCCGACAGGTTCACTGAGTACTCCCCTCACTGCCGCCCTCTTTCCGTGGACGAACATCCATGAGAGTGAACAAACAGCCAGCACAGCTGACGAGATTGCACATATTCTTGTCAGGAATGGCGCAGACATCCGGCAGACCTCTCCAGGGAAGGCATTTCACACAGCTTTAGCGGCGGCCTGTAGTAGCTGTAGTGTGTCTACAATAGACTTTCTTCTGGACAAGGGGGCATCTGCACAGTTGGCGGACCCGATCACAGGACGTCTACCCCTCCATTACGCCGCTTCGAGCTGCCTCTTCAAGTTCGTGACTATCCTCCGGAGCCAGGGAGAAGTGGTGACGGCCAAGATGATGCAGGCCGACGTTCGCAAGAAAAACTGTCTGCATTGGGCAGCTCAGTTTGGTAGAAAGAAAATCGTCGAACACATCTTCTCTGAGATGACCAAAGATGAGGTTGATCATTACATCAACCTTGCCGACGATGACGGATGGACGCCGTTGTGTTGGGCATCGCGTCCCTTTGAGCCCATCGATTGCTGGAATTGGGGCATCAAGCCAGAGGAGGTGGACTTTGTTGGCACAGTCCAGACCCTGGTCAGTCAACATGCCGACTTGAAAGTCGAAATTTCGTGGCAAGGCAAGGCAATGACTCCGTTTCTCCTTGCACAGAGCCACAACGCAAAGGATGAACTCTTGGGCCTGCTGGACAACGGCAAAAGGAACAGTAACACCGACCAAGTCCGGAAGTTGAAGAGATGGACTGGGTTCTGCGATTTTTGCTTATCGGTACGGGGACGGCAGCTACACTTTTAGTTTAAGCAAATGGCGCTAACTGGTTCTCTACACAGACGATCAGTGGCATCGTCTTCCGGTGCTCAGACTGTGCAACCGTTGATGCCTGCACCAAGTGCTTCAGCTCTGTCGCCGGCACCCATAACGGAGAGACTATGACAGATGGCAAGAATCATATATTCAAACCTACGCCTAATCATGACGAGTACGAAGACCTACCAACGCATTTTAGGGGAACAGAAAGCAAGGACCACAGCGAATATTGTAACAGGGATAATGATGCCGAATTCGATAGTTCAGATACTAGTGAGCTTTAGGTCCTAGATAGTAACGCGTAGTGTTGGGGTAGCGTTTATGCGATATGTGAGAAATTAGCCCTTGTGTCTATTTAGCGGCAGCATGTATGGGCCATGGTATTGGAAACATTCGGCAGTATTTTCAGCAAGTGTTTCCGAAGAAATGCATAAACGTCTTGATTACACCCAAACCTCTAGAGATTTTGAGAAAGCATTAGCGCAGTGAAATTCCGCGTCACGTGCAACAGCACGTTAATCCGGATTAAATTCCGCAAGTAATTGGAAATCGGCTTTAAAGGTAACGGTGTGGCTTCTACTCCGTGCACCACCAGTCGTACGCGCAGTCGTCTGCGCGAATACCAGTGTAAGACCCGTACGGTAATCCTTGTGGGATATACGTCCGGACCAGTTGCACGTATCGTAGTAAGCTCTAAGGCCTTCAGAAGATCTAGTGATGATATTTCGTTGGGTGGTTGACTGAAGACCAGACTGTGCGCAATGTGCGTTCAGTGGGCTTCGTCTTATCTAGTGATTTCGGGCGGCTGAGGTCAGGTGACCTCGGGGAAATCCACAACGGAAACCCGTATCTTTACTCCGTACTCCGTAGAGCCCGCTCCTTTATAATTTAGATCCATAAAAGGGCGCTACCATTATAGGTAAATCGTGCGGGGCTACTTTGTATTTACTTGCTATTCTAAACCCAACGTTCTTATACCGGTCTCCCTCTAAGCAACTACATGACGGATCCAGAGGGCTTAGGACGCATACTTGTCCAGACAAGAACCCATCTTGTACCTGGAAACGAATACAACGAAAGTTGTAGACTGATGAAAACCCTGATCTGCCAACATCATCTGCATCGTGATTATGATCCCTCCCGAGACCGATGGTACCTGTACGGTGGCAACTTTGCCTGCCAGAACCAGCGTTGCTATTTTCTCGTCGACTATGGCGTTGTAGAAGACGCTTCCGTTGTAAACCCGCAACTTTTACGGTATCGATGGGACGGGAGAGCATTGTAAGAATCATCCCAGTTGTAGAGTCTTTACGCATGCTACTCTGCTATTCTGTAAAGACTGGAAACGCACATCCGGGCTCGAATAAAGAAAGTCCCTTCGTTAATGATGTCCCAGATGTAATATAAAGGGACAAAGCTGGTTTAATAAGGCAGTCTTTTTATAAAAAACGTCCTGACGAATAAAAACCTTCCAACCTCGACGCTTGTTCCTCCCACTTCCTGTCCAGCGAACAACAACTTAACGAACCCAGATGGTTCAGAGCGCACAATTGTCAAGACAAGAACCCGTCTTGTACATGGAAATGAAAACAAAATGGTAGACTTATAAAGAGCCTGATCTGCCAACGCCAACTGCATCGTCTCATACTTTGTATAGAAAGACGAATCGTTTTGTCTGAAATATCCTCCTTATAGCTGTGTACGCCTTTGCTGCCCCTACTACAACCTGCTTACTGTGACGTTTCTCCTGATATACACCCCCCCGGAGTTCTTCTGATACAATTAGCTCTCGTCCATGTCCATGTGTTCTAGACGCGACGGAATGTGTTCCGCTCGCAGAGCCCGCACATCCTTGCGGATCACCATTGGCAATTCGGTGGCTGCGGCTCGCTCGTCGCTATCGTAGACCGTGGATGGCTCTGCTGTGAGAACCATACTGCACTGGCCAATTGTAGTGTTGCCTCGTTGCACAGTGTCGAATGACACCGTTGGTGAAGCAGACATGATAGGAAACTGGCGTGGGAGATTGACAAGCGGCAACATCTGTGCGCTCTCTTTTGTCCTGTTAACAGGCGCAATCGCTCGAGAAGCATTGGTCTGAAGCACAGTTGTGCGTGCGCCAGAAGCTGAATCATAGGTGACAATTGCGGCTGTTGAGATCACGGACTTCGGCAAGCAAAGGCCGAGAGACTCGATCGTGTCGTCGTGTGCTCGCTATTGATGCTGGGAACATCGTCCGTCCGCCTTTGTCTTTTTCCCACATGGGATTCGGCCTCCTCGCCACCATCACTCGCAGGCCGTTTAGGACACGCCTTGATGCTACTCTCGCTGTCTGGGAGCGGAATGAGTTGGGGCCAAGGCCGACCGTGGTGGATGATGGAAATATATTTGCCACAGTGGAAGAAGCATACCTGACTCCTTGCATTTGTGTATCCCTTTGTGCATTCCCGAGCTCCCCCTAGCAACGGAAGGCCGCAGAGGAGATATGGTTCTGATCGAGTTGGTAAAGCAGAGTGATTAGCCGTGTCCAAATTGGGGGAGAGTATGCCATGTCCTTGGCTTGAGAATAGAACATACGACGACCAAAATCCCACATATAGACGGCACAATCTCGCCAGTACATGAAAAGACGGCGGCTTGGATGAAAAGCGCAGTTCTCCATCATTCGTTCTGTAGTGAAAGGCACCAATATCATGCTGACAAGGCTAGCGGCCTTCTCAACATCGCAGACAGAGAAGATGGCCAAACACGTAGAGTCGTGCCATCTCCCCGGGTATTCGCTGTCTATGTATACCACATAGCGAGAGTAGAGACTCCAACACAGGCGGTACAAGTATGATATAACGAAGGCTATTCCTGGTGTCCAGGCACATTGAATTTTGGGGTGGATTTTGGGGTGGATTTTGGGAAGGATGGAAGTCATCGTGTAGGCCTGTAGGCCTCGGCGCCCGGAGAAAGAGTGTAAATGTTGGTTAGAATGTAGAATTTGTCCAGTCGAGGGACAATGAATGGCCAGAGGGAACGAACACTTCCAGCCACCGACTGCTGAAAACCGGAGACTCTGCCGCAGACAGGCTTCAATGTCCTTTGCGTCCAGATGGACAGAAACAAGAGCGATGCTCTCGCTCCGCGTCTCGAGGACACGGAAGATTTCGTAAGTGGCACACCATCTGCTGCAGGTATTGGCAAATTCCGACGTGTCCCTTGGTGCAGATGGAAGGCGAAAGCTCTGCGACTGAAAAGGCCGCCACTGGTACGAGTTCTCCGAGCATGGTATGTCCTTTTTGTCCTCCCACCCTCTGCGAAAGGCATCGTTGGGGAAAATGCTAAAAACACCAAACTTGCTCGCATCGGAGGAGCTCATGGAAATCGAAAACGTGGCATGCACCGTGTCGATTGGCAAGCCATTCTGGTTTCGTGTTAGTCGGGGAGCAAGATGCTCTACATAGGCAGCTGCTGTCTGTTAAAGAAACCGGCTCTTGGTAAAAACGGTGACGTCGCCCCAGATTTCATATGGGTTCTGGTACAGCTTGCCCCCCAGCTACCGTCTATCGAGACCAGTTCCTTAAAAAGTTCCTGGATTTCTGAAAGAAGATGCTGCTCGCCCTCGCCAAGTGCTGTTTGTCCTATCATATGAGCCTTGGGAAGCAACTCGTCCACACGCGCATGGTACGTGTAGATCGCCTCAACCCAGACCATCAAAGACAGCTGTTTCAGAAGAAAGCCGGTGCCTAGCTCGACAACGTGTTTCCTAAGCGGTTGTGTAGCCAAGGCGTCCTCTTTCATGGTGTCTAAACACAGTTTAATCCACTGTGTGGAAGCGAAACGGAGCAGCGGCCATGATTTGTGAAGCTCCTGCGCATCGGCTTTCGTGTGTCTCTGGCTCGACAAGGGGCCGAACAATGGCGTGGACGGGATTTTCGATGACAGATAAGTAATGCATCGAACTGCCAAGATAGCTTTTCCATGGATTTCCCTCGGAATGAGGCCTGTCGATGGGCCGCCACGCGCACTGCCCCGGTTTGCGTAGTCTAGAGCGGTTAAATGAACAAAGCGGAAGTTTCCAGTCTTGGATTTTTCCAGCAAACCGCAGCTGACAACGACGAGGGCCAGTTCAAACTTCTCTACGCCGCCATCCCAGCCGTCAGGAAATAGAGCTTCCATCAGCTCAGGCGAGGTGAGCGATGCGTTGGCAACCCAAGCGAAGGCCCGGCCAGCCAGGTCTCTGCTGTGTGAATCCAGCGTGTTGATATAAGCCTGGATTTTGCCATACATTTCGTCAAGGTCGTCAAGTCCCCGCGTGTTCGACTCCATAATGATTCTTAAAGTCTTATCGACCGTGTCAGGGCCGGTGACTGCAAGTAGAGCACCATTAGGCGCCCACAAATACATGCCCTCTGTACGGAGCAGTAAGTGCAGGATGACTTTGTCTGCGTCGATCTGGTCGTCGAGAAGATCCTGCTCCATCATCTCACGCACCGAGACGTCCAGGTACATGCGGATGTCACTGTTGAGGACGTCCCTGGTAAGATTGATGCACCTATCTCAACGGATGCAATGGCGGAGACAAGCGACATTGGGCCGGCTGAGAAGCACGATGCGAACCGAGGAGTTCGCACACCACCTTTCAATGTGCCGTATAAGCCTCGCATTCTGGGAGCATTCGTCCACGCCGTCGATGACAAAGTAGAGGTTGGGCAGGTGTGGCAGACACTGCGAAATGATGTCCACGAGCTCCGTTTCTGATGCATACGTATCTGTTGCCATGCGAAGAGTGGCAAATGCAAAGACGTTGTGCATCTTTTCCAGTCTGTGGAACCGATGAAAGAGCTGTGATGCGATAGCACGGTGGCATTCAGAGAGGGCATTGTAGCCGTATCGGCCATTGGAGTTTTGGGAAAAGAAGTAGTAGCAGACTTCGGGTGGGAAATCCTCAAACGCTTTCTTTATCCAGCATTTCGATGAGAGAGCTTGCGAGCACTGTTTTCCCCGAGCCCATATTCCCTGCATAGTCGTCAAGCTCCATGTTGCTGGCCTATCCTTGCAGGCAGGGACTGACTCACCATTGATCAAGAGAAGCGATGATGGGCGGCGCTGAGTCTCGCCTTGGTCTGTCTCTGTGGCTTCCCTGTGCGGGCCCATCCATGCTGCCAGGATAGGGTTACGGAACAGCCGTTCCGTAGTTCCTTCCAACCTCTCCAGGCGAGCTTGGTCCAGGTTGGCCTTGTAATCAGGAGAGTGTAGCCAACGAGCGACCCCATTTTGGAACATGACTGGAAGAGTCGGTCAGCAATAACAATTTGACAACGTAGTAGACCGGTGCCACATACGCTGAGCTTGCTGAGCTTGCTGGTCTTGGTTCTGTACCATCCTATCCATAGCTTCGAGTGACTGTCGCTCTGCCTCGTCGGCACGTTTAGCCTCTTCTTGTAAGGCGGATCGGAGATCGCCCATGGAGGAAAACCGAAGCTCTTCTCTGACGATTTTGGCGTGGAACTTGATCTTTTCGGTCACCGTGTGAAAACGGGCATCGAACGGCTTCCATACCAGGCTTGTCACAAAAACGGCGTTCTCTTGATCTCTGCAGTGGGTAAGGACAGGGAGTATGAAGACAAGACAAGAAAGGCGACGTACCTCCGTACCGGTTCGAGAATGTGTGGACCACGGCAGTAAAGAACTGGAAAAGGTGGCAGTATAGGTTTTTGAGCGAATTCCGCAGCCTTCCGCTCATAATAGGATTCTGGCACAGGGAGTCGTAGAGCTCTTGGTACCGCGGCAGGAGTCCGTTGAGGATGTTGATGGTGTCGCACAGTTTCTCGAAGAATGTCGTAAAGTGGCTTGCAAGCTGCACAAGGATCAATACTCGAACCACAGTAGCAGTATGGCCATACGCACCTTGAGAGCCAACAACAGGGCGCCAAAGGCGATATTTACCCAAGGTTGAGCCGCTGTGCAGAAGATGTCAATGATCTTGAAATACGGCGCGAGCTTCTCGCCCAGTGTATGGATTTTGTCGATGCATGCCCTGCTCTTCTGGGATTTATTCTGGAGTGCCTCAAAGCCCTTGATGGAATCCAACACATCCTGTGCTGACGAGCAGGAGGCAAACTCGGCCCGTTCGCGCGGTGAGAGATCTGACAGAAACTCATCGCGGGCCCTGGCAAATATGTATGTCGTCTGACGTGATAGGCATGGCCATGCTCGACGTAGGCGTTGTTATGTATGACGACCTGTGCTTGTGGAAGAAGGGACAAGTCACAAAACAGGAGAGCGACCTATATAGTTGGTCGATGCCTGTAATAAGTAGGCGGAGTGTGCTTGTGGTGCCATCACATCTTGATGTAACTCATGTAGCGATTAGTCGAATAGCCTTTGAACCTATTGGAGTGTTCTATCAATTAGTCTCGATCAATTCCGTCAATATACACAGCCTCGTATTACCTAGGACTTGCCCAGAGGTTCTTCCAAAGTATAATTGCCAGCAACTGATTTTTAAATGGCAGTCCCGGCTAAAACTACGGGGAGGAGGCTTAGACGATATCACTTGTCCTCCGAATCGAGTTGTGTACTTGCTCCGTGGTCTTCAATTAACCAGTATTAGGTAAGCCGATTACCTAACCTTTCAGCGTTCCTGCTTTAGCGACAACTTTTAGCCGTTCTCGATCAAAAACGCTGCACAGCCTCCAGCGAACTTCTCTTAGCCAGACCATTGACACACCGCCATCTCAACCCTTTGGACGAACAAGAGAACACATGTCTTTCGCGATGATGCCGCTGCCGTTGCCCCAGACGTTTTCGCCCGACGACCTCGAGGCCACGGCCGAGCTGGCCGCCATTATCGAGCGGCTGCAGCCTCGAGCAGCGGCTGCCGGTGCAGGAGTAGACGGCACGGGGACCGCAGCAGGCGGCGTCGGCACGGCAACGTCTGTCGGTGCAGACGGCGCGGGCGGGCTGCGCGACCTGCCGGCGGCTACGGACAGCCTCCGACACAAGCTGCAGCACGCGCGGGCCCAGATCAAGGCGCTGCCGGACGTTGGCCGGACGGTGGCCGAGCAGGAGGCTGAGATGCGGGCGCTCGAGACACGTCTGCAGAAGCAAAAGGCCGTCCTCGCCCGGCTGCGCGAAGAGGGCGCCCGCTTTGCCCAGGGCGAACAGGATCTGCAGCCGAAACGGCAGGACGGTGCAGACAGCATGGAGATGTGAGGACAGATGTGAGGACAGATGTGAGGGGACAGATGCTTCAAACGGTCCCAAGAAGCATCCTTTCGAGTTCCTACCACCCGCTACAAGTACAGCCGTGTTTCTATTGTACAGCGACCTTTTCGACCGTTACCTCACCCTCTCACTTGCCGATCCCCACTGCCCGCAGCACATCCTCGGTGCTCGTCCCAGCGCCGGCCACGGCGCCCGTCCACACGGTCTCGGGCAGCCGCTCCTCCTCGGGCAGGATGCTCCAGTTGGGCGATTGGTCCGCCTTGAGCCACTTGAAGTCGTCCACCTCGTCCCAATGGTTCGTGGCCGCCTCGTCTTCCGGGCTCGCATAGGCCCGCGGCAGCGGGGCAAAGCGCATGGCGCTGCAGTCCTCGATGATCGGCCGGCTGCCACAGTGCAGGTACAGGTCGACGTTGTGGCACTCGTGGATGCGGACCTGACGGGCGGCCACGACAACGACGCAGTTGTGTAGTTTGGTCACGTGCACAGGTCCGTTGACGTGACCCGACACGATCAGACAGCGGTCCATGTCCTGGAGCATGAGGCTGAGAAAGGCGGCGCCGCCGCCGCCGCTGTCGACGCTGGACGTGGGCATGGACATGTCGACGACGCAACCACGCAGATGGGTGAGGCTGCCCGAGGCGGTGGCCCGCGAGGCTGACAGCGGCAGGATGATGTGCAGACCAGCGTGGCCGGAGAGGGCGACCTCGCGTGCCGACGAGAAGCTCGGCTTGCGCACGGACGACGGTTTGCCATCGGCGCCGGCCAGTTCTGCGTTGTAGTTCTTATCACGGGGCAGGGCAGCCGGTTGGGCGCTGGTCTTGTTGTCTGTGGCCGGCAGAGGCGTTCCTCGAAGGAGACGTGGATCGGCGGCTGTGGGCACCGTGGTCCTGTTTGTGCGCTTGAACTGGAACCGGGACTTGGGCGTCAGTTTGGCGAGCTCCTCGTTGAGTTGTTCTGTCAGTGCTTTGACAGCCTAGGAGGTTAGCTGAGATGAAGAAGTACGAAGAGAAGAGAAGAGAGGAGAGGAGAGAGAAGAAACAAAACACAATCAAACACAATCAAGCACAAACAAATATAATCAAAACACAATCAAAACAAACACACTCACCTCCGAATAGGTTCGTTGGTCGTAGGCGGGAATGTAGTCGGAGGCGTCGGCTACCTCGAGAGAGAGCTTGGAGATGCTGGTCAGGATGCTGTCCTTGGCATCTTGCCGTTCGCCGCCAACGACGGCGATGGAACCGAGCTTGGCGATG
Source organism: Grosmannia huntii (assembly GCA_019925595.1). NCBI lineage: Eukaryota > Fungi > Ascomycota > Sordariomycetes > Ophiostomatales > Ophiostomataceae > Grosmannia > Grosmannia huntii. The sequence continues at coordinate 290,606 of JADHKJ010000023.1, forward strand.
CGGTCCTGCAAAGCTGGGCACGTCAGCACGGAGCAGAGAGAAGGACGAAAGACGGAACGGACTGGCAGATTCCTGGTGGAACTGGCGGTAGAAGCGCTCCTTGGGGTCCATGATGGGTCGAGGGCCTGCATAGGCAAACGGATAGGTTAGGGCTTCGTAGCTAGCCATGGCAGCGTATGGGGGGAGAGAAGAGAGGAGAAGAGGAGAAAAGAGGAGAGAAGAAGGAGAGAAAAGGGGAGAGAAAAGAGCAGAAGAGGATAAGAGGAGAAGAGAGAAGAGAGAAATGCAATGACAAGCAGAGAAAGAAGCAACAAAGACGAGAAAACAAAGTGCAGCTCCTATCGACTAACACACAGAAAAGGAGTGTGGGGAATCATGGGGGTAAGACCACTCACACCGGAAGTCCAGTCACAAGCGACAAGGACAAGGCCGATTGGGAGACCGGGGACGAGGTCACACGCCTCAGGCTGGCGGTGTTGTGGGGTGACGATGGGCCGTTTGACAGGGCAAGATGGGGGTTGTGTAGGTTGTGTAGCCGAGGAGGAGAAGGCGTTCAGGAAGGCGGGAGACAGGTGACGAGCGAGGGTGGAGGACAGAGCTGGCGAGGCCAAGGAGAAAGGCCAGACAGGGCCGAAGAGGAAGGCCTCTTGGCTGGTGAGCAAGGAGGAAAGGCGTGAGACAGCGGCGACGGGGATTCGTACAAACAAGGCTCTGTGGTCGTAGCTGTAAACCCGCTAAGGGAAAAAGGGCAAATGGCACCGTAGCCCCGCATGGGGGTGTCTTAGGGCCCTGTACCCCGCTAGATACGTAGCGCTATCTGGCCCTTTGGCAATCTGTGGTATGATTGGCCAGCCGTCCGTAACGGGATCGGGTCACAACAGAAGCTGAGCTCAGCTGCGGCGTCCTTTTCGAATCATGTACGGCAGCGTGTACACTGCTGTCCCTGTTGGCCCGCTTCCGAGCGGCGAGTGTGGCTACAGCGATGATTTCCGCAACGGGACGGCGGATGATGGCGAGCCGGGCGAGTCTGAGGGCGAGTCTGATGGCGAGTCTGAAGGTGAGTCCGAGGATGAGCCTGATGAGAAGAGCCAGCTTGGGCCTCCGACAGCCCGCCTGGCCGGACAGACAGACGCGTCTATTCCATTCGACACGACGCCAGCGCGACGCCGACCCCGACGCCGAAGACACGGGGACGTACAGCGAGTCGGACCACGAGCACGCGGTGATCTCGACATTTGACCTCTTCAGCATTGGCATCGGCCCGTCGTCATCGCACACCGTGGGCCCCATGCGGGCAGGCAACATCTTTATTGTCGACTTGGCCGAGGCCGGGCTGTTGGACCGCGTGCATTCGATCCGGGTGGCCATCTACGGCAGTCTCGCGTTGACGGGCGAGGGCCACATGACACCATCAGCCATCCTGCTTGGACTCGAGAGCGCCGATGTGGAGACAGTTGACACGGCCTACGTGCCCACACGCTTTGCAGACATCAAGACGAGCGGCCAGCTCGTGCTTGGTCGCGGCCTTGCTGGCGGTCCTGGCCGCACCATCGCCTTTGACTACGCCCGCGACTTTGTCTGGGAATGGGGCCGCAAACTGCCCATGCACAGCAACGGTATGCGTTTCACCGTCTTTGACGCCGACGGCTACGTCATCGCCCGCAACGACATGTTCAGCGTCGGCGGCGGCTTCGTCGTGAATGGCGCCCTCTCCGTCAACCCGCTGCCGGGCGCCGACGAACAATCCCAACAACGTCGCCATCCCGCTGATCTGTCCGAGAACCTCTTCTACAAGGAAACCCGGCGGTCGGACGCGTCTGGTGACCGTCGCACCGGCGCCGAGGTGCGTCCGCTGTTGGGTCCAGCCCCATCCACAGACAGCGAGCTGCTGCCAGGACCAGACAAAGACACATCGCTGGCCTCTCCCCCCAATAACCCCAGCCAGCCTCGATACCCCTTTCGCGATGCCGCCAGCCTCCTGTCGCTCTGCCGGAAACACAACCTGACCATTGCTCAGCTCGTGTATGAGAACGAGAAGAGCCATGGCTACAGCGACGAGGAAATCTACGCCAAGCTGGCCCGCACTTGGCAGGTCATGGACAACAGCATCCTCGAGAGCGTCCAGGCGCCGCTCAACGCCGTTCTGCCTGGATCGCTGAAGCTGCATCGCCGTGCGCCCGCCCTCTACCGTCGCCTGACCCGCGGACTCTACGCCGCCGACAGCGGACAGCCCACAGCTGCCAGCTCGTCTGTCGCCATGGCTGCGCTGCCGACGGGTGCCAGTCTCGCCAAACGTGCTATTCCGCGCATCCACGGCGCCCTCGACCATCCCATCGCACCGTCACCGCCGCGTCGTACCGCCTTTCCCGCCATGGACTACCTGACCGTCTATGCCATCGCCGTCAACGAGACCAACGCTGCTGGCGGACGCATCGTCACCGCGCCCACCAACGGGGCTGCCGGCATCATTCCTGCCGTCCTCAAGTACATTATCGAGTTCATCAGCGACGACGCCGAGCGTGACATTTGCACCTTTTTGTTGACTGCTGCCGCCATCGGCATGCTCTACAAGCGCGGCGCCACCATCTCCGCGGCTGAGGGCGGCTGCATGGCTGAAGTTGGCGTCGCCTGCTCCATGGCTGCTGGTGCCTTTGCTGCTTGCATGGGCGCTGGGCTCGAGACCATCGAGATGGCCGCTGAGATCGGCATCGAACACAACCTCGGCCTCACCTGCGATCCCATCGGCGGCCTCGTCCAGGCCCCCTGCATCGAGCGTAATGCCCTCGGCGCCGTCAAGGCCGTCTCCAGCGCCAATCTCGCGCTCAGCAGCAGCCCCGGCACCCAAAAGGTCCGTCTCGACGACGCCATCCGCGCCATGCGCCTCACTGCCAAGGGCATGCGAAACGAGTTCAAGGAGACCAGCCTCAGCGGCCTTGCCACCAGCGTGCCGCTGCACATTCCCGTGAGCGTGCCAGACTGTTAAGGGGTTGGTAGATGCGATAGATTTAGTGTATAAAGTTGCCTCAAGTCTCCCACCATTCGACCCTTTGTTCCTGTGCTCTGGACTGTTTCTGGCTCCGGTCACTGAGCCGTTGCATCCAAATGCTATCCAGCTGTAGCTTTCCCACGTATATCTTGCCTGCAACGAGAAAAGGCTTGATTCTCGCCTGCAGAGTGCAATGTCCATACCTTGATTTGGCACAGGTCCCCGGGATTCGAGTGCTGGTAAATTGCCGGATTGCATCTTGCAGGTGGACGACGCTCGTCTTTTCTATTCTCGATGGGATCCCGGCCTTGTGCATCTGTCTTGTCAGAGCTCCGAGGACCATATCTACACAATCCGAGCTGCAATCGGGGCGTGTGCATAAAGACTGTTGCAAATTTTCGAGTATCTGCACAATTCTCGACTTTGTTTCCGTCCTCGTGGTCTCGATTGTTCCTGCACGGCGGATGAGCTACAAGACCTCCCGAATAGCAGTAGAAACGAGTGTTTTGCAGAAAACAATATACTCACGCAACAAGCTGTCGGGCAGCGGCAGACCCATTGTCTGGACAGGCCCATTGCAATTCCCGATGGCTAGCATGGCCATACTTTCAAGAGCATCCCCTCGGAGGAACACCCACGCGATGGACATCCACAACACGCACTGCTTTCCGTATGAGGACGGGAGGTTCTTCTGCAAGTCCCGAATCCACGCGTCGGCAAAAGGTTGGATCACATCGTGACAGCTGTAGTAGTCCACGATGGTCGCGATTTTAGCCAGCTGTTCGAGCTCCACGACGTTGTAATCGGAAAGGTGTTGGCCATGGATGATGGAGAGCACGATAAGAAAGGCTTTGGCGTCCCAGTCTGACGTCCGCACCTCGCGGATCCCCGTATCGCTGATGGAGCCTTCCTTCCATGGGGCGTTGAGCATCGTTTTGAACGTCGACGAAGCGAGACACAAGTGCCGCGAAGAAACCAGCACGCACAGTTCTTCGATGGCCTTGTTGCCGGCCCTGTCTACGTCTTTTTTCGCATCTTCGTCGATCCATTGCAACGTTTGTGCGTTGGGGTTCTCTAGGATAAGCACGACGTCACCATCCGGATCCAGCTTCAGCTTCGGTTTTACCATCTTTAATAGCTTCGTGAGTCGCAGACTGGTGATGGAACTAACGGTGAACAATCCCCGCTACTCTAGCTTGTTTGACTGCGCGTCTATGCTGACTAATCACACCCCGGCCTGGTAGCGTGGAAGCTACGGCTGAGCGCTGAGGACTGCCTGCTTTGTCAGGAACAGCACCAATTAGCCGACCGGCTGTAAGCGAAAATCAAGATAATCCTCGTACAAAGCAGTGCTCTCTCGACAACAAGCCTCTCTGGCCTCTCTGACGACCAATCTTTCCCGAGCAGATGCGTCTCTCCGCCGCGGTTCTGCCGTCTCCACTGCCGTCCAAGCTCGGCCGCGCCGTGCTGGCGCGTCCCACAGCTGCATTCTCAGTATCGTCTCCATCGGCAGCTTCAATAGCATCATGGCCATGGCGGTCTCTGCGGCCATCCTCGGCGGCCTACCACCTGGTCGTGCCGTCCTGTGCAGCCTTGCACCGCCCGGCCGCGCTGCCCCGTCATCGCACCTTTTCCACGTCCAGCATATTGATGAAGGCAGATCCATCGGCCTCTACACCCTCTACAGCTTCTGCAGCCCCCACCTCTACGCCCGTTCTGGCGAAGCGCAAGGTCCGGTCGGTGGGCGCCAAGCACTCGCTCCGACGTGTGGCCGTGATCGCCCAGCAGCAGCCGGAGCACGATCCACAGCACGACCGCCAGCAGAACCGGCCTGCTTCCGTCGCGGACGATGGCAGCAACGTGATCAGTGCCGTCTGCGTGGCCGAGTCGTTTGACATGGACAAGGTCATGGCCGCGCTGCAGGCCCAGGGCTACGCGCTGGACCCAGACGGCAACGGCTTTGAGTCGCACGAGGTCGTGCATGGAAGACGACCATGGACCGTTGGGTCTGCACCCGCCCGTGATGTCGATCTCTTCGTCTTCGAGTCCGGCACCCTCGTTGGCTGGGGCCTGCCGCCCGACGCCGTCGATATCCTGGCCACCGGCCAGCTCGTGGCCACCGGCTCGGCCGTGGACCCGTTTGTGGCCGTGCGCGAGACCGAGACGCTCGAGTTCCGCCGCGATGCTGCCCGCGATGCCAGCGCGATGCGCGGCGATGTCGTCGTGCTTGGCACCCGCCGCGAGTCCGTCGACGGCGACCGCCTCGCCACCACGCTCGCCATGATCGCCTTCTCATCTGGCCTCGCCCGCAGCACCAAGCTCGCCGTGCTCGAGAGCGCCTTTACCGACTACTTTGAAAGCACCCGCCGGATCCCCGAGATGCTCGCCCAACGCCGCCAGCAACGTCGCCTCCAACAGCTCTCTCTCCGTACCTCACCCTCTTCTTCCTCTTCCTTCTCCGCTACCCCCTGGCTTAGCTCTCGCGGTTGGGGCGGCCTCGGCCACCTCTCCCAGCACTTTATTCTCCAAAAGACCGGCGAGCTCCTCAGCCTCCGCGCTCAGCTCAACCACTACCGCGAACTCACTGACGCCCTTCCTGACATCTTCTGGGATGCCCGCGCCGAACTCGGCCTCGAGGGCTACTACGAACAGGTCGGCCGCGCCCTCGATGTCGGCGTCCGCATCAAGACCCTCAACCAGAAGATGGACTACGCCCAGGAAATCGCTACCGTCCTGCGCGAGATCTCTAGCGAGCGCCATGGCGCCCGCCTCGAGTGGATCATCATCGTCCTCATCACCGTCGAGGTCGTCTTTGAGCTGCGCCGCGTATACCTTGAATGGCCCGAAAAGAAGGTGCCCAACACGACCGACCAACTCGCCCTGTAATGCACGTGATCATGTCTGCCTCCTATTTAGACTCAACCCTTTATATTACGTAAGCAATAACACTTTTATGCAGACAATATACACCTCTTCTCAGTAAACGTCTTGACATAATAGAATAACGACAGCTACAGCCTGACGACGTCCCTGACAGGAACCCGCACAGGAACCCGCACAGGCAACAAACAGAGAAACCCCAAGGAAATAGAGCTGAAAGAGCCGCCGTGGCGCAAATCGCTCTCGCTGCTGAAATAGCAAAGCACCTCGTCACCTCCTCTCTCCCCCTCTTCCTCTCTCCTACCCGCGATTTCTCATGCTGCCTTTCGGTCTATTGTACCGCGTCCACGCGCCCATTCCAACCGGGGTAAACCGCCAACGCCAAGAGCAGAAAGCCTGGGACACATCCAAGAACAACAAGCCAACCAAGCCAAAAAAGACCACAAAACAAGAGGGCCAAGAAGAGAAAGATGTAGTGTTACATTGCCACAGCCACGCGCGCCAGAACTGCCGCTCGCCCTTCACGACAGCCGCTGGAATCCGCCGCTGGGAGCTGGTGACACACTCGACGTCACCGCCGACGGCGATGGCACTCCCTGCGGAAATCCGTGCTGCTGCTGCTGTTGCTGCTGCTGCTGCAGTAACTGTTGTGGCTGTGCCACTCGCGGTCCTGTGCTGCCCGGTATGTTCGCCCGCGCTGCCGCCAACTTGGCCATGTCGACATTGCTGCCGCCTGGTCCTATGCCCACCAGCCCGGCCATCGGGCTCGCACTGCCCTGCGACATCTTGTCTGCAAATCCCAGCGTCCGCTCATGGGCCGATGCCCGTGCTCGTGCCTGCTCCATCAGCCGCTGCTGCTGCGGCTGGTCCATCACCGTGTGATAGCCAAACGGTCCCAGGTTCGCTCCGCCGCCTGGTCCTCCAGGAACCGCCCCGCCCTGCGCGCTCGCGCTGAAGTGCCGCTGTCCGGCCCCAGCCGGCATCCCCTGCATCGGCACTGGCACACCTCCATACGATGCCCGAGCCTGCAGCTGTTGCTGTCCGGGAGGCATCTGGTTCGAAATGCCAGCGTTGTACGGCATCTGCGCCCGCGGCTGAGGGCTGGCCACCTGCGGAGGCACCTGCACCGGTCGTGGCTGTTGCTGCTGCTGTCCCAGCTGATTTGCACCATTCGCTGGCGACGGAGTGTATCCCACCGCTTGTAGACCAAGCCGTTGTTGTTGCGGCGGAACCCCCGCCTGCGGCACTGCCTGTGCTGGCACCTGTTGCTGCTGCGGATACCCGCCAGCCCCGAAGCTGCCTGGCTGGTACCGGAACTGTTGCGGCGTGCCCGCTGCCTGTACTGCCGGTGAGCCATACGTCCCTGGCTGTGGCTGGGACACAACCCGTTGTGGTGACGAGTGTGCTGGAACCGCTGCTTGGCCGCCCGGCGTGCCCGGATACAGAGGCCCTCCCGTTGGCGGGCCCCTGAAAGGCGGCTGCTGCACTTTGGCAGCTGTGGGTGTGTAGTTTCCATATCCGTTTGCCGCTACACGGAACTGTTGGCCCTGTGTCAATGACGGTTGCCGATGCTGCGGTGTCGCCCGTCCCGGAGTTTGATAGAATCCGGCTGTCGCCGGCATGGGCGACCGGTTGGCCGCGTTGAACTGCTGGCCGTATCCGTGATTCGATACGCTCCCAGCTCGGTGACCCGGCGCGCGTTGTGGTGTGCTTGCAGCTACCTGTGCTTGTGCGGCAGCCTGTCGCGCCCGGAGCACTACCTCATCCTCCTCCATCACGCCCCGGTATTCCTCGCTGCGCACCTCAATCTTCGTGCTGATGTTGAGTTCAGCCAGTCTGTCCGAGTTCAATCGTGCCACTGCATACGGCGGCAAGCTCTGGATAATCAGGGCCAGCTGCGCCTTCAGGGCCTGGTATGTGACCATTTCCTCCTCGCTTGGCTGCTGTGCAAGCGTGCCATTGCGCAGCATGTCGGCGTTGACAGGATCCGCCGAGAACCGATCCTGGCTGGTCGGAAGCGTCAGGTTGCGGTTGCGCTGGTACGATGCCAGCGTGATAATCAGGTCCGACACGTCTTGGAGCACGTCGTTCACATCCTTGTCCGTATCCGGCTTTTGGCCCATCACGTTTTCGAGAGATGGGTCCACGAGGCTGTCGTCCCACTCTTCTATAGTCTTCTGTAGGGCTTCTTCATCTAGAACGAAGCTAGAGCTAGCGCCATTCGCCATCGAAGGTGCTCCATAGCTGTCCAAAATCGCCACGTCGTCGTCCTCCACGGCAGACTCGGCGTCCACCATGCGCTGGAACACGTGGTGGCCAATACGCTGCCACCACATGTGTCCGACCTGTGCCGCCGGTACCAGAGCGGCCGAGTCGTCCTTGGCAGGCGCAAAACTCGAGAACGCACCGCGAAATAGCGATTCCATCTCGGACATCTCCAGCTCGGACGTAGACGGCTTGTGGCCGGCTAGACTCTGCGCCCGCTCCCGTTGCTTCGTCTTGATCTGCGATGATGGGGTTGCATTGCTGTAGTCAAGCCACTGGCCGACTGTAATGTGCTGCGAAAAGTACGACCCCGAACGGTACTTGGACTTGTCCTCCAGCTCTGGATGATAAAAGCCCAGTGTCGTCGACTTGGTCGTGCTCTTTGGCGCTTTGGGTGGCTGAAGGGGTGGCAGATTTCGTGGCGACGGAAACAGCTCTCCAAACGTAAGCACGCGGCTAGGCTTCGCAGTGTTCTGGCCAGGAAACAGCCGGGTGAACATAATGTTTCCGCCCAGGTCGAGCTCGCTGTCTTCGCGGACAACCTCTTCTATGGAATCCTTGTCGTCCTCGTCGGTCTTGTACACTTCCGCGCTGCTACGCTTGGCAGGCACCCGGTGGGGAAGACTGGAAAACAACTGCCGAGGCTGGGGTGTGTTTCCAAAGACGGTAAGGATAGCATCCCCGTTTTCGTTTGGCGTATCGTTGCTGGTAAGCGGGCCTGATTTTGGGTATGCCGTCTCGCGGCGATACAGCTCGTGGGCCTTTCGGCGGAACTTGGTGATCTGTGCGATGGCACGCTGCTTGGCCGCATCCGCAGCCTTTGTGCTATCGTCAAGCTTCGCATCGGTCTCGGTCTTGGGAGCCGCGGTCGTCAGCGAGGCCATCTCTGAGCTGACGACGGTCGCCAAGTCCTCGACAAGATCGTCCAGCAGGGTGTACACATCGTGTGCCACCTTGTCGGCGATAGAGGCCGGCAGAGGCAGATTCGGACTTCCAATGGCTTTCTGGCGCTTTGCTTGCGGCTCCTCTGACGCCGATAACTCTGGAAGCGGTCGTTTCAGGATCGGAGGATCTGCCTTGTCGAAGCTGAGGAGCACAGACAAAAAAGCACGTTAGCACGCCGTTATACACCACAACGACATTGCGGGCGTCGTACCTGGACAAAACCTCAAAGTAGTCATGGATCAGCCTCTTCTCGTCCCGGTTGCCGGCAGTGCTCGTGGTGGCCGCAGTCGGTGTGTCATCGCGGGAGCTGCCGCCGCTGGATTGCGATTCCTTGCTGTCAACATCGGAGCTATTTGCGTCGGCTGCTGCGTCCGGCATGGCCTGGTCGCCGTTGTCGGTTGAGTCGCGCTTCCGCTTCACAGAGGAAGCCGACGAATTGACGCTGGCCGAGTCAGACACGCCGCTATCAGCAGCCAGACCCTTTAAATGGCCGATGGCGGTGGCGGCCATGATGGGCTGTTTCTGTTGGGAAGCGTCTCCAGCAAATGGTCGTAGAAAAACAGAGGGGGCCAGGGAAGGCTGACGGCGCGACGGCGTCGTCGAGGCGTCGAGGCGTCGAGGCGTCGGGGTTGGGGAAAATACGCGACAGCAACGGAGCTGATTCGATGGGCGAGAGCGGGTGCGAGATGGGACAATGGCTGTTGAGAACGAAATGTCCACCTTCTGGCTTGTCCGCTCGTTCGTTGCCGCTGTCGTCGCGATTCTTCGTTCCCGCTTTTTCGCGTTAGGAAGCGATCGAAATGCGAGTCAATCGAGTGGCTCCTTTCCTGCTGCCGGCCGAGCAAAGTGTGGGCTTGGCAACACTAGGCAAAAAGAACTGGGGGCAGACTGGAGGGATGGAAAAAGAAAGGAAGAAGGGTATGGGTGACGGAAAGGCAAAGGAAGAAACACGTCCTCGTCCGCCGATGTTGGATACGCGCAGTGCTGCTGAAAAGACGGGTTGGAAGGACGGATTTTCCACAGAGTCGAGGCACGCCCTCTGAAAAAGGCGCATGCGCACCTTCTGCAAAATTAGCACGTTCCTTCCTATTCCTCTATTATTTCCCGTTGGATTGCAGCAGAGGCGCGGCGTAAATGGAGGAAGCAAAGGGAGGGAAAGAGCGTGCTGAATACAACTTGCACCCACCAAAAGCGCCCCTTCCGAAATTGAAGTTCTGTTACGCTAAATTTGCAAGCTCTACACGTGACTGCGGCCGGATGTCGTGACTAAGCATACACTGTTGCGGAGGCCGCTAAGCTGAAACCCATTCTCTACAGAGTACTCCATCATGCGCAAAACGTATCGCGTCTGACGAGTATAAGTTTTTGATACCGGTGATGAAAGGCTACTTGTTTATTTACTTCTTACTGTACATGAATAATGAGAGCGAAAAACAGCGGGCAACTTCAAATTAGGCGTTGCGATGAGTACGTTCAGCAGAGGGGAACCAAGCAAACATGCAATTAAAACGGAGTGTCAAACACAGGAATTCCGAAAACAGTGTGGTCGATGGCTTCAATCCGTGTCTCAGATTCACACCCTTCGTTCTCGCCGACACCCCGGGATTTGGGGCACCTCGCACTCGAATCACGCAACAAGTCCTGGCAAAAAAAAGAAACAACGTAGGACACGAGTATATTCAGATAGTTGGCATCAAGTAAGTCAAGAGAAGCTCTCTAGCTTATTTCTTGGCCAGGGCCAGGCCAATGGTGTTGTTGTCAAGGTCGTAGATGGAGTAGTAACGGCGCAGGAAGGCATCGCCGAGGATGGCCAGCGGGCCCACCGGCTCCGGGAAGTCCATGCCCATGAAGGTGGAGATGCAGCTGCCAGAGACCTCGAGGATGTAGTCAGACGCAGGCAGGCTGAAGTTGTAACCGCTCAGCGTGAAGGTCACGTCGGGCAGGCTGCTCTTTTTGCTGCAGTCAACAGAGTACTGGCCGTTGTAACCCTTCTTGGCGCCAATCTGGGTGTTGAGCATCTCAGCGAGGCTGGACGGGAGGGCAATCAGGGAAGTGCCCGTGTCCAAAATCACGCCGGTGTTCTCGAGCTCTGCAGTGTCCTCGCCCAGCGAGATGGAGTCAAGGTCGACCTCCCAGTAGGCCTTGCGGCGCAGCGGGATGGTGGTGATCTTGCCGGTGTAGTGCGACTTATCAACACCGCCAAAGACAGCCTCGGAGTCATCGCCCTCGGCATCAGCATTGCCAAGGTAAAAGGCAAAGACACCGCTGTCGATGAGCTTCTGGTTGATCAGGTTGTAAAAGGGAGGCACGATGTGGTTGACCGAGATGGTGTCGAAGCCCAGGCCCAGGATGCCGTCGAAGCGGCCAAAGGCAAAGGCCAGACCAGGCTCCTCAGTGGCCTCGGCGAAGTCCTGCTTAGCGATCTTCAGATCGCCGATAGACACTGTGTCTTGCGACACGAAGCCGCTCAGGCTGCCCGAGCCATACTGGATGGCAAAGGCGCTGCCGTTGGACTTGTACGACGACGAAGTCTTGGAGTCATACTTGGTGTGGAGGTAGCAGGCGATAGATCCGCACTGGCTGGAGGGCACCCAGAGGTTGGAGCTGCCGGTGTCGAGCACAACCTTAAAGCTCTGCGGCGGAGTTCCAATGGAGATCTCGGCAAAGTCTGGGAGCCGTGTCAGGGGCAGTTCCGGAACAAGCGGGAAAGGGGGGGGCAAATTGGATGGAAAGCACCACATGACGTACACTGAGCATTCAGGAAGTTGCTGACGGGCAGCGGGTGGTTGCCGTCGGCCTCAATGACCGCGGTCTTAAACATCTCATCGACATGGCTGTCCGGACGAGCACCCATGTACTTCTGGCCGAGGCCACGGATCTGCGCATCGATGGGAATAGACTCCTAAATGCGCAGAGATGATGGATTAGCTATCTGGCCCATCTATAAGCGCTTCGGCTCGGCTCCGCTGTTACAATCACATGTTATCGGGGGAACGGGAGAGACGAACCAGCTGCTTCGCAAGAGGGACCTTCTTGAGCTTGAGCTTTTGGATCCCGCTGGCTTGGGTAGAGCCAAGCAGGCCAGCTGCGGCCAGAACCAAGGCACCCTTCATTGTCGATGGAGGATAGTTACGATGACGGACAAGACGCAATCAAGACGAGAGAAGACGTCAAACGAGGGAACAGAACAAACGCAGGAAAGGACTGCCAAGGTACAAGATCGGGCGAGAGATGTCGCGCGATGTGAAAGGGACAAAGGTGGCTGTTTATAGAGGATGATTGATGGGCTGGAAGAGACAGGAGGAGAGAGAGGCGAGAAGAAGAGAGGAAACAGTTTGGGTGATGGGGAGGGCGATGGGAGGTATTAACAGGGCCTGTGCACAAGGATAAGGAACCAGGCAACCAAGCAAGCTACGAGATTGGTGGGCGAGGAAGGCGCGGACTTGCTGTCTCGGTGGGTCAGGTGCCTGATACAGTGACGCAACGTCAGTTTTGGGCGGTGACGCATACGAGCAAGATACGAGTCCGTTGTGGGGCGTGCCGACATGTGGCTGTGCATGGGGCTGGTGATAGTCACGTGATATGTTCTTCTACGCAGTATAGTGCTATGCGCGAGGAGGGGCACGGGCGGGATGCAGTTTTTGTTAGTCACGGACGGTGGTTGTTGGTGCAATGTGCATACTCAAGTGAATGACAGCATGGTACTGACTGTAACCAGCCAGTAGACAGATGTAGACAGGCCAACCTGGCATTCAAGAAGAAGCAAATCTCAGGACAGATGGTCTGCAAACGGCAAAGCATGTCTTACCCACGGCAGTAGCCAGTGCCACTACTCCGTACACGACCCTTTGCCAGATCCGGGCTCTAGACTTGCATCAGGATACGAAGTAGTCGTAGTCAACAGGCGTGACGAAGCTAATTGGCTCTCCGAGACCGCAGTCCCCCACTATACAATTTTGACCTTATTTTTTCCTTGTAGCTGCAGATGTCGAAATTTTCGTCTTTCCTTTCCTCTTCTTCTCTCAACCTTCCCATATTGTGATTGCCCTCAATCAGGATACAGCTTCAGTAATTGTTCCTTGGTATTCCTCAGACCGCACAATTCGTTATGGCTTCCAACAGCACCTACGCTCTCTCCGAGACGCATCGCGAGGTGAGTCGGAACCCACTGGACATGCACCTATACGGATCACTGACACAATTGCCACCAGATGCTGGAGAACTCTCTGGTCGCGACGGACCCCGAGGTCGCAGAGATCATGGTACGTCAACGGCTTATGCTCGGAGAGACAGAAGCAAGGGCTGACCCTCTCCACAGAAGAAGGAGATCCAGCGCCAGCGGGAGTCCATCATCCTGATTGCGTCTGAGAACGTCACCTCGCGTGCCGTGTTCGACGCTCTCGGATCGCCCATGTCCAACAAGTACTCTGAGGGCTACCCAGGTGCTCGCTACTACGGCGGCAACCAGCACATTGACGAGGTGGAGCTGCTGTGCCAGAAGCGTGCGCTGACGGCCTTCCACCTGGACTCTGCGCGCTGGGGCGTCAACGTTCAGTGCCTCAGCGGCAGCCCGGCCAACCTGCAGGTGTACCAGGCCATTATGCCGCCTCACGGCCGTCTGATGGGCCTGGACCTGCCCCACGGCGGCCATCTGAGCCACGGCTACCAGACGCCGCAGAAGAAGTGAGTGCCTTTATGAGTTTGCTTGTTCGTTGGCCTCGCTGACTGTCTAGGATCTCGGCCGTGTCGACCTATTTTGAGACAATGCCGTACCGGGTCGACCTGGAGACGGGCATCATCGACTACGACACGCTGGAGAAGAACGCACAGCTGTTCCGGCCCAAGGTGCTCGTGGCCGGCACGTCGGCGTACTGCCGTCTGATCGACTACGCGCGCATGCGCAAGATTGCCGACTCGGTGGGCGCGTACCTGGTGGTGGACATGGCGCACATCTCGGGTCTGATTGCGGCGGGCGTGATCCCGTCGCCGTTTGAGTACGCGGACATTGTGACGACGACGACGCACAAGTCGCTGCGCGGGCCGCGTGGTGCGATGATCTTCTTCCGCAAGGGCGTGCGATCGCAGGATGCCAAGACGGGCAAGGAGACGCTGTACGATCTGGAGAACCCGATCAACTTCTCGGTCTTCCCCGGCCACCAGGGCGGCCCGCACAACCACACGATCACGGCGCTGGCGGTGGCGCTCAAGCAGGCGGCGTCGCCGGAGTTCAAGGCGTACCAGCAGCAGGTGGTGGACAATGCCAAGGCGCTGGAGGTGACGTTCAAGCAGCTCGGCTACACGATGGTGTCGGGCGGCACGGACTCGCACATGGTACTGTTGGACCTGCGGCCGATCCCGCTGGACGGCGCCCGTGTCGAGGCGGTGCTGGAGCAGATCAACATTGCGTGCAACAAGAACAGTGTGCCGGGTGACCGCAGTGCGCTGACGCCGGGCGGCATCCGTATTGGCACGCCGGCGATGACGAGCCGCGGCTTCGGCAAGGCGGACTTTGAGCGTGTGGCCGGATACATTGATGCGGCCGTCAAAATCTGCCAGGAGGTGCAGGCGTCGCTGCCCAAGGAGGCCAGCAAGCTCAAGGACTTCAAGGCCAAGGTGGCCAGCGGGGAGGTGGAGAAGATCAACACGCTGAAGAAGGAGATCGCGGCCTGGTCGAGCGGCTTCCCGCTGCCGGTCGAGGGCTGGCGGACGGATGCTGGCCTGTGAGCGGGCGGTGTCGGTCTGTGTTCCTCTGCTTTCAACAAGGCAGTTGTAAGGTGGGAGTGACGGGAGGGGAGATTCTTCCACCATGATATTAAGGCATGCAATCTGGCGTTTCAACCGGCTGGAGTAGTAAAAAGAGACAAAAAAACGAACATTCAACGATATGGGCGTTTGTTTCATACATGATACCGGGATCTTGGGGAGGGAGGCGCCGCTTCAACGCGGAAGGGTTTGTGTTTAGTTCTGTATAAAATATGGATGATATTTGGACAAAGACGAAGAGACGATGAAAAGGAAGCGTCGCGGCCAGAATCCATTTGCACGGAAGGAGCGACGGGTGACATGACATTGGAAATTCTCTATTTTTGTCTTCGCTCGCCAATTTCTCTCATGGAAGACCACATCTGCAGTGGTTCGATCGTAAACAGCCGACAGGGGCAACAAGCATTAAAAGAGGAACAGACATGAAGGGAGTGAGAACGAGGGTGATCGGGAGAAAGAAGATGGAAGACAGCGGCCAGGAATGCGCTGGATGGCCGGCAGACCATATATACAGGGAAGGAAGTCACAACGGACGAGGAACCCAAGGCAGGAAGCAGAACAAGAGAACGAAGCCTCGATCAATAAATGAAAAACACCCATCCGTCGAGCCAGACTGGAGATACCGATCCGCCTCCGTTGCCTCTCGTTTCCTCGGTGGAGACCGGGAATATAACACAAAAGATACGTGGAAGCTCATAACGGGAGAAAACGGAAGAAAAAGACGGAAGAAAAGAAGACAGAAAAAAGAACAACAGAAAAAAAGGGAACAAAAACAGACCAAACCAACCAACCAAAAACAAAAACAAACAAACCCTACCGGGCGATGCTCTCTGGACTCATAGGTCCGCCCAGGCCGTCCTTGTCGGCCTGGGTACCGTTGGCCTGGCCCATGGTGCTGTCTCGCCGAGCCAGGCCTGGATCACCGCCTGGTGGTAGTGGTGGTGGCCCCAGGTCTGGACCGAGACCGTTGGTGAGTCGGCTGCCAGGGCCACTGTTGGGGGCCATGCCGGCCTTTGCCTTTTTCGGCGAAGTCTTGTCGACGCCTGCTGCGGCTGCTGCGGCTGCTTGCATGGCCTCGCGCTTCTTCTTCTTGGCCAGGGCGATCTGTTCTTTCGGGGGGCGTTTCTGGGGCGAGACGATCTTGCCAGTAGCACCCAACCGAGGCCGTGGCCGGCGCTGTTTGACGGGCAGGTCCTCGTCCTCGACCAGCGGCTGATCGCCGTTGGCGTGCAGCTTGGCGAGAAAAAAGTTCTTGACCAAGCCAATCTCGTCGGCGAGGCTCGCACGAGTGACCGGTGCCAACGGCGGCAGCGCGTCAAAAGCAGCCTCCGAGGCCACGCCGGCCGGCGCGTCGTGCGTGCTCTGGTTTCGCACGCGCGTCTGCAACAGATGCAACGGCACACTCAGAATGTCCAGGCCCAACTCCTTGTCCAGGCCCAGGGCCTTGAAGCCGAAAAAGTCCTCGCCCAGCTCCTCGGCAAAATCACCGCCCACAAACTGCTCGCTGCCGTCGTTGAACGCGTCCGTCCCGCCGTCCTGCAGTGCTGGCCGCAGCAGGTCGCCCAGGTGCGCCTTCATCCGCTCGTGGATCGCCCCCAGCTTTGCCCCCAGCCGCTCCACGTCGTCTCGCACATAGGCGTCCAACCCGTCCAGATCGTGTCCGTTCTCGTGCAGTGTGTGCAGCACCACCTCCTCTGGCGTGTAGCGCGGCTGGAACCGGGCGCCTCGTGCTGCCCATGCGCCCGTGGCCTCTTTGCGCTCGGCTTCGTTGTAAATGTTCACCGTGTGGCACAGCTTCATAAAGTAGTCGGCTGCAATGTCCGTCATCGCCTCCATCGCCGACGGCTGCAGCTCCTCAAAGCCGGCGTGGAAGAAGATCTTGGCCACCGACCGCTGCATCGCTGCTCGACATGTCTCGCCCGCCATAAACGCTCCGTCGCCGCAGACAAACTGCCGCTCAATGTCGGCCTCGAAGAACGGTTCGGGGTCATATCGCTGGAACTGATTTTGGTAGATCTAGTCCTGTTAGTACAATGCAAGTACAGTACAACAGGCAAGAGCGCCCACCTGTGTTTGGATCTGCATCTGCTTCACCACCCCGATCTTGGAGCAGATCTTGCGCGTCTCTTGGATCTGCCGGATATTGTCATCAAAACGCTTACTAAGCCGACTGGGCGGCGCCACGAAATGGCCCTCGGGAACGAGTCGCAGAAACTCTTCGTTTGGGTTGATCACGCCGCCCTCGTCGTCCTCGAGCCACTGCAGCCGTGGCGGGACGTTGGGCACGATCGACTGGGGTTCGTAGTAGTCGGGCACCACCCGTTCCACGTCGTCCTCCATGCCCTCGGCCAGCGTCTTTTCGTTGGCTTTGAGTGTGTTGCCGCTGTCGACGGCGAGCGATGACGCAGACGTGGACGCAGCCGCCGTGTGATCGCCTCGCCCGGCGCCCGGGCCCAATAGCCCCATGGCCTCGGCCTCCCGGACGCCGCGCACATACCAGCGCATGTCAGCCTTGGTGCGCAACAGGGCCGGCTGGTCGACGTTGAGACGGCCATCCCGGAACATATCGAAGCGCTGGCGCGCCAGCAAGGCGCGGCTCTTCTTGGTGACCTGCTTCCACGTCAGGTCCTCCTCGTCCTCGTACACCTGCTCGGCCGCCTCGTTGAGCGCCCGGTCGAGAGCCAGCCCGCCGAGACCGTGGAGCGTCGAGCCGTCCAGGTCCATCGCATCCACATTGCTGCCAACGCCCGAATGGTGGCCACCGTTGGGACCGCCTGGCGTCATCGATCCCACCGCACCCATCAGTGGCGTGCCAAAGCCGATGCTCCCATCGCCCGCCTCTGATCCCTCGCGTCCGTTCGTGTTGCTGCCGCCGACACTCTTGGCCAGCAGTCCGTTCAGCTGCAGCACCGGTTTTTGGTCTTGGTTGCGCTCTCGTTCCATCCCGGGTGTGCCCTCGTGCTCGTGCATCGTGGCCGACATTGTGGCTGACATTGTGGCCGACATCGTGGCCGTCCCTCGCGATTTCGTCGCCACGCCCTTGGTCCCGGCCGTACGGCCGCGTGACGACATGATGGGTTCATCGTCGCTATCGTCATCGCCGCCGTCGTCACCGCCGTTCTGCTTCCGACGCTCCTCTGCCTCGACCTCGGCGCGCGACCGGATCGTCAGGTCCGGGATCAGCGGGATCAGCTTCTCGGCCTCCTTGCGCATGCTGTTGGCCATCCGGCGCAGCGGGTGTCCCATGTCGCGGTTGTACTTGAGGCAGTTGTCCCAGACCAGGTTCAGATCGGCCACGAACTCGGCCTTGCTCTTGAACTGCAGTCCCTTGAGCTTCTTGGTCATCGTGCCCAAGTCCATCGGCTGCTTGACGTAGATGTGGTAGTCGGGCGCCTCCCGCTTGTTGACCCGCTGCAGGAACGGGGTCGAGTACTCGGTGTGTGCCTTGAGCTCGCTCAGCACCTTTTCGAGCGCTTCGTACAGCTCTTCCTGGCCGACGTGCTCCTCGCTCGCCCACTTGCTCCGGTTCTTGCGCACCTCGTTGATCAGCGACCGCAACTCCGTGTCGGTCGCCTTGACCTGGTCGCGCTTCAGATCGATCCGCGCAATCAGGTGCTTCAGCGTCAGGCTGGATGCCCCCAGGTTTGCGCTGCTGAGCGTGCCGTGGCTCTGGCCGCCCGTGCCGTTGGTGCTGCTCGACCCGTGCTTCTCCATCTCCGCCTGGATCTGTTTCTCCGACTCCTCCAGCTGCTGTTGCTCCAGCATGGCCGTCCGGTCGTTTTCGAGCGTGTAAAAGAGCGTGTGGAAGCTGCGTCGAGCCGCCACCTCGGTGGCATTCCGCGCTGCCTCCAGCTCCTTGCGCACGTCCTCGGACGTCTTGGCCTGTGGGGGGCCGTCCTTGTCTGGCGAGCCGACCGAGTGCACGGGCGAGCTGCCCGACTTGGATGGCGACAGGAGCTGTCTGGGCGGACCGGCAGCCAGGGTCGGACCCGGGACGGCGCCCTTGTCTGCCGCAGCACTGCCGTCGGCCGCCTCGTCCTCCTCGTCTTCGTCATCGTCGTAGTCGTCCTCGTCGATTGTCCGCTTGGCCTTCTTGTAGGGCGGCTCGTGTATAGGGGTATGGTCGGTGGCCGGTGGTGGCCGCAGCGGGTTGTGGGCGCGTGACGGGTACAGCAGGCCATGGATGGCGTCCCGGTCGTAGCGGCCGTCGTCGGAGAACAGCAGGGCCACGCGGGCCTCGCTCTTGCGGTAGAGGTCGGCAAAGGTGGCGCGGCGCGCATCGTCCTCGACATCGATGGGTGCCTCAGGCAGCAACGGGACAATGGCATTGTCAGAGGCAATGGTGGGGGTCTGCGTGCGCGCAGGCGCGTCGTCTGCGACGGAGAACATGGTCGTTTGGTGCAGACAGCCGGCCGCTCGCTACTCTGGATGGCGGAAGGGGGGTGTTGATGTTGCGTCGTGTTGGGCGTGGGATGTGGAAATTTCGATAGCGAGTGGACGCTGCATAGCCAATGCGGCAAGAGACCAGCGACGGCAGGGCTCGCGTGCCAGAGGCGCCCGGGAAGGATGGGGGGCCTAAACGACCATAGAAAAAAAGGGAAGCATCGGCATAGATGGCAGACCGGGTTTGGGGGCAGTCCGAGGCGATCTGGCGCGGCTTTGATGGATCGCAAGAAGTCGACTTTGTCCGTAATTACTGGGGTGAGGTTAAGGGAAATGTTGGCCGCCAAAAGAGAGCGCCGGCTTTCCAACTCGGCCGCGTGCACACTAGGTCGCTGTTGTGCCAGTGCGTCCGCCAGCAGGTAGCGGGTACGGAGCCGCGCTGCTGCTGCCGTCGTGCAGCGCGCCAACACGGCCGGGAAGCGTTCCATTGTGCCTCTACGAACTCTGGTCCATGCAGAGATGTTCGGCTCGCCATGGACGATTGTCTTTGGGTAGCGCCGACCAGCGCATGCCGTCTGCTCGTCGGCCGTCCATGTAGCAGTACTCTGGGCCGCCTACCCAACCTGCTTCACGTGACCTTGGCGTAGGGCTAGAGCGCTGGAGCTTAGGGGCAGAAAGTGCTTCAGCCTCACCAGAGCCTTGAATGGAAGTCAAGCAGACGCATGCATGAGGTGGCAACAATAACGGCCGCGTCGGCTCTTTGTCGATTGGTCCAGACAGCCTGAACAAGCTCCTTGTCCCCTACGCCGAACCCAGAAAGCAGATGTCGGCATTCGAGCTGACGGGCTGAGCCAGGAACAGGGCCACATGGCCGGGGCCTGACGCAGGGGAGACCCCCCACAGGACCAGGCCATGAGGCGTGCAGTGTATCTTGCTCTGTCCGATGCTCCGTCCGATACGTCGTACATGCGCAAACGCCAGCGTCGAACGGCACTCATCGCGCCGGTGGGCTGTGGTACAGTGTGCAGACACGGTGGGAGGACGATATTGGGACAGTCCGCCGTTGCTTAATCACCACATCCGGCAAGTTCCAGCGCCCGCGATTCTGTTGAGCGTCTTGGTCACGCTATAAATTTGTCCTCTTTGCTCTCCACCAACCTGTTCTTGGCCTTGCCGTACGTGCGCAACGTGTTCTTCGACCGGCGCCGCCTTTCGCTCCGGACTCTGCGAGCTTCTGCGATCCGTCCGGCAAGCCGGCTTCCCAGTCTATCGATCTGGATTTGTGGAGCCTCGTCATCGATCAAACGGAGCAAACCACGCAACGTGAGCAGAGCAGCTGTATTTGTTAGCAGGCACATTAGACAAGCAGGCGGACAGGAACTAGACAGCACGCACACACAAACATACACACACACACCCAAAATGAGAATACGCTTGCCGTTTGCCGGCGCCTTTGTCGTGCTGCTGGTGGTGGCCGGCTATGCCGGACTGACGTCGCTGCAGCTGGGCGGTCTCGTCAACGACAAGGTGCTGCACCTGGCCACGTTCTTTGTCCTGTCCATCGTCTTTTACTGGATCGTCGACACGAACCGACGTCGGACGGTCAACCTGGCCGTCGGCGTGTGCACCTTGGGTCTGGGCATTGGCTCGGAGCTGCTGCAGGCCGCCATCCCCAACAACGGGCGCGTGTTTGACGCCATGGACATTGCGGCCAACATGCTGGGCAGCTTCGTGGGCGTGACCCTCTGCACGTGGTACCACAAGCGCATGTTGGAGCGCAAGCGACTGCGCCGATACACTGCCGTGCCGGGCGAAGACGACGAACCGGCCGACGGTGCCGGCGACGTGGACCTGGAACTGGGCGAGGCTGTTGGGCCGCAGGCCGGCGATGGCGGCGACCACGACGATGCGCCTGCTGCCGCTGTGGCTTCTGCTGCAACACCTCCTGCTGCCACGCCGACATCGACACGGCCGGCAGCAACAACACCACGCGCCGTCTCGCTCGAGGAGGAGCTGGACAACTGGGACGAGAATGCAGAGGACGACGCCTGGGGCGAGGCAGACGGGGACATTGGCGGCGCAGCCGGAACGAAGAAGCACGCAGATTAGAGAGAAATGTTTGTATGTCGCTTAGGTAATCATAAGCAACGGTCTATGAATGCATGCAGATCACCAGCCAAACGCCTCGTTGTGCCACCAGACGGAGCGGCCGCGCTGGATCCAGGGTCCAACGGCAGCGCGCAGATCACGCACCATGGCCTGGGGCCCGCAGACAATGACGGCGACTCGGGTTTCGGCGCGGTTGCGGAAGAGGTCGTCGACGATGGACCGGAAGTCGGGGCGGCGGTGGGCGCCGGCAATCGGTGGACGGCGCGAGTCAGCGAGCTCCATGCCCTCATCCACATCGCCACGGCCGCCGGTCAAAAAGAGGTGTACGTTGGGGTCAGCGAGGATGGTGCTGCCGTCCGGTTCGGGGACGACAGCCCAGGTGGCATCAGCGGCCGTGCGGACGGCCCAGACGAGATCGACGGAGGGGCTGTCGTCGTGGCCGAGGGCGCGGTAGAGGGGGACGACAAAGGTGGCGCCCACGCCGCCGGCAACGAGGAGGACGTGGTCAAAGTGGCGGGTCGAGAGGTCGGGGAAGTGAGCGGCCGCACCGTAGGGGCCGTCGATGCGGAGATGGAGGCGGCCGGAGGGGGCGGCGGTCGACGCGTTGCGTATGGCGGGGACATCCTCGCCCAGATCTTCGTCGTCGTCGTCGTCGTTGTCGTTGTCGAGAGGCTGGACCAGGCTTGCCCGTTTAGCCAGGAGTCTGGTCATGGGGCCGTGTTGGGTGCGGACGACGAGGCTGAGGCACTGGTCCGGCTCGCTGACGGCGGCGACGGTAAAGGGGTGACAGAGCAGCTCGAACAGGAGAAACGGCAGCCAGGCGGGCGGCCGGTCGCGGGCGGGGATGCTGACGTAGACGTGTTGGCCAGGACGATGGCCGAAGCGAAGCAACTGGACGGCCGACAGCGGGATGGCCAGCCGGACGAGATCGGTGCCGGGAATAGCGACCACGGCCGTGCTGTCGACGTCGACAGTCCGAACACGACGCACAGCCACGTCGAGGACGAGCAGCAGCAGCGCTGTCGCCATGTAGGGCCGCGCGTGGTGGGTGTGCAGCCAGACGATTGGTGGCAGCACCATGGCCACGGTCACGTGCACGACCAGAAAGACGCGATACGACCACCGTCGCACCGGTGCCAGGGCCGTCGAGCTGAGCAGCGTCAGGGCACCGAGAGCCACCAGTCCCAGTCCCACGACCGGACGCCAGAACCGCGGCCAGAACGCACCGCCTGGCGCCCGCGCAAAAAAGACGACGTACAGTGTCGCGTGCACTGCCAGCAGCCCGTATACCAGCCCGCCCAGTAGCCGGTGCCACCGGTGCAGCTGCTCGTGCGAACACCCGCCCACCACCGTCAGTGGACTCGTCTGCCGCAGCGCCAACAGATACTGGGCCGGCAACAAGGCCACGGCCACGCTTCCACAACGCTTGGTCACGTGCAGAAAATCACCGCCGGTCTGCGCCGTGCAGAGCACCACCACCACGGTCGTCCACACGGCACCGACCAGCCACTCGTCCCGTCGGCCCCAGCCTGGCGCGCTGCTGCTTCTGCTGACACGCCCGAAAAACATCACCACCTCGCCGGACAGCCACCAGCGCAGCCGTTGCTGCCGCACGTCCCAGCTGCCCGCTGCCGTCTGCCGCCGCGACTTGAGCGTCGGCGACGTTGGCACCGCCCCGTACGCACCGTCGTCGCTTGCTGCCCACAGCCGCCGCCGCACCTGCTGCACCGTCCAGCCGCCCAGTCGTAGCGCCAACACCACCACCATGGGCAGCACCGAAAGCGCCACCGTGTACTGGCTGTAGCGGTCCAGCACCACCCGCCGCGCATCTCGCTCCGCCGCGCTGAGCTCCAGAAACCCATACGGCCAGCCCATTGTTGTCTGTCGGACCTGGTGGTGGTGATGGTGTGTTGTCGTGTTGCCTGTTCTTTATCCTTTAACGAATCGCTCTGTTCTTCGTCGTCGTCGCTCCTTCCCCAACAAACCCCGCTGACGTAATACTTACGCATACTCCACCATAGCATAAACTTTTCTCTCTAGCTTCTGTCTCCTTCAGCCTCCTCTTTCGCTCTCTTTGGCCTCCCTCCACGCCCAATGGCCTCTGTTTTCCCAATGCGCGCCCTGTGCGTCCTGCGCGCTTCCCGGACGCCTCTCGGCCATGCTGCCACCACGTCGGACGTCGGTCTCCCCTGCTGGACTGCCGTCTCTGTCCGCTGTGCCTCTTCGTCCTCGCAAGGCACATCCACAACATCCACAACATACACAACATTCACCACACCCACCACACCCACCACCACAACCACATCCACCAACACCACACCCACACCCACCATCACCACCCACCCCGTCCTCGATGCCAACCCCCCCGAAACCACGCGGCCACCACGTCTGCATCTGCCCGTCCGCAGCCCCGATGCCTCCACCCTGTCCTATCTGATGGCCTCCGGAAAGGCCTATGTCGCCTTCTACAAGACCGGCCTGCGCTACCTCTACGCCAACTGGAAGCTCGTGCGCGCTCTCCCACCCGCCACCACCACCCGCGCCGATGTCCTCCTGCGTCGCCGCTGGCGCCATGACCTTCGCCGCCTGCCACTCTTTGCTGTCCTGCTGCTCGTTTGCGGCGAATGCACCCCCCTCGTCGTCATCGTCTTCCCTCATGTCGTCCCCTATCCCTGTCGCATCCCCCGACAGGTCGACCAGCTGCAGCGCCTAGCCGAGCAGCGCCGCCACCGCGCCTTTGTCGATCTGCACGCCAGCCAACAGGCCCATGGCCACACCCATGCCAGTTCTCACATCGCCCGCAGCCTTGGCCTCGTTTCTCCCCTCTGGGACCGTCTTGGCTGGATCCCCACCCCTCTGGCCCTCGCCGCCACTGCTCGCCAGCTGCGCTTCCTTGCCCAGGACGACGCCCTCTTGCGCCAGAGCGGCGGCGCTTCCGCCCTCGAACCCGCCGAGCTCGTCCTCGCCTGCATCGATCGCGGCCTCGATGTCCGTGGCCTCGCCGACGACCGTCTGCGCCAACTCCTAGCCGCCTGGCTCGACCGCACCGCCCTTGAGTCTACAGACCCGTCTTTTGACCCGTCCTCCGACCGGCGCATCGCACTGCTCACCAATCGGCCCGACGAGTGGCCAGAGGTCGAGTGAATATGTCATGTACCTTAGAAATCTACTTCTTCCTCACCCTCTATAGAATCACAGCTCCCGCACTTTTCATCTTGTTCATTACTACATACCGTCTAGCATTTGCTCCCTCGTACGAACGCCATGGATGCTGCTTCAGCAGCGTAACAGTCCCGAAATCAAACAAGAGAGTGTCAACGAGCGCCCATTCTATCAACACAAGCCCTTATTTCTTGTACTGCGCCAACTGCGCCATGATCGCCTGGATGCTCTGGTCGCTGCCACCCTGCGGCCCAGGCATGTACGAACTCGGCGCGCCGCCAGCCACTCCGCCCGCATATGGCGCCGAGCCCCCGTAAGGCCCGGCAGCCATGCTCGCCATCGATCCGCCATTCGATGCTCCGAGCGTGCTCAGCAGTGCCCCGAGATTCACCTGCGAACCTGCGCCTTGGCCGTATTGCGCTCCTTGTCCATATGTCGGCGCAGCCACGGCCGCTGGAGGCGCTGCTGCCGCCTGTGATGGCTGCAGCGTGGCCAGCAGCTGCGAGAGAGTCTGTCCGTCCAGCTGGCCCATCAGCGAGGCCAAGTCGTACGTTGCCGGCTGTGCTGCGCTGACCGCCGGCTGCGACACCGCTGCTGGTGGTCCTTGGAAGCCCGTTGGATACGCTGGCGCTCCTGGAGTGGCGCCCATGTATTGCTGTCCGTAACCACCTGGTGCCTGGTATGGGAGACGTTGGTTGGCCGCCGCAGCTGCAGCAGCTGCCGCCGCCGCCGCAGCAGCCTTGGACCGTGCCACCACGTCTGCCGCAATTTGGGGGGTGAGATCCTGGTACCCGTCAAAGCGCACGTTTCTCGTCCCGGCCGATCGGTCGAATACCTGCAGCGGAATCTTGAACGACGACTGCGAGCTGATGTTGAGGTCCACCACCGCTATCACGCCCTCCAACACATGTGTCTGGATCACAGCGTCGCGGGACGGGCTATGTGGTGTCATCAGCATAATGTCCGTCTTCAGTCCACGCTCCGTGAACGCGCCCTGCACCCATTTGATAAAGTCCCGTTCCAGACCCTGTGTCACCAGGAACTGCACGTCCGGAACGTCGCTCGCGTGTCGGCCCTTTAGTCCGTCAAAGTTGCTGCCGCTGCCACCGTGCTCGCCCCGACTCCGCCCATACGGACTGGCTGACCGTCGCGACCGGTACGATCGCCCGTTGCTGCCACCTCCGGAACGGTTCGGAGACCGGGAACGTTCTCTGCCCTGTCTGCCCTGGCCGTCACGCCCTCCTCGCTCTCTGCCGTGGTGCTCGTCCCTGTCGCGATCGCCGCCTCGGTCGCGTCGAGGAGAAGCCTCCCGCTCCTTCGCGTCTGGCCGGTAGTCATCTCGGCCTCGACGCCGGCCGTGCTCTCGGCCGTGCTCTCGTCCATCGTATCGGTCGCCGCCTCGGCCGCCTCTGCCCTTGCTGCGTTCCGGTGATCGTTCCCGCTCCTTTTCTTTCTTCTGAGGACGGGAGAGTTCCAAGTCTGCGATGCGCATTAGCATGCTGATCAACTCGGGCAGCTCACAGCCAGGGCTGACATACTGATCTTGCGGCCTCGGATCTCGAACCCTTGAAGGTTCTTTATCGCATCTTGGGCCTCTGTCGCTTTGTGGTACTGCACAAAGCCATACGCAGACTTGATCGAGATCTGCGCAAGACGGCCAAACCGGTGAAAGGCCTCAAACACGTCCCTCTTGCTGACTCTCTCTTGAGACAGGTTTCCTGTTGCCGACCGAGGTTAGCTAGATTACCACAAAGAGCGCGCAGAAGCGTTATGACGTACCGATGAACATGCGCGACCCGTCAGGAAACTTCTCCCAGTTCGGATCTGCCATGTAGCGTCGTTCCTCTAAAAGAAATTCTTCGTAAGCCTTATCTACTGCTGTCTTGCCTCCCTTGGCATTGTTTCCACGCCGCGGCGGAGCTGGCAGCTGAGCCTGCACTGAAGCCGTGGCGGCATCGGGGACCTGAGCTCCCGCACCACCCATACCGGCTACAGAAGATGGCGGGGCGCCAAGGACCGCCATGCCGCCAACTGTCCCGGGAGCACCGGCAGCGGCATAGGGGAAGGGCTGCACTTTGTCAGTGGGCAGGGCTGCGGCAGAGGGAAATCCGCCAGACGCCATCGCCTGGCCGGACTGCGGGTTGGACGGCGACGGGCGAGAAGCAGCAGCGGACGCCATGGTTGGCAGCGGCGCATCGGCTGAGATGGCGTCCAGCATCTTGTCGATATCAATGCCCGGCTCGTTGGATTCGACCTCGGTGTGGCTCTCGGTTCTGGCCCTTGCAAGAGATTCACTTGCATCTCTTACAGCATCCGCATCGGCCTGGGTCGGGGGCTGGGCCACGGATGGAGGCTCGGCCACTGCAGAAATAGCTGCGATTGCAGCGGCAAAACTAGATGCGTCGGCCGCCATTGGCATCGCCGTATCGACAGCCTCGGAGCCAGAGGCAGCAGGAATGCCGGTGCCAGCATCGGCTTCCGTCGCAGCAGACGGCCCGCTGGACGCAGGCGGAACCGCTGAAGCATTGGAGTTGGACGACGGTATGGCAATGGCATCCGCAACGGTAGCGTAGTCGAGTGCCATGGATGCTTCGTCAGGAGCGATGGTGGAAGCCGGCAGGCTGCTCGGGGAATCCTGCATGCTGTCTTGCGGGGGCGGTGTCGTCTCCAGCATAGCCTCATTTGCGGAAGACAGGGAGGACGTAGGAGAGCTCAGCGAGCTGTCATACTCGGCATCATGGTCATCGTTGTCGGCATTATAAGAAATGTTTAGGTCGGCGCTTTGGTCTAGATGGCCATTCTCGGACATGTGGTATTGTTCGTTGCCGCTGTACGCATCGATATTGCCGTTGTCAGAACCGTCTATATGGGCGTTGTTGCTGTCGTCCGCATCGTTGGAAGCAGCCGGGATGGCTACAGCCGAAGCTGCATCGGATGCAGAAGCCATCACAGCTGGGATGTGGTGGCGGGCGACGGAGGATCAGCGTGGTCCTCAGGAGGACGAAAGGGCAAAGGTTGTGTGGTGAGCAAGGATTTGAGGCGTTTGTGAGAGGGAGCAGGATTTCGTAACTGGAGCTGCAGCAGTCCGGCCTCGTGCGAGAAAACTTCACTTGAAAGTTTTTGAGAAGAGTTACGGGGCGAGTCGATATGTCTTTGGATAGAACTGCACTTTACTGAATGGGCTGTGCAGGTTTGGTGCAAAAGGCAGGCGCGATGGATGGTCGGTTGATGCCAGCAAGGCTGGAAACAGAAAGCGGCTTTATCGGGACGGAAGTAGCGACTGA
The DNA here is from genome assembly GCA_019925595.1 of Grosmannia huntii. NCBI lineage: Eukaryota > Fungi > Ascomycota > Sordariomycetes > Ophiostomatales > Ophiostomataceae > Grosmannia > Grosmannia huntii. Next base: position 318,383 of record JADHKJ010000023.1, read on the forward strand.
CAGGTAAACCTGATCAGCTGAAGTGGTAAGCTATCTGTGTCAGAATGCAGTCGGCAAAATACGTGCGGCTTGCCGTCAGCATAATCGAGACACGCGGCTGCGATGAAATCGTGGGAATGGATCTGGCGAAAGGTGACGAAGGGAGAAGAAGTGGGAAATTTCGTACGCGAGCATTATGAACTTTGCCGGAGGGGGTGCGTGTCGACCAATAAACATGGCCGCCACGGTGTGTGGTGGGAGCTTACGTGAGGCAGCTGTCTACAGCTGGCACTAATTTTTTACTGTTTGCACGGCGCAGTGCTTCACCCATCGCCGTCCCTTCATACTCCACAATCATGAGTACGGGTCGCTCTATTATACGGAGTATCTTACAAGGCATTCGTTTGAGCCAAAATACCGTCTCTCACTCACTATAACTAGTCACATGCCAGCAAGGAAGCTTGCCTACCGTAGGCCCCTTGGTTCTACGGCAATACGTTCAGCCTCGTTGCTCAAAGTTTAAGCTGCTGTCGATATGTTGAGAGGAATGTTCCACCGGCCGATGCTGATGTATGGGCTGGTAATCCATAGCACTTGTCCAACAGGACATATGACCGCCCGGTCAGCGAGCCGTTATGCGGCTTTTGACACGGGCGTCAATGACGACGATCTTCGAGTTGCAAGAACGTGGCGCGAGTCATTTTCTGAGAGTGCCCTACCTAAGGGCACAACGACATTCTCACGATCCAGCGGGCCTGGAGGCCAACATGTAAACAAGTAAGCATTGTCCATGACAGTCAACCAATGCCGATGTCTAATGATGGCAGGACAGAATCCAAGGCCACTACATTTTGGGCTGTCAACGAGCTGGTCGGTACGCTCCCAAAGTTGCTGCAGGATAAGATTCGGGCGTCACGATACTACATAAAGACGACGGATAGCATTACGATCCAAGCACAGACGCAGCGTAGCCGAAGTGCCAATACTGCCGATAACCATAAGAAGCTGTATGAAGAGGTGCTGAAAATGTACGACGAAACCGTACCTGGTGTACAAAGCCCAGAAAAAGCGCAAAAGTATAAAGTGGTGTGGGTTTCTTCTTTCACCCAGTCTGGCACGATCTTCGACTCGATTCAGGCTGACTGAGAACAGGGCGAAATCGTTTCACGAACAACGAATTCGAGAAAAGAAGAAGTTGAGCAGCAAAAAACGGTTTCGTCGAAGTGCAGGGTCCGACGATTGAGATCGAGACTGATTCAGCAAACTGCGTGGTAGTTCCCGTAGGCCTACGGCTGAAGCAGTCTCCTTTCATCAAATCCTTCTCGTAAGAGCTAATTCCGTCCTTTTTGTCTTACAGTCTGTTGGTGTTGATCGCGAGTCGTTAAACAAGATGGCGCCCCGCAGATCTAGGCTAACCTGCCCCGAAAGGATTTCTTTGTCAGCATCGCATTCAAGCACCCCCACCTCGTGTCGCCTTTTCTTTCGCGGTAAGGGGATGATCAGCTCGCTGCAACCTCGTCTGCTGCTCGATCGGAGCTTTGAGGTCTTTGAGGTCTTTGCAATATCGTCCCTGTTACACCTCAGTGCTACACCGTACTGCAGCACCGCTCACCGCTTTATATTTACCCCGACGCGCGATTCTCTGAACATCGCACCTCAACCGACTTGTCTATTTATCGAACACCTCACGCGACTCTGTTGCCGACTTCCAAGCGCCCTTATTGACGACGACGCACGCCATGGCAGCACAGACACCTCCCCAGGTGCAGCCGTGCCGCTACAAGGTCGGGAAAACGCTTGGCGCTGGTTCATACTCGGTGGTGAAGGAATGCGTGCACATCGATACGGGGCGATGCTATGCCGCCAAGGTTATCAACAAGCGATTGATGACTGGTCGCGAACACATGGTGAGTGTCTCTCAATCCTCTGCAAGCGCCACGCGCCGATGAGGCCCTCCTTCTAACGACGGGCTGTGTGTCAGGTCCGGAATGAGATCGCCGTGTTGAAAAAGGTATCGATGGGCCACAAGAACATCCTGACATTGGTCGACTACTTTGAGACAATGAACAACCTGTACCTGGTGACGGACCTGGCCATGGGAGGCGAGCTCTTTGACCGAATCTGCCGGAAAGGCTCGTATTACGAGTCGGACGCTGCAGACTTGATCCGGGCCACGCTGTCGGCCGTCGCCTACCTGCACGACCATGGCATAGTGCACCGTGACCTGAAGCCGGAGAACCTTTTGTTTCGAACGCCGGAAGACAACGCCGACCTCCTGATAGCGGACTTTGGGCTCTCGCGGGTCATGGACGAGGAGCAGTTCCACGTGCTGACGACCACGTGCGGGACGCCTGGCTACATGGCGCCAGAGATCTTCAAGAAGACGGGCCACGGCAAGCCGGTGGACATCTGGGCGCTGGGCGTGATCACATACTTTTTGCTGTGCGGGTACACGCCCTTTGACCGGGACAGCGACTTTGAGGAGATGCAGGCCATTCTCAAGGCCGACTATGCCTTTGCGCCCGTCGACTACTGGCGCGGCGTGTCGGATGCGGCCAAGAACTTTATCACGCGCTGTCTGACCATTGATGCGTCGCGGCGCATGACGGCGCACGAGGCGCTGCAGCATCCGTTTGTGGCCGGCTACGAGCGTCGGGAAGGCGACGACAAGGGCGAGAACCTGCTGCCGACGGTGAAGAAGAACTTTAACGCGCGGCGGACGCTGCACGCGGCCATCGACACGGTGCGGGCCATCAACAAGCTCCGCGAGGGCGGCAACCACGGGCTCATGAACGGGGAGCGGTCGCGCGAGCCGCAGAAGAACGGACTGCAGGCCGTGGTGGCGGCGGCAACGGCCGCGCGAGCAGCAGCAGCAGGAGGGCCGGCCGCACGGCCCAACAGCAGTGGACGGATGGCCGATTCTGGCTACGGCACGCTGCAGAGTGGCCAGCAGGACGTGCGCATGGGCGATGCGCCGTCGATGGGCGCGGTGCCTCTGTCTCTGAGGCCGGGCATGGAGGTGAACAAGGTGGTCGAGACGACAAAGGGCCTGTGGACGGGGGTGGGCAGCCGTGGCTGAGCCTGGCGGCAGCAGCGGGCCGGACCCGTTCGTATCAAGACTGTCCCTGTTTTGCTTGTTTTGGTAAAGGCGTGTTCTGAGATACATAGTATCGTATCTTTTCTCCTTTTCGGTTTCACACTTTTCCCAGTTTGCCGATCTATTTCTGTCGTTTGCATTCCTGGGCATTGGACGAGCTCCCTGGCTGTATGTATCAAATGCTTTTCTTCCTTTCTTCTCCGGTTCTGTTTTTCCTGTTGTCTTAGCTCTCGCTCCCCATGTACTTCCGCCGTAAGGCACGGGAGTATGGAGACAGCCTTGGCCGGCATTCAATGATAGACATGGCATTCAAAATAACCATCTTTGATGTGGGTAAAAGTAATTGGGAACTTGACATATAGCCTTCTCTAGGCCGTAGCCTTAAAGTCCGTTTCGGCCTGAACGGTGTCCTCCGTCAGACGCATTATCTACGGAGTAAGCCAAGTTGCGGTTGCGCGAAATTCATCGTCTACCGGAGTGTACGGAGTATTCGTACAAAGTATCTTACTCCATAGGATGTGTAGGATACCCTGGACCCCCTTTTCTCGAACCGCCTCACAGGATGTCGTGTGCTCCGTAATTTCATTTCATTTTCTTTTTTATGTAAGGTTGACGGAGTATTCCCACGCTTACCTGCATAAGGACTAGCGTACGACTGAGATATATTAGGGGTTCTGCTACGTGAAAGATACATGGTACGTCCGTACTATGTAGGCAACAGTATGCGACCCAAGGGCCTGTGCTCGCTTCGAAGCTATTTGCCGTAGCGGATTGCGAGCATTAATTTCGGCCTGTTCTTGTGCCAGCTCGGACAGTGAGGCTCAAGGATGGCCCTCAGCTTATCCACAGTACTCGTACTCCGTACTCCGTAAGATATCTTACAGTGGGCGGAGACCTGGTCAGACATGACGAGGAAGGTTATGCAAGGTAGAAAAGCGTTCTAAGGAGCAGACGCGTAGTCGTAAAGTAAAACCGATAGAGTTTGGCGTGTAGGATATATACATAGCACGGACATCCTCCATGATGGTACCATTCCTGGCTCTTCCTGTGTCAGGTCTGGGATGCAGAAAACATGGGGTTTGAACGAACCGTCGGGTCTATGCTGAAGCAGAACGGTTCAGCGGGACGGCCGGAATGCATTGTTCTTAAGATATGGCTTAGGCTGTCTTGCTTACGAGATGCGATACATACGTCGTATGACATGATAGGCTTTAGAACCAGGCTCTAGCGGAAGTTCTTGCACAAGCAGAGCAACGGCCTGGGTCTTCTTGCCTGCAGCGATGTGGTGTCTGCAAATGATACGACCGTTCCGTTCCTTGAATGGACCGCGGAACCTTGGAGGGACGGACAACGGCCAATGAGAGCGTGCACACGGAAGGCTCGGCATGTACTACTCTATGGAGACGCTATGCAAGAACGGCCTTTTTTTTTTTTTTTTTTTTTTTTTTTTTTTTTTTCCTTAATCGACTTTTTATCTGACCTTATTTTTCTGCCGGCGTGACCAATTACATCTGCAGACTCGAACTAGCAAGACCGCCAGAGGCAAATCTGTGAGCCGCGGGTATGTAACTCTCGTAGTGAAAGACTTAGATCGACCAGACCGCATCCGAGTAAGCACATCTCTGCCCAATCGTCTGCAGGCACGCGACTCTAGATTGGGCTCGCCTTGCAGAACCGCCTGATACTTGCCTCGTCGGTCTGGACGATACTACGAGCATTGAGACGGCCGTTTGGGCGATGAGATTGCCTGACCTGGCGGGCAGTCTGCAAACCCGCAAACCCGCGAACCCGTTAACCTGCAAGCCGACCATTGATGCCAGTCGGAGATGTCCAGGCCGTTATGTGGAATACAGAGATATTATGCGACGCACGGAGTAGACGACTGGTACTCGGAAGATAAGATACCTCTCTGCCCCGTCCGCAAATTGGCTGCCGAGACCACTTCTGCCAACAGTCAGGCGCTTCATCTCACGGGACCCGCTGCCAAGACGCCAGAGACCAGCAAACCGCGAAATGGGGATTCTGTCCTTGTGGTAATGCTGATCGGCTAGGGTTTACGTAAGATACATGGTTGATGCTTGTAGGGCCAATGCTTCGCGCTGCCCATGGCGTAGGGCGTCTCCTTTCCCAGCAAGGAATGCCCGAGCGCAATTTCCGTTGTCGAGCAATGAACAAGGACGGTGTGGAGGACAACTGGCCAGCACATCCTTTGCTCATGATATCGCCGGTGCTGATGAGCTGACAGCTTATCCATTGCCGAACCGAGTCCTACTTACAGAAAGGGGATGCGCAATATTGCTCGCAACATCGCCTCGGCTCCTGCGCGCGTACGGAGGACACAACGCATTGTCTTTCTTGTACTCCGTTCTGGGCCCACGCTGCATCCACTGCCGCTGTACCAGAATTGCTAATAATAAGATGCGACTATGTACGGAGTACTATGTACAGCCGGTGGATAGATGGGAGAGGGCGGCATCGAAATGGATCACGTATCATAACTCTATTACACGGCAATTCCTAGTACTGTTTTGTCCAGCCGGGATGATATAACAATCCGTGTTTAAATGAGATATTTCATCGATCCAGGCGGAGATAATCATGAATCTCAAGCAGGCCGTTGCTCCACTTTACAGCTAAAATCCTGGGGTTCGGCGTCGGGACGAGACGTCGGGGGAGGCAAAGAACGACAGGAAAGGAGAAACAGGTGTTTGTAATGCGGCGGAACGGCTCCGATAGTGGCGATGACACGTTATTGGGAATGACCGAACGACGGGCTCCATCCGTCCTGATAGCAGCTCTACGACGCTGTTCATTGGCATGAGGCCCTGGTGCTGCGATTGGGCTTCCGTACGATACGCGTAAGGTAGAGGCGCATGCGGTGCCAGCGTCTTCAAACCTGAATGAAGCGCATCGCAGCTGGCTGTTGCCCAGTCAAACATCGGGAGCGGGTCATTTGCGTGCTGCTGTGACAATCTGTCGTACTTGTGTCCATTTTGTCGCATGTGAAACGGGGATGGTGGGATGGCAGCCTACTATGTACTCTGTACAGCGCGCGTTTCCTGTGGCGGCCACGCGGACAGGCGCAGACGAACAGGGGGCCACGGCCTGAAAAGCAAGCAGAAAATAAGATTACCACGGGCTTGTGCGCGCATTTTACAGGCCTTGCAACAGCCATGCCTGCGCCGCAAAATAGGCGCTTGCCAGGCCTTGGCCAGAGCCAAAGGCCGGTTTCTGGGCCTCCAAGTAAGACAATACGGAGGAAAGACCCAACAATTGGCAGCGCAGGCCGCCTGCGTGATGCAGAGACGCATATGAAACCAAACTTCCCGTCCTAATCACCTACTCCGTACACTCCAGCAGATTCGTTACTACGGAGCATGTTTGAACAACGTATACCTCCAATAACGGAACGGTGCCGCCAATATTAAGAGCTGGCAAACCCGACGGGATATTTCTCTAATCACTGTGACCCCACCCAATCCTTCCGTCTCTGCACCGTTAGCGCAGTCGGTGCCAAGGTCTCACCGTCTTCGCCGTCGGCCTGCCTCGTTGCTTACCAGCTGCGCCCGAAGACGTCTTGTCTTGTTCGGCCGATTCAACAGCCCGAAGCTACGAGTCGCGGCCGGAGCCCTCTTTGCGATAGTCGGATGCCGCGTGAAAGGCGAAAGGCATGGGAGGCAACATGAATAATGAGTAATCCACGCATCTTTTCAGCAGACGCAGGCCTCGTTCTTCTGCCTGCTTCGGCACGGGATATTGCCCGTACCTTTTGATGTAAGCGCTCGTATCTGACTCTCTGAAACTCTGGCCGGCGTATTGTGATGACATTGCTTCCCGTCGACGTAATAATACGCCCCCCAGCAACATGCGAACTGCCAGCCATATGCTGCCGCTAACGCTGCTAGCTTTTTTTCACCACCTTTTCACCCCTTCTGTTCCACTTTGCCAATCGGCACATAGCCACTACTTCAGTCCCCGAAGCCCGCCCCAGCCCAGCGCCCGGACCCTCCGTTTCTTCCTGACTTTTGGGTTTCCGTTTTTCTCTCGCAATTCCCTCGCCTTTGAGTCCCTTCTCTTTACTAGCACACCCTTTCTCATTTCCCTTCTTATCCCTCTCTCTCTCCTCCTCCTCCTTCTCTTTCTTTCTTCCGCCTCGTAATTCCTCTTACTCCTGGCACCCGAACAGTTTGGAATTCAAGCAAGGACAATGCGAATCCAGTCACGTCGTTGGTAGCACTTCTTCTCCAACCTCATCACGGCCTCCTTCGACCGCCCAACCCCCCTCCCCCTTCGACCATCCGGCCGTCCTCGACAGCGAGCATCACACCTCTCGACTGATCTCGTTTCCGGATTCTCAGCAGAAGAAATTCTAGCCAACCCCACGCCTCTGCATCTCCCTCGCTCTCGCGGCCTCTGTCCCGGAAAGCATCGGCAATGCAAGATTTCTTCGACACCCTTTTCTCCTCGAAAGCCAAGCCAACCATGGCTTTCACCTGGCCGACCGCGTCCACCCTTTCCCACTGGAATCCGATTCCGCGCAAATACCGCATGGGTCGCACCCGGAGAAGGCCAAAGCCGCGTTTGATCACTCAATCCCGCTACTTTGTCAGCCCAGAGAGCACCAGTGGAAAGAGTGCGCCGAACACGATCGCCGCTCTTCAGATCTCCTTCAACCCTGTCGATGGTGTCCGCCATCTGCGGCAGCATCGGTGGACCCTTTACGACATACAATACTTGATCACCATTCTCTTCGTCATCTTCTCTTTCGTGATCGCTTCCATTCCACTCGCGGCGTGCATTGCTATCTTCGTCGGCTACAGCTTTCTCGTTCTCATGCCGGCAACCCGCCAGTTCTTCCTCCCCAGCGTCTCGATATGGGCCTACCTGCTCTACTTCTTCTGCAGCCGGTAAGCCATCTGCGGTGCTCGCTTCCGGCCGAACCGGTCTTCATTCCTGTTCGCATTGGCTAATCGTAACAGGTTCATCCCCGTCGAATATCGTCCTCACATCTGGGTCAAGGTTCTGCCGGCGCTTGAGAACGTCCTGTACGGCGCAAACCTTTCCAACATCCTCTCCGCACACACCCACCCGGTTCTGGATCTGTTGGCTTGGGTCCCGTACGGCCTTTTCCACTTTGCCCTTCCCGCCTTTACCTCGGCGATCCTGTTTTTCTTTGCAGCTCCCGGAACGGTCCCTGTCTTCGCTCGCTGCTTTGGCTACCTTTCTTTGATCGGTGTCACCACGCAGCTGGTGTTCCCCTGCACGCCGCCTTGGTACGAGCTTGCTAATGGTCTGTCGCCTGCTCACTATGGCATGCCCGGATCGCCCGCTGGCCTGGCTCGCATTGACAAGCTTTTCGGCATCGACATGTACACCACCAGTTTTTCGACCGCACCTGTGCCTTTCGGTGCTTTCCCCAGTCTCCACGCTGCTGACGCGGTGCTGGAGGCGTTCTTTCTCAGCTACTGCTTCCCTCGCTTCCGCGTCTTCTTCGTCGGCTACTGCGGCTGGATCTGGTGGGCTACGATGTACCTCAACCACCACTACGCCGTCGATCTTGTTGCCGGCAGTCTGCTTTCTGCCTTTTTCTACTATGTCGCCCGCGCGTACTTCTTGCCGCGTCGCCAGCTGGACAAGAGCCACCGGTGGGAGTACGAGTACATTGAGGTGGGCGAGAAGTCCCGCTCGATCGTCGACGAGTACTCGTACAACACCACGTACGAAGGCTTCGATCTCGGCCTGCTTCCGCAGCACAACCTCAACCGCCGCAGCGATGAGTGGACGGTCGGCAGCACCTCCAGCTTCGCAACAACCCTGAATGGCTCGGCCAGCGGCAGCATCAGCGGCAGCGTCAGCGGCGGCAGCCGTAGCCCGGGGACGATGAGCCCGATCACCCCGGAAGCGGAGTTTCGCCCGGTGACCATCTTTGGCATGACACCGCAAGGGCATGTCTGGGATGGCGGCAACACTGTCCGCGACTCCGAGGTGGCCGAGGTGGCCGTTGTCGGGTGATTGTCCAGTGGCACCAGCTTACTTAATATTTTAATATTCCGAGACGAACTCATATTTCGATGCATATTCTGCGCGAGGGCCAGCCACGGCCCGAGGGAATATTTCATCTTCGCATAATTACTCTTTTTTCTTTTCACCGTCTCAAGGGGCGATCCGAGGACAATCTGTCGGCGAAGACGGGAGAGCCAAGCCGGCCGTTCTACAGGCGTCCCGGATTTTGGGGGTGCCAAGAGGTGTTCATGGCGTTTCGTGGTTATTGGGACTTTCAACCGGGAGACGGCTGTTTGAAAGGGTACCGAGACATACACAAAGGCACACACACGTGTGCATTGCATTCGTTTAATTGGCATTAGCGGTTTCCAAGGAGTTGGAATGCATCTCGACGACAAGGAAAGCGGGCGAGCGATTTACCACAGTCGTTTCATGGTCTTTGGAAATGCGTTTCAGACCTCGAACCAGCATATCAGGGCCTGTCGTTTTCGATATATATATTTTTTGGATGTTTCTGGGAAACGATCCATATGAAATGAATGGAGGAGGTATGAGCCAGACGGTCTAGGGCGCCATCAGAGCAGGGGATGGAGCCGTGAGACTCTGGCGAGCCGGCATGCAGCTGGTTGGGAGTTGGCTCAAACGAGGACTGGACAGAGGCTCCAGTCGTAATGGGTGGGAGGATGTGAAGATGGGCCCTATTTTCGTTATAGTTAATAAGCGGCTGAACTTGGCGACGCTTTTGACGATAGTTTCTCTACGACCTGCTTGTGAATGTGAAACATAGACAAAGTGTACAATGACAAATTATACTCCAAACATGAAGTAGTGATACCTGTACATGTATCTTATTATTATCGAGGCACTAGATAGAACAAAGGGTTCGCAAAAAGACACATGAACCATGACAGCCGGACAGATGCGGACGTGGAGGAAAGGCGGTCTCTTCCAGAGCCTCGCAAGCTGCAGAGGCACGCCACATGATGCTCGTTTCTCAAACGGCCGCTGTGCCCGGAGACGCCAGTACTCCCCTCGGCCGAAATAGACGGCCATGCCCAAGAAAGGAAGAAAACAGATTCACAGCCATCTCTAGTGGTGTGGAATCGGCACCGGCGTCACCTTCTTGGGGCCGGCAGAGACGGGAGTCTCGCTCGTCGTGTCCTTCTTGTCCTTTTTGTCCTTCTTGTCCTTCTTCTCTTTCTTGTCCTTCTTCTCCTTCTTCTCCTTCTTCGGCTTCTCTGCCTCTGCCTCTTCGGGCGCATCAGCCTCCTCCGGGACGTCGTCCTTCTGCATCTTCTTCTTCTTGTCCTTCTTCGGGCTGTCGCCGTTGAGCATGACCTTGGACGGTGTGTCGATCTGGAACGACTGCGACGACGCCGGCGGGGCCATCTGGCTGCTGCTGGCGGTCGGTGTCACACCGAGCACAGGTGGTGGCAGAATGGCCGACTGCTTTCTGGCCGTCGACGGAGTGGCGGCGGTCTTCTTCCGGGGCTTCTTGGCGCCGCTGTTCGGCGTGGCGGCGGCCTCCTGAGCCGCGACCAGTGTCGGGACGGGCGGCACAATGGGCGTCGCTTTTGCTGTCGTCGTCGTTGCTGCTGCCGGCTTGGCTTTCTTGGCCATTTTTGGGCCTGGCTCGGCGCTGGAGGCGGCGCTGGTGACAGACGCGCCATCCGACTCGACATCGCCATCCTGGACGGCGAGCTTCCGCTTCCGGGACGTGCTCGTGGTGCTGGAGACTGAGGTGGCGACCGAGGGCGATGGCTTCGGGGTGGCGATCCTGCTGACGCCGATCGGCAGGAAGCGCGTCTTGAGGCCGGGTGGTTGGGCCCGCGGCGGCTTCGGTGCTGTTATGTGCGGGCGGCCAGCTGCTATCTCGATCGGCCCCTCGTTGTCGTCGTGCGAGAACTGGGTGACCCGTTTCAGGTGCACGGTCTGGTCGATTGTCCGGTCTGCGGCCACACGATCATTAGTCAGTTGGAATGGGACAGAAGACAGGATGGCACAAACGCATAGAGTATTTGTCTCCAGCCTTGTTGGGAATCATCAGCTTGATAGTCTTGGAGGAGTGCGCGTCGTCAAAGCTGAGCGAATAGTCCTGGCCGTCGTGGTTGAGGATGGGGAGGCCCTTCTGGGCACGTTCCAGCGGGATCTGCATCTTCTCAACCACCGTGATGGGCACAGAGGAGGGCGCGGTGAAGTACCACAGCTGCTTTCCGTCCCGCTGGGCCTGGCGGAAGATCTTGGCCACGTCCGAGGCATCGATCTCGTCGTTGGCTTTCCGCAGCTGAAAGCCTTGTGAGGCAAACTCGGAGGCGATGTCTCTCTCTGGGCGGGCAGGTTCTGCTGTTGTGGCAACGGCCACGGCCTTGGAAGGCTCGTCATTCTTCTTCGAGGCGGATTTGGGGCCGGAGACAACGACGTCGTCAGCAGCCTTTTTTGGCGGCACGTCCGCCTCAAACGCGTCTTCGTGTTCCTCTGGCTCTTCGTCATCGTCGTCGTCGCTGCTGCTGCTGGAGGATTCCGACCTCGCCACTGCCGGCGACTTGCTAAGCTTGTCGGTCTTGGCGGGAGAAGCCTCTTCTTCGCTGTCGCTGTCGCTGTCGCTGTCGCTGGAGTCACTGGAGTCGCTGGTGTCGCTAGATTCGCTCTTCTTCACAGCAACCTTGCGCGCCGGCGTGCTGATGCCATTCGGTTTGCTCTTGACCAGGATCTTGCTTGCTGGCGGCGCAGCACTGCTCCCACGAACGGTGTTTGAGACCTTTTGGAGAAAGGAGGCCGTGTTGCCGCCATCGGAATCGTCGTCCGAGCTGCTCGAGTCGGAGTCACCGTCGCTGTCGTCCAGCGCACTACCAGCAGCGCCGAGGCTGGAGAGGGACGCCTTCGGCGTGTCGGACGCACGGCTGCCCATCCACCCGTTGATGCCCTTGACGTGGGCCGTCAAGGAGCCTATCGGAGCCCTGGGGCCAACCATTTCACGGGAGTAAAGGCAGCTGGATCGGATTGGAGTATGTGTCGCTTTCTCTCGGCGCAGAGTCCGATAGACAGCACCTTGCCCGAACTTTTTGAAGTCGGAAGTCTGGTGGAGATGTAGTGGTACTTGTGAGGATTTTCTGAGAAAATAGTCGGGAATTGGCTATTGCGGCGAACTTGATTCATCTCGGATCTTTTGATAGAAAATTTAAAACGCGACAAAAAAAATACCCTGTAGGGATAGAATAAGTCTAGGTGGGGGTGGATGCGCGCTGTGATTGGTGTGAAATGGCAGCTCGAGCCAAAACGGCGGCAGAAAAGCCTCACCGCCAAAAAATCAGTTGTCAAGGTGAGAGATGCAGGACCGGCTATCTCAAAGCAGGCTGATAACAGTCTTTTGAGTTGACACGGTAGTGAAGTACGACCTGTCAGGCAGAGAGGGTAGAGGAGGCTGGGACTGGATCTTCATTGAGTCTGCGGCTTGTTCTGTTTGACAGGCATAATTGGACCAAAAAGTGGGTCGAACAATTTGTAGGTTTTGGCGTTTAAGACTGACATTTCTGCGCAAACGGACGGCAGAACAGACACAGCTCGTGTCTCGGCGAGAATGGCGGTAACGAGAAAGAAGAGAAGGCTCGAAACAGAGCCACAAACGCAAGGTAAAACAAGCGCGATCGTGGAGGAGGGATGAGAAAGTCCGTGTGTTGCTGACTGTCTGCCTTTCCAGTTGCTGCTACTTTCACTGCTGCTGCAGCTGTAGCTCCTTCCGCCACAGAGCCGGCGATGAGCGCCTTTGCGTTGCGTCGCAGGCTGCTGCAGAAGTCCGAGGCGCCGGCGATGCGCGGCGACACAGAAGCACAGGCTGCTCCGACAGGCGAGACGTTTGGTAGCAGCGGTCCGAACGACGACAGCACGACACGACCAGCAGGCCAGACAGAGCCGGAGAGCGGGGCAGTCAATGCGACGGCCGAGACGACGGAGAATGGCAAGAAGCGAGCAGCAGAGGAGCCGTCCGGCTCCAAGCCCAGACGGGAGGCACCGGTGCAGCGGTCGACGTTCCGGCCGACAAAGCAGAACTGCAAGCGTCGGGCGGATGGGAGCATGCAGCTGAAGCTGGCCGAGGGAGAGGTGAGTCTTGTGGCATACGACACACATACAGGCACACAGACGGCGGTGCTGACTCGGGCACATAGCGCTTAGTCATCCTAGGAAGTTACGGCGTCGTCGTCAGCAGCGGCGAGGTGACAGTGGCCGGTGCCACATTGCGGCCGAGGCGACAGGCCTACTGGGTTCATGCGCCACAATGCCATGCACTGCCGATTGTGCGATGCACTGACGAGGCGATGGTGACGCTGGTGCCTCACCTCGGGGCGGCCGGGCTGCGGAAGCTGGAGAGACTGGCACCGGTGTTTGGGCAGCTGTGGAACGAGACAAAGGAGGCCCGGGAGACCTTCCAGATTGTGGGTACAGTTTCCTTGCGCGATGCTGCTTTGTGGCCCTGCTGACGAACTGTCCCGCACAGCTGTACACGCCGGAAGACGGGACGACACGGTCGCAGGGGCTGGTGTCGCCGCCCGAGTGGAACAAGCTGATGGCAGAGCTGGCAGCAGCCAAGCGGACGGGCAACAGGCGGACCGGCGGCGCTGGAGTGTACTTTGTGTGCGGCCCCAAGGGGTCGGGCAAGTCGACGTTCTCACGGATGCTGACTAATCGCTTACTAACTGAGGAGGCGACGACAGGCGGCTCGGTAGCAGTGCTGGACATTGACCCCGGGCAGCCCGAGTTTGCGACGCCAGGGACGGTGTCTCTGGTGCGGGTGCGAGAGCCGAACCTGTCGCCGCCGTTCTGCCACCCCTACGTGGCCAGGCAGGCAGGCAGCGCGCAGCGGCTACGGTCGCACGACCTGGCAGCCGCATCGCTGGCCAGCGACCCGGAGCACTACATTGCGTGTGTGATGGACCTGTACGGGGCCTACCAGCGCGACCAGCGTGACCAGGGCGGGCGACGCTGTCCGCTGGTGGTCAACACGCCGGGCTGGGTGCTGGGCACGGGGCTGGACGTGCTGGCCGAGCTGGTGCGCCGCATGCGGCCATCACGGGTCGTGTATATGTCGCAGGATGGGCCCGAGGAGACAATGCAGGGGCTACGGGCGGCGTATGTGGACGTGCCGCTGATGGCGCTGCCGTCGCAGCCGAGCGAGTACACGTCGCGGACGGCGCTGCATTTGCGGGCGATGCAGACAATGTCGTATCTGCATTTGGATCTAGGGGAGGGCAGAGAAGATGGAGGGCTCTCGTGGGACCCGACACCGTTGACGGCCGTGCGGCCATGGATGGTGTCCTATGCAGCCGGACGGACGAGCGGCATTCTGGGCGTGCTGTGCTACGACTACCAGCCAGGGCCGGAGTTGCTGGCCGCAGCGATCAACGGGACGGTGGTCTCGATCGTGGCGGTCGAGCGGGCGGCCGCGTTTCGACTGGAGGGTGACGAGGGATGTCTGCCGGTGGTGCGCTCGCCTGAGGGCCTGCCGTGCATTGTGAACGGCGAGAGCACGAGCCTGGACCCGCTGCACTCGTATGCCGTGGGCGTGGCGCTGCTCCGGGGCATCGACACAACGACGCAGACGCTGCAGCTGCTGACGCCCATAGCAGCAGCAGCTGCGGTGGCCGAGGTCTTGCGCCACGATGGTCTCGGCGTCGTGTTGGTGTCGGGCCGTCAGGACGCGCCCACGTGGGCGTACACGGAGGAGCTGTACCGGCAGCGAGCAGATGAGGCGGCGGACGGAGAGGACGACGGGGCCATGCCGTGGGTGGAGGTGCTGCACGGCAACGAGAAGAGGGCCATCGGATCGCAGGTCTGGCGGGTGCGACGGGATCTCGGTCGAAACAACGGCGACTGAGGACGGCGTCTGGTGTCGGTCGTCGTCGAGGTGCTTGCAGACGCATGCAGTACGACGAGGCCGGCTGCTGCAGGCTCGCTTAGGTCCTCAGAGGAAAGGGGCGAATAAGGCAAAGCGAAAAAGGAGGGGAACGGGATGGCTGTTTAAGGCGCTCAACTAGGCCAGATGTGGGTTCAAATCAGATTGGCTTTCTTTGCTTCTTTCTCTGCCTTCCCGTTTCGGCCATACAACGCATGCGATGCTTTCTTTCCTATTCGGGCGACCGCACCAGTATGCCGTACTACAGTCAATAAAGACGAGATGATCGGATGCCGTTGCTGTTGCTCCCCGACAAAGCAGAAGAGACATCGCCAACGCAAAGCACGACGCACTCGCAACGCTCCCCTGCGTACAACGCTCTGCGCGGTCTTGGTCTGCTGTGCCGTTGGCTGTGCAGTTGGCTGTGCCACCCGGTCTTGCACGGCCCGGCGTCTCTGTCTTGAAAGGCAGGTCGACGCGGCCGATCATGTGTGCAGCTCGGGCTGCTTCGCTTCTGTGCAGACAAAGCGCTGCTTTGGTCCTCGCCTTTTCGCTGCCCGTTATGGCCGTTGCTTAGCGGCCACCGACGCCCTCGCTGCTGCGGCGGTCTGGTATATAGCAGCATGTCTTGCGTTGCTGGCTGCACCCTTCATCTATATCTGATACCTTATACATTATACTGAAATCCAGACCATGTCTCTGCCCGTCCCCCCAGCCAAGCTCCGTCAACGCTCGACGCTCGACGAGAATGGCTACCGCGTCAGCGTGCTCGCATTTGGCGTCCCGCTGGACTACCGGCAGCCCGATGGCGAGCAGATCGACGTGACCGTCCGCGTGGTCGTGGGGAAGACGGGCGTCCCGGGACTGCGGCCGGCCGCTGAACAGGCTGTGGCCGTGTATCTCGTCGGCGGTCCAGGCTCAGACAACCCACCGACGATGCACAAGGCCATCAACCACTTCTACCTCGACCTGGGCTTCCAGTTGCTCTACATGGACTACCGCGGCACCGGGAGCAGCACGGCGCTCGGGGCTGACCGGCCACCGCTGCAGGGCTGTCCGGCCGACCAGCAGGCCGGCCTGCTGTCGTTCTTTCGACAGGACAACATCGTGCGCGACCTCGAGGCAGTGCGGAAGACGCTTCTGGGGCCCAGCCGCACGTGGACGCTGGTGGGCCAGTCGTATGGCGGCTGGCTCGCGTTCACGTACCTGTCGTTCTATCCCGAGGGCCTGCGCGCGGTCTTTCTCACCGGCGCCGTGCCACCGGTCGGCGTACACCCCGACGTCGTGTACAGGCACACGTACCGGTCGACCATCCGGGCCTGCGACGCCTTCTACGACCGCTATCCTGAGCACGTGGCCAGCGTCCGCACCATTGTGCAGCACATTGTCACGCACGGCCGCAACGCCATCGCCATGCCCGACGGCACCGGCGCCACGCTCTCGGCCGAGCGCTTTCTGTGTCTTGGCCGCACGTTGGGCACCACCGACGGCGACGAGCGTGCCGACCGCGAGCTGCAGTGCTGTCTGGCCGACCTGATGACCAAACACACTCTCGCGGACGCGACCCTGCGTCAGATCAACGGCTGGCTGCGCTTCGAGGACCGCCCGCTCTACGCCGTCCTGCACGAGCCCATCTACGGCGAGCCGGGCATCCAGCCCAACTGGTCTGCTTGGCGCGTCGGTCGTGCGCTCGACCAGTACTGGTGGCTGCCGCCCGACGGCCTCGTCGACCCCATGCAGACGCCGCTCGCGCGCGCCTGCAGCGGCTCTGACGTCCTGCTCGCCCAGCGCTTCCGCTCCGAGCGCCTCTATCTGTCGGGCGAGCACGTCTATCCGTTCCACTACGACCAGTTCGCGGCGTTGCGCCCGCTGCGTGCCGCGGCCGACGTGCTTGCCCAAAAGACCGACTGGGACCCCCTGTTTGACGCCCAGAGGCTGCGCACCAACACTGTCCCCGTCGCGGCACTCGCTTACGAGCGCGACATGTTTGTCGACGCAGAGCTCAGCTGGCACACCTACCAAGCGACCGGGGCCATGCGCTACGACGAGAGCCGCGACCTCTTGCACACGGCCATCAAGGACCGTCCCGACATTGTGCTGCCGTGGACCTGGAGCATTCTGCATCGTGTGGGCGACCGCGCTCCGGAGGCGTGATGTTGTTTGATGGTTGCGTTTCCACTTACGTCTACTTATATACTATATTTATGCGGGCAGCCGTGTAAGTCCATCTTCACGTGACTCACGTTGTTACTGCAGTCATGAGTAGCCAGTCAATGTCGTATATTCGCATACGAAACGTGCATGGCTGAGGCGTCTGCATCTGGGCAGAGCTGCGTATACACACCTCTTCTCGGGAAATGCAACGGGTATATTACTGGTCTGCTGACTAAGCAGACAATGGTATTTGAAAAGCAAGGTATATGCGGAGCAGATTTACAGTCCCATAAGGGAATCATCAATCAGATCGGTAGACAAGAACTGTTCGAGATCGATGCGCTGTAAACCGGGCAGGTCGGACACGAGGGCGCCGAGCCAGGAGAACTCCTCCTCGCTGGGGCCAAGGTCGAGCTGGAGGGGAAAGGATGATAGTGGCTGTGGCTGTGTATGTGGCTGAACGTGTGGCTGGATATGTGGCTGTATGTGTGGCTGCGACGTCTCTGTGTGGGATTGTGGCGGTTGTGTCTGGGAGGAGTCTGGCGGCACGGACAAGACGGGCGGCTCGGCCTGGCGCTGGAGGGCATGTCCAAGGACAGCGAGATCGTCGCGGCGGCGCTGTTGATGGAGGCGGACGAGGAGGCGGGCGGCGCTATGGGCCTCCCGCATGCGGTCAGTATCGTAGACGGAGGCGACGAGGGCGAGGGTCTGCATAGCCTCGGGCAGGAGGCCAAGGGAGGAACGGGTGTCGAGGACGAGCAGCATGCAGATGGTTTGGAAGGGCACATTGGACGCCTGGTGCCAGGGGCTGCAGCCGAGGACCATATCGCGGGCACAGGCGAGGCCACGACGCAGCAGGGCGAGGACGCGGGCTTCGAGCTCGGGCGCGACGTCGAGGTGCTGCGTGTGGAAGCGGCGCAGCAGACAGAGCACGAGGTTGCACTGGGCCAGGACAGAGGGAGCGAGCGTGTGGGTGCCAGCGAGCAGGCGGCCGAGGGTGGCGGTCAGGTCGGCCGCGTCACGTGGTCGAGCTGGATCGAGATCGACCGACATGGGCAGGAGTCCGAGCAGCTCGGCGGTGGCATCGCCAATGGCAGCGGAGGGGCGGGACTCGAGCGGCTGTTCCGTCGAGGTGGTGTCGCCGTGCTGACCGGCTGCTCCTCCCCACAAGGGCGGTAGCGAGAGGTCGGTTTTGAGAAAGGCGACGCGGGTGAGGCCAAGGTCAAAGGACGTCCACACGTGCAGGTGGTGGGCGATACCGAGCAGGCGCGCGGCAATGACAGGGTCGACGTAGCCGTCCGCGGGCGGCGAGCCAGGGCCGCTGGTGGTGTCAGACAGGCCGACCTCGCCAACCTCGCCAGCGACGGCCGTGGTGGCCGCCATGACGGCACTGCTGGCGTGCAGGCCAGACGCCTCGACCAGGTGCATCAGCGTGCAGCTGGCCATCCAGACGGCGTAGGGCGAGTCGGTCAGACGCATGTAGACGGTGCGCAGGGCCCAGCCGGTGATGAGGTCGATGCAGGGTGGCCCGGCCAGGCGTTGGGCGTGTAGTGTGTGGCAGGCCGTGCGGGCGAGTTGCAGTTCCGTCGTCGAGGCCGTGCCCTGCGAGAAGAGACAGCCGAGCGCGGCCACGCCGGCGATGACGCTGTCGTACACGTCTGGCTCTGCATCGGGCGGCCGCGACCGACCAAACCGCCGCGTCAGACGCGCCGCAAACACCCGTCGGTTCAGGAAGCCGTAGCATGGATCGACCTTGTCAAAGTAGAACTGCGCCAGCGCCTGGACGTGTTCCTGCGACGTGATCGCCACCACCGACGGCACTGGCGTCGATGCGTCCGGCCGCTGCGCCATGGACAGCCGTCGCTCGCCCACGTTCCACCCAAACAGGTTCAGCTTCGGCGCCCGCGCCGGGTCGATCTTGAGGCCCAGCCGTCGCACAAAGGCTGCGCCCGAGTTGCTCTCCAGCCGCTGCGCCAGCCCACACCCGTCGTCCACCGCCGCCTCCGTCGCCGCCACCACTCCTCCCCCTCCTCGCTCCGTCGGCGGCGTCAACCGCTGCGTCTCCGCCCCGGCCACCCGCTGCCGTGGCCGCTTTCGCCGCTGTCGTGTCGCATTCGCGTACATGCAGGCGTAGCCGTAGGCCGTGCACGTCGCGCATGGCTCGTGCCCGTCGCACTTGCGCTTGCGCTCCCGGCACGGGTTGCACGCCAGGCGCGATCGCTTGCGCCCACTCGCGTTCATCCTGCTGCCGTGGCCGGTTGTCGTGCTGCTGGTCGAATTGGCGGATATTGCGGAACGGGGCGCGGCCTTTTTTCTTTGCTTAGTAAGTTTTCTTTGCTTAGTCATGAGTTTGGGGCTGTTCCACACTCTCGAGTATTTCAGTGGATCCACTGCCTGTGTGTACAACTGCGGAATCATGTTGTACATATGTAAGAGTCCGAACGTGCTGCGGAGTACAAAATCAACCCTCCAGAAACTTATTCAGATCATTCAGGCCGAAGACCTCCTCTACAAGCCTCGTGTTGTTCTCGCAGACAGACCTGCAGTGTCTACTCCGTACTCCGTACCCTATTGTGGGTCAACCGTTTGCACGGTAATTCCAGCAGCGGGAATGACGGCTAACAGTGGCTCGTTCTCCATCGCAATGAACAGTCGACACAACATCCACTGCTTGCACAAACCTCTCCTTGCCATGTACACAATTCACCCACCATAATCGGGCGTTTTGCTGCATACAAATTTCGCTTGTTCGTTAGCCTGTCCATCCTGCACAGTCTGTCATTTTCACCTACCTCGCCTTGCAGAAACAGCCAATAAGAGCATTAGTGGAAATGACCGTCCGGGCACCTGTCCATAAAAAGGCAAGTATGCAAGGCAGCCCCGATGTGTTGTCCCAGCCAGCCGGGCCACATATCGTATTCATTACCAGGAATCTTACGCCATGTACTCGGTAAGTGCTCGTATGATACCGATGGCCCGGGTCGCCAGATCCACTCGGTGAGGCGGTCAGGAACAGCCCGGCACCACTCCGTCATATTCGTAGTACGGAGTACTATGTAGCATTTTCATTTACCAGACCATCCTGCGGCCCTCTGGTTTCGTCACAAGTCCACAAGTGGACCAAGACGAGGCCGTCTGCTATCTTTACATGCAAGAGTCCGCATTTGCCGATCCCTGGTCCTAAACGATACATAGTACTGCAGAGCAAGGCAACCGCTTTGAATTGGTTTCTATCATAAGTGACAGCACCGGCATTGTCCCAGTCACAATCCCACCAACACCCCTGTCGCCGCTAGGGAGCAGTGCCGCCCGCATTGTTGGGAGCATTGGCAATGGCCACGAACCGGTCATTGATGCCACTGGTGTCCTCGGTGAATTTTCGAAGGCGCTCAGCACGGAGATGGGAGTCTTCCTGGGACACCGACGCTGTCTGTCGACCTCTTCTTCAGTCAGTAGATGTGTCTGCTTTGCAAAGGAACCTCATCAGTGGTGGGCTCTCACTCAGTCATGCTGCCGTTGCAGGCCTGTACAGACGAGGCATACTGCTGATTGTCTGTTGCCGATTCACCAGCCTCAACACTTGGAGCCATGGCCTACAATGCAGTGATACTGTGAGAACAGGTGGGAGATGTCATAAAAAAAGAGAACAGAAGATACAGACGTCTGAGGAAGAATAAGAGTGGTGTGGTCAATGGGAAGATGTTGGCTCTAAAGGTCTGGGAAGACTGCATTATATACTTTTTTACAGACGTCCGAGAACAGGAAGGGAAGGAAAAAGGGAAGGGAAGGAGGAAAGGGGACGCAGACAGGACCAGGGCTCTCGTCTCCTGTCGGAGCCGACGAGAGGAAGCCCCAGAGACCCAGTATTCAGGGCGTACCAGTCTGACGGTGCCAGTAGTCCGACTTTCTCCAGGCCGGCTGGTACTGGTCTTCTCCTATTGGCCGGTCCGCTCGCGGCCTTATCACAGCGATCTGTTTTGTACAGCTTATTGTGGAACCATCACCGGGATGTTCGCAAGCATGCACACGACAAAGTAGAACGAATCCACCACAGTCTCTCGTTGTCGTTCGGCAATAGTCCGCCTGGTCTACGGAGTACTGGGCCCACCTCCCGGCAGGCATTTGTTCGCATTACGCTCTTTTTGCAGAGTACTTCGTTCATATTTTGGCTCTACGTCGTAGGATTCGTTACATCGGACCTGACTGTGGGCCTTTTGTTCGAAATAGAAAAGACTTTAGAGCCCCAAAATGCTTTTGCAATGCAATAAGGCGTCTAGACTGGTCGTTGCAAGACTATTCCTGTTGTTTGCAAAAAAACCGCTTTAGCCGAGCCCCAAACTGCTTTAAAATACATTGGCTATTCTTGTTGTTTTAAACAAAAAATGCTTAGCCGGCTCCCAAACTGTTCTAAAATACACGAGTTTGGTTGGGTGAGGCTATTCCTAACTGGACTTGCACGTGACTATACTCCTTTCCACAAGGCCGCGGTACGACTGATGACGTCAGCCTGTCTCTAACGCCTTCCCCGTCAAATTGACACAGCCCCACCACAAAGGAAAGACGAGGAAAACGGCCCCCTTCTTTTTCCTCCATCCTCTCTCCAACGACTGATGTATCCGACTCTGGGCGGCAAAGCAAGCGACGATGGCGAGTTTTATCCGCGGAAAGCAGGCAGGCATGCAGAATGACCTGTCGGTCGGTATTCTGCCAAACGTCTTTACGCCCGAAGAGCAGGTTCGTTACGGAGTGGCATCTCAGATCAGGTGAGTGTCTGCCCTCGGCGCCTCGTCTGTCCCGGCACCGTCCTCTGACAGGCCCAGCTGTCTCGCATACGACCCGGTGCAGTCGCTGCTGGCAGTGGGCACGACCCAGTCGCGGTTTGGACGCGGCACGATCTACATTTACGGACAGGGCCGGGTGCAACGGGTGATCCAGCCCAAAGGCGGCGCCTCGCTGCGACAGCTGCAGTTCAGCGCGAACCGGCTGGTCAGCCTGGACGCCAAGAGCGAGCTGGCGCTGTGGAACTTGGACACGGGCGAGCGTGTGGCCGGGACAGTGTCAGCAGGTCCAGCAGCAGCGATGGCAACGGACCCGATGCTGGACTGGGCCTTTCTGGGGCTGAGCAACGGCGAGGTGGTGGCCTACGACCTGGATCGCGAGCGACTGTCGCCCCTGAGGGTGCCCAACCTATGGCGGACTCGACCAGACGCGACAGACGGTGTCCGGGCGCGGCCTCGTCCTCCCACCTCGGCGACGATGGTGACGGCGTCTATGGGACTCGTGTCGCTGCAGCTGCACCCACGCGATGCCGGCAAGCTACTGGTGGGCTACTCGACGGGTGCGGTGATCTACTCGTTCAAGCACGAGCAGGCAACACGGTACTTTGAATACGTGGTGCCGGCAGGAGCGCCGGGTGGCAACGGCGAGACGCCAGACGTGGAGCGACGGCCACGGCTGATCCAGGCGCTGTGGCATCCCACCGGCACATTTGTTCTGACGGCACACGACGACGGCAGCCTGGTGTTCTGGGACCCCAAGGACGGCCGGGTGGTGCTGGCCCGGTCACTGTATGCGTCGGGGGTGGACCAAGCCGGCGGAGGTCCGACGAAGCCGCGGCTGCTGGACCCGTTTGTCCGGATCGCCTGGTGCTGCAAGCGGAACCCCGACGACACGGCGCTGTTGGTGGCCGGCGGGCTGGCCTTTGACGCGCCCGAAAAGGGCCTGACCTTTCTGGAGCTGGGCCCGACACCGGTGTATGCGACGTCGTCGTGGCAGATGCTCTCGGATCATTTCCGCGGCAAGCGCCAGCAGCTGCTGCCCATTCCGCTGGGCACCGAGATCAGTGGCTTCTGTGTGGCCCCGCGTTCGACGCCGCACTTTGACGGTGCCAGCGACCCCATTGCCGTCCTTACGCTGCTCAGCTCGGGCGAGATGTTGACGCTGAGCTTTCCGTCGGGCTTTCCCATCAGTCCGACCAACCAGCTGCACCCGTCGCTCTCGTTTGTGGCCCCATTTGTGTCTGAGTACGCCGTGGCCACCATGGGCCGGGACCGGTGGCTGGGTCTGACCGAGACGCGCAACATCGGCGAGCCGCTGCTCCGGGGCGGGGCTCCGGCACCGAGGCCGCGACGTCGCTACGAGCGACGCAACATTCTGCAGACGGCCCACGCCGATGGCACGGTGCGGATCTGGGACGCAGGCCACGGCGACGAGATCGAGAACCCGGCCATGCTGCAGGTGGACGTGGCCCGGGCTGTGGCGCGGGATCGTGACGTCGAGATCACGGCGCTGTCACTGGCTGCGGCCACGGGCGAGCTGGCTGTTGGCACGCGGGTCGGCGAGGTCGTTTTGTTCCGCTGGGGGACCAACCGGACGTTTGGCAATGCTGGCAGCAGCAACAACACGAACGCGGGACCGTCTAATCCGGGCGGCTTCACCAACATCAGCCAGCGCACAGAGGACTCGCTGCAGGACGGGCTGCAGCCGTGGATGCTGTACGAGATGCTGCAGGGGCCGGTCAGCGTGGTGACTGCGTCGGACGTGGGCTTCGTGGCGGCCGGATCCGAGAACGGGTTCCTGTCCATCATCGACCTGCGCGGACCGTCGATCCTCTTCCACGGCGCGCTGGCCGACGTGGCCAAGGCCGAGAAGCGGTCGTCGTTCCTGGGCGGCCGTCACGGTAGCAGCAGCGGCAACGACCAGAAGAAGGACTACCCGGTCGTGGTCGAGTTTGCCGTGCTCTCGCTCGAGGGCAAGTCGTACTCCAGCCTCGTCTGTCTGGTGGGGACGAAGCAGGGCAAGCTGATCACGTTTGAGCTACTGCCCGCGGCTGACGGCTACACGGCCAAGCTGGCGGGCCTGACGGACCTCAAGGACCGGATCGTGGCCATCTGTCCGATTGTGGCCGACACGGGCGTCTCAGCCAAGGCAACAGGCGTAGCTGTGGCTGGTCTACGCAATGGACAGCACGTGAACGGGACTCTGGTTGTGGGTGAGTTTGTTGTCGTCCTTTTTCGTCCCTGTTCTCTTGCGTCCCACTAACTCTCACAGCTACCCAGAGCGAGGCTCGCATCTTCCGACCCGTTGCTGCCAAGGGCGCGTCCAAGTCGTTTGACGACGTGTTCTGCTACGCAGCCGAAGTCGTCCACAACGAGCTGCACGGATGCGCACTGGTGGGCATGTTTGGCGACGGGACCACCCGGGCGTTCACGCTGCCGGGACTCAAGGAGATCAGCCGGGTACCACTGGCACAGTTCGACGCCGGACGACTGAGCGACGCGGTCGTATCGCCGAGCGGCGACCTTTTTGGCTGGACTGGACCGTCCGAGCTGGCCATTGTGTCGTCGTGGGGTGCTGTTCGTGGCCCTGACGGGCCGGGTGACACGCTCGTCAACCCAAGCCTGGCCGTGCCACCACGTCCGACGATCAGCAACCTGCAGTGGATCTCGGGCACGCAGTATGTGTCGCCTCTAGATCTCGACCTGCTGATTGGTGGGCCTGATCGGCCACCGAGCAACCGCATGATGGCAGCTGCAGCTGAGGAGGCCCGCATCGCCCGTCACCAGGGTGCCTCTGGGGCTGGAGCGCCGCCCGGACAGGCCGGCCTGCGCAGAGCCGGCACCGGCCAGGAGGGTTGGGGCCAGTATCTCTCGCGGCAGTTCAACGAGCGGACCGAGAAGCTGACGTTTGTAAGCGACGGCATGGACAACCTGCAGGAACAGAGCCAGGGCTGGGCCGACGACGTCAGCAAGTACGTGTCCAACCAGAAGCGCAGTCTGGTCATGGGTGCCGTCAAGAGCAAGTTCTTGTGAAAGGAGCTGTCCGAGTGTAAGACTTGAAACAAGAGAATACAACACAGGATGACAAACATTGCTTACTAATTATGGAGTAAGTCGACAGCGGGGATCCTCCGCATTGGCGCTAATCCAAATGCATCTCTTGTGGGGTATACAACATATTCCCATCATACTAGAGACTGCTCTTTGTTAATTAGCGTAGCATACGTCTCGCGTATACATTGTCTCGACGACAGTATCATCTTACTTATCATAAGTGGTAGACGTGCTGCCACCGTGAGCGCAATGTAAAGTCCAGCAGTTTCCTGCAATCCCATCTTTACTCAATACGCAGTATTGGCTGTCATTCCCTAGCATTGGACGAACCGCAGCTGAAGGAACGCATATCTCCTTTCACCTAGTGTACGCTACCACGCACGTCACGCTCAAATCTTAGATGATGTCTTCCGGACCGAGGAGTACTTTTGTCAATCAGCGCTTGTTTGATGGCCGAGGTAACCTTGGCCAGCCTTGACCTATACCGGCGATATCTACACAGCGATATAGGACAGTATGGCAGTGTTGTACATTCAAGCATATTAGGCACAATGGTGAAAGCGAAATCGGATGCACATATGTATATTACTTTATAGTACGCCCAGGGACAGTATCCAAAAAACCCTTTCCAGTATACGACGATCCAACTACGATCCCTACCGATGCGAAGCACCGCCACCTGCGACGCTCTCCCAGCACAACCAGATTTCGGTCATTGAAAGCATGGGTTCTGCTCAGAAGCGGCAGTTGGAAGCGACCGATGGGGGCGACTCGACCGGACTGAGCTGGTTGTACTCGTCCAGCAGGAGGTACATGTCGTCGGCGCCCGTTTCGGCCTCCTTCTGCAGCTGTGCCTCCTCGTACTTGACTTGGAGCACCCGTCGCGGCAGCTCCGGCAGTTCGGACAGGGGCTTCCGCGGCAGCCGCGGCTGCTGCTGCCAGTACGTCGCCGCCGGCTCTGACGGGTGCGGAAAGACATGCGGAAGCTGCGCCACCGGACGGGCATCAGACCGAGATCGGAGGCCACGGCTGCCGGCTGCCGCCCTCTTCCGCCGCTCTTCGTCCCTCCGCTCTCTGCGGCATGCGCGCGCCTCCTTGCATGACCTCCAGATCGGACCCATCAGCTGAATGGCCTGGACAGAGACCAAGATGAGTAATATTCCGAGAAGAGAGCCAAGCAACGCGACAGTCAGAACAGACTGTGGCCGAGACGGAGACGGGACAGCGGATGCGTCTGCACGGACCTGCATCGCAACAGACGATACCGGGATCGGGGCCATCTCTTCTCTCAGTAGGGGTCGGGGGAGTGTGTTTGGGAGAAGGGAATTCGGATTTATTGATTAGTAAGGCAAAATGGGGTTTTTGCGATTTGTACGACTTTGAGAGATCGCTGAAGAACGTTGGATATCAGATGATCTTGAGCGATTCTCAAAGCCTGCAGAGGAACGAAGGAGAGGAAACTGTTGATCTGCAGTGAGGATCAGGAGAGTAACACGAGATCAGACCGGTTTATGTACAGACGGTCCGAGACTGAACATTGTAGGCTGACTATACGGACAGACAGATTGTTCAGTGAACAGTCGTCTGCCTTTCTCCCGTTGTTCGGGACCCATCATGAACAAAAGAAACAAAGACTTTTCGAACAATCCATCTTGTTCACAGCTCTGAACCAATCCCTGCACAGACTGATTCCCTTTGGACACCACAACAAGAAAGAAAGCATGAACAATACACAAAATAGCGATACGAGACACCTCCTCAGAGAGTATACCGGAATCCTGGCTGGTAGTCATCCTAGAAACGAAACAGTCAGTATTTTGTACACATGTCTCGACGACAGCTTCTCGTCAGTATTGCTCACCTCGAGAGTCTCCAGCTCCTTCTCCCCACGCTCCGCCTTTCGGTTCTGCGAGCGATAGTCCAGGCTCAGCGCGCTGACAAGCAGCAGGGTCAGCAAGCTCACAGCGATGCAGGCGTAGATGCCCGGGCGGTATTTCGGCTTGTCCTGTTCGCGGAACACGAGGCTGCCACAGATGCCGCCCAAGCCGCCGAAGCCGACGAGTGTGGCACTGGCAAAGGCCCGCTTCCACTGGCCCCGGATGTTGTTCGCTTGGTAGGACATGGCGCACGGAACGTTCGCGTTCGCGCCCGCCGTCACCAGGAAGATACCGAAATAGCGCACGCCCGAGTTGGGGTGGAAGCCCACGATGGGCAGCCCGATCAGACACAACAGCATGCAGAAGACGATCAGCGGCCCGCGCATCTTGAAGCGGTCCCCTATGTAGCCCAGCGAGAACATGACGATACCGGAAAACGCGTAAGGCGGGGCGATCAGGCATTGGGCTTGTACGGTTGTGAAGCCCATGTTTTGCTGGAGAATGACGGGCAGAAAGTAGGAAAGCGCATACGTGATCGTTGTCGTGTTGAAGAATATCATTGCATAGGCCCACACCTTCCAGTCGAGGCCGCCGCGGAAATACTGCGACAGCGTAAAGGGCGGGATCACAGCGTCGCCGCGGTCGGCGTCCACACGGGCGACAACCCAGGCGCGCTCGCGGTCGCCCAGGAAGCGCCAGGTCTTCCGCTTGGAGTCTGGGAAGTCCACGAGGAGCCAGAAGCCTGCAATGCCGATGAGGCACGAGAGATATCCCTCTGTGATGAAGATCCAGCTCCAACTGGTCGGATTGTGTATTAGTAAGCTGCTGTGAAACAAGGCCGACAAGGACGTGGACAAACCCGTCAAGACCAGCGAGGCCCTTCATCTGCATGATGCCAGCGGCAAGGATGCCGGAAAAGGCCGCGGCCACACATCCCAAGATGTAGAAGACGGCATTGCGCTTCCCGACCTCGTCTGTCCAAGATTAGCCGGCGCTCGTCACGGAGACAATGCCATGCCGTGCTCACATCGCGTGTACCAGGTGCTCAGGAGATAGATGCAGCTGGGAAAGAATCCGGCCTCAAAGATGCCGAGAATGACACGCAAGGCAGCCAGGACCTTCCAAGTGGGTGCAAAGCCCATGCCGATCATGACGGCCCCCCAGCAGACCGTGATCAGCGACAGGTGCAGGCGAGGTCCGATCTTGCGCACGATCACAGTTGACGGCGCCTGGAAGATGATGTACGTGACGAAGAACACCAGACTGATGATGGACTAACAGAGCGGAGGGTCAGCTCCGATCGTACATGTTCTGCTGAACGTGCAAGGATAGAACGTACATAGCGGGTGCCGACCGTCAGGTGGAGATCCTTTGCCAGGCCTGCAATGTTGGCGGATCCCAGGTTGGTGCGGTCCATCAGCGACACGCAGTACATCAAGCCCACGGTGGTGACGAGGCGCTGGTCGACACGGCGTATGATACTCTTCTGCTGGGCCAGCGTGAAGTCGGATGCCAGCGTGTCTTGGACCATGGGGGTGCCCGACTTGATCGCGTAGACATCGCCCTCAATGGCCTGCTTCTCCGTGTCAGCGACCATGGCTGTCGTTTCTGCTGATGTTGCTGTAGTTCAGTGCGTTTTGTGTAGTGATTGCACTTCTTGCTCCTGGCTTTTCTGCTTCTTTTTTGTTTTGTAGGCGAGAAGCAAGCAGGGGAGAAGCAGACTGATGTGGCTGTTCAAACAAGGTGAGAGTCACAAGAACACCAACAGCTAGGATAACAGATAGCTAGGGAGAAGAGAGGGAGTCCGAGATAAGGGGCAGTCTTGGCTGTTGACTTGGCGAACAGACAAAGCGAGAGCTTGTAGAGGCGTCTGTTGGTTCTTCAAACGTCTCGTTCTAGGGAGAAGGGAGCTGAACGCTCAACAGTCCCCGTCTGCTCACGGAGGGCAATATATAGGAATCCATTCTGGTCGCAGCCGAGGCCCAGAGAGAATGAAACATGGAACGGGTGGCGAAGAGGGGAAAAGTGATGGATGCAATAGCGAAAGGCCAAGAAACAAAATGGGGAAGACGGCAAGAGAGAAAGTTGGAGCTGGGCGTCGTAGCTCCCAAATGGGGATATAGTGGCAGCCACGTACCAGAGGAAGGAGCTAAGGACGTCGCAGTGCGCCAGTTGTAACGGCGTGCATCCTTTTCGGCTCTACAAAGGTACAGAGAGTACAGTGTACGATTACACGTCAGCAGGTCTGGCAGCTTGTCTGAACGAGCTCATCCAGACGGACGGTATACGGAAAACTGGCCATTTCCGCCCTTCCCCGCATTTCGGCTCGCTAGCCCTTCGAGGCTGTAACTGTACACATGACGTGTAGTGTTCTAGAGCTGGTATGGCGGCGGTCTGGGCCTGGAGGACTCCCCACCAGATCTGGTCGTATTGAGGAGAATGTGAGCGAAAGAGCTCGGGTACGGTCTTTCTGTCTACTTGCACTTTGTATGTCTTATCTCGTGTTTTTGTCTGGGTGCTGTGTCGTTTTCCTGAACAAAGCTCGCTACACAATATAGACGCTCGTACAATTCACTCTGACAGTAGAATGTGTTGTAAAATGATACCAAGCGACACTCCAACACGGCAAAGCGGAATATCCAACGGGACGGAATCATGGCCACATGGCAACAAGGTCCGTCTGCAGGATCAGCAGACTAGTCATCTGCTCATCGGTTGCCGTGCATCGCAGCTTGCAAGGGTGCATCAGTGCACCAGCTGTACACACCACAGATCCAGACGGACAGAACCAGGACGGACAGATCTAAGACGGCCCCTGCAGGTTGCAGGTTGCAGGTTGCAGATTGCAGGTTGTAGCCGGCTGGCCGAATGCAAGAGAGGGTGATATTTGCGAGTGGCAGCTGCCTTTGTAACTGCATTCGCTTCGCATTATCCTGCCATTGTCAAAACTACCGGCGCTACAGCTTCGCCCGTCGCTCCTTTTATTTACGTCTGCCGTCTCACCACCTCAATCCGTTCGATCAAGGCGCCGCCGATGCGCGCGATCTCGGCCAAGATGGCGTCGCGGTCGACCTCGACCTGATCCTCGGCTCGCTCGTCGACAGCCTCGGCGCCTACTGGCCTAAAGGCGTACGGCAGGTTGATCCGGAAGGCCCTCGGCTGCAGCTGGGGGTTCCACATGGCGGCGATCACGTGATCTCTATCAGCACACGACCCATGGAAGAAGACAAGCGGCGGTGCGGTGCCATGGCAGCCGTACGTCTCGTGGAGCTGGTCGAGGAGAAGCTGGACGGGATGACACGGCAGTGGGCGGAGATTGCGGCCAGTGCGGCCATCGAGGTTCTTGAAGACGGCCGACCGTTGTTGGACAGGCACATCTGTCTCGCCGCGGACCAGCTGCTGGACCACGCGCGACGACAGGTGGAGGAGCACATCGTACTCGCACAGCGACGGCTGGAACAGCTGGCGCGCATCGAGTGCATCGAGGCTGCCGGAGTTCGCAGCCAGGCCCACGTCTCGGTCCCGGACCAGTCGACAGGCCGCTCGCGCCAGACTGGTCATGCGGCCGGCCACGACTTTGGAGGGCCGTGGTCGACTGCCGCTGCCACCGCCGGCCGTCGTAAAGGCCGTGCCGCTCATCTCGTGCGTGGCCGCCACGAAGAGCACGGTGTGCTGCATTTGGGGGTCGATCTTTCGCCACGCTGCCAGACGGGTACGCGGATCTGCGCTGCCGTTGTTGTCGAGGTCGTCGGCCGTCTCATCCGCGTTCAGATGGGCCGTCAGCTGCGACGTGTCGACCACCAGCGGCTCCGTCCGCCAGTCCCAGCGCGCCAGGAACTGCAGCATGCGCAACAGGCCAGCCGTCGGGCTGCCGGCCGTCTCCCACGGATGACCCTGCAGAAAGACGTGCAGCACGATCAGCTCGACAAACTCGTCCGCCACGTGGCACGACAGCTTATGCGCGCTGAACCAGCGCTTGGCCAGACGTATCGTCGGTGACAGCGCAGGGAACCGTGTGCAAAACGTCGCGATCGTCTGGTTTTGCCGCGGCAGCACGTCAAACAGCCGTCGCTGTGTCGCCAGCAGATGGGCACTCAGGGCCCGCTCGTGCTGCTCGGCCGTCTTGTCTTTGGTCTGCCGCTCCAGCAGGCTCGCCTCTAGATCGCTGTGCACGCGCAGCCGGAATGCCGCCTCGTCCACGTACACAATGTCCAGGAACGCCTGGTTCTCCGTCTCGTGTCGCGCGTCCTCCAGTCCTAGACGGGTTTCGATACCCGCCCGGAGGCCCTCGAGCGACTCGCCGATCCGCAGCATAAATGCCATCTTGGCCCGCTGGATCGCCACCAGGCTGTCTGGCCACTTGCCTGATGCCTCAAAGTACAGCACCACCTCCATCGGGTCCAGTGCTGCCCGCTCCGTCTGCACGGCCGGCGGTTGGATGCTGGCTGACCGCAGCTGCACCGCAATCGGCGACACCTGTCGAATGTGCAGCGGCAGGTCTTCCAGCTTGCGCAGGTCCTGCTCCAGCGTGGCAAAGGCGTCGCGGGCTGCCGTGAACGCCGCCGTGTCCGTCTCGGCCGCCAGTGGCACCATCGCCGCGAATCCGTCGCCCACCAGCTCAATGTCGTCTTTGGCCACCAGACCCAACCGCAGGCCCAGGATGTACCGCGTAATCTCCTCGCACAGCGCTGACGTTCCGCGGGACGTCCACACGAGCGTCTCTTGGATGCTGCCGTCCTTGAACCGTCGCAGCTCTGCTCGCTCGCCCCAGAACTCCCGGAAAGTGCGGGCTTCCTTCTTGTTCTCTGCGTCTGGGCCGTGGTCCACCTGGCGGGCCATGTTGGCCGAGTCAAACACAACGCCCACCACGATGCTCGTCTGCCACGAGTCTGCGTCAGCCGTTCCCGTAAGCGCCCATCCAGCCTGTGGCGGTAGCTTGACGTGCACCAGCTTCGCCCGGTCGCCCAGTGCTTTCTTCATCGTCTGGAAGACGTTGTCGCCAAATTCCCACATCGAGCCGCGGCGGTGCATCGCCTTCTCTTCTGCCGCCGTCGCCTGCTTCGACTTGTGGATCCGGAAGACCATGTCGTAGGTCTCGAGGGCAATGTCAGCCCGCGCAATAAAGGTCAGGGTAAACTGGTCGGCCGCGGAGTCGTCCTTGAGCAGCTGGTGCGTGCGCTTTGCATATTGCTTCAGCAGTCCTGCCGACCAGACGCTCATCTTGTAGCCCACGTTCACCTGGCGCCCAGCGTCGTACAGCACCGGCGTTCCTTCACGGAGAGCGTCCACACTGACGTCGGACGTGTTGCCTCCGATGATGCAGGGCTTGCTGCGCAGATCTGTGACCGACAGGAACTGCAGCACCGCCTTAAAGATCTGCGTGCTGCTCAGCGATGTCGACAGGATCGTCCCCGCAACCTTCTTTCGGTTTCCCGTCTGCATGAGCAGAGCAACCAGCGCAGCCCATTCAAACGCTCCAAATCCGCCACACGTGGCCGAGCCGCCAAATCCACGCTGTTGCAGCCACACCCGACCCAACAGGCAGGCGTCCACAAAGGCAGGACACGACTTCTGCGTCTGGTGCAGAAGCTTTAGGTACGCCATGTACGCACCGTCCGCCTTGATCGTCGTGTTGTAGAAAGGCGTTGCCGGGAGGTCCTTTGCTTCGATGGCCGCGTCCAGGCGGAGACAGTTCTTGTTGGCGAGCAGCTTCTGCTTGGGAAATATGTTGTCTGCGACACACGGAATGATTCGAATCTTGCATTCGTTGTGATGGCGGCGACCTGACGGCTTGCCTTTTGTCTCTGTCATCTTCTGGATGGGTGTTGCCATGAGAATCGGGAGCAGCTGGTTGTCGTTGAGATATTCAAAAGACAGACTCAACGCCTCGGGCAGGGCCTTGGACACGGCTTTTGCAATGTTGGCTAGGTAGTACGCCCTCTTGTAAAAGTACCGCAGGTTGAGGTAGTCTTTTTCCTGGAAAAGCGAACGTGGCATCTCTACAATCATGTCGACGGCAAACTCTCTTTGCGACCGGGCCATGGTCTTGAGGACGTAGCTGCCCACCACGTTGCAGTGTGCCGGTTTCTCCATCGACAGTTTCAGGAGCGAGTCGTCTGCCGGTCGCGGGTTGGGGTACGGTATGCGTATGGGGTTCTTCTTTTCGAATTGGGAAGACGCCTTGCCGATCTGCACAGAGAGTTAGAAAGGGCAGAGAAGCGTCCGAGGCCCTACCGGTACGTACAAGAATTGGTTCGTGCGTCTCTACCGCCTCCACGGCCTTCTTGAGCTTGCGCAGAAGCTCTTCTGAGTCGGGCAGCAGCTTGCCATAGTCCACTCGGCTCTGTTCTAGCAGTTCTGCCGTCTCGAGAATGAAAGTGCTGGGCCGGAAGATGCCAGCCGAGGCTGCGGCGGCCGACTCGGCATTCATAGTCGCATACGACTCGCCGGGTGACGAGTGGTTCGTCTTCCGTCTCTTGGCAGGATTAGAGTCCATCGTGACGTTGATGTACAGCGCAGGCGAGTGTCGTCTGCGATCCTGTTGTCGTCTGCAGTCAATTTTGCGATGCTGTAGAAAAAAAAGGCCAGAAAAATACGATAAGAATTCTTATCGATAACACCGGATCAACTATTACTCCGGCCGGCGGGGCCTCGCTACAGCTGCTTTCTGCAGGTGCAGGCTGCTTCTAGCTTGCTTCGTCTGCTATTGTCTTGGATCGATGCCTGCGTTGGATATGGCCGGAGCAAAAAAGCCCGGCAGCAGCCAGCAAGGTGCCAAAGCACAGTTGAAGGCGATTGGCGAAGCTCTTCGTCAGCAAAAGTACGATGAGGCCATCCGACAGGCCAGAGACGTGCTCGAGGTTGACTCCAAGAACTACCAGGCGTAAGTTGCGACTGTATCCGGCAATCGTGCAGTGAAAATCTGACTGGTGCAGTTTGATTTTTCTGGGATTCGCCCTGGACAAGACGGGCAAGCTGGACGATGCTATACCCGTGTACGAAGATGCAGCCAGCGTGAAGCCAACCGACCCACAAGCATGGCAAGGTCTCATCAAGGTGTTTGAGAAGCAGGGGTCCCGAGCGACTGCCAAGTACAAACTCGCGGCCATCAGGCTGGCGGAGATATACAGTGATGCCGAGGACATGTACAAGTGCCAGGTTGTAGTGGACACGTTTGTGGACTTTTCCCGAGTCAACGCAAGCGGAAAGCAGCTTGTCGATGCCCTGGGCATCTTGCTTCCCGATTCTCCGGTGTATCCAATATTGCGAGGTCGCATCCAGCCCCCGGCAACGACGTACACGGCCATGGCAAAGGTGCTGGAAGCGGACGAGGCGATGCGAATCAACACGCTGATCGGCGAGCGGAGAACACGGCTAGGCGCCCGGCTGGTCGAAGTGACGGCAGAAGTGAAGCGGGACATCTTTGCAGAGAGCCAGCTGACCGACATTTACGGCGAGCTCATCAACTGGACCAATGATGACGAGCTGCGACGGTCGTACGAGGAGAAGCTGTTGTCGTATCGTGTCGAGCGACTCGCGGTGTTTGTGGGCGACAGAAAAGAGCAGGAGCTGGAGGAGGTGCGCAAGCTGGCCAAGGGCATGGTCATCATCAAGCATCCTTTCCGGCTGGCATGGGAAATCACGATTGACTGGGAAGACTTTGCCGATGTCAGTGACTGGGATGTGGTCCTGCTGTGGGAATTTTACACGCTCTTCCCGACATCTGGCTTGGGCAAGGCGTTGGGTGGGTTTTTGACAAGCGAGTTGTCCCCCTTTTCCCAGAAAGCACCTCCGGAAGAGGAGGCAGAACCTCAGGCGGAGACGGGCGAGGGCGAAGGGACAAAGGACGGCGAAGAGGCCGAGGGTGCCGCTATAGCGACAGTGCATGATACTCTTCCGAAGACGGACGAAGACCGTCTGTCATTGCTGCTCGATGGCATCCAACAGACAAAGTCCCTGCTTGCCTATCGGATGGCGGGCATTTGGTACCAGCACGCGGAGGATTTCCTGGACAACATCGAACTGATGCGCAAGGCGCTCAAATACCTCGACGTGCGGCGTGCCGAAACGGGCCTTTTGCTCCAGAACACGGAAGATGCGTTTACGGTATGTCTGGCAACGGCATTGATATACTATCAGCGGCCGCGGAACCACCCCGAGTCGAAGCAACTTTTCGAGAGGGTGTTATTGCACAACCCACAGGCGACGCCGGCCCTCGTCGGCGTGGGACTGATCGACGAGGAAGATCTGGACTACGACTCGGCGGTGTCGTTCCTGGAACGGGCACTGGAGCGTGACCCGAGTGATCTGCGGGTGCGAAGCGAGGCTGCGTGGGTGCGGTCTCTCCGGGGAGAACACGAGCACGCACGAGAGGAGCTGGAGGCATGCCTTCCGCTGCTGGTGGAATCGGGCGTGGAGGTCAAGAAGCTCCTTGCACTGACGCAGTACCGTCTGGGCGTCTGCATGTGGCATCTGGACACGTCCAAGGCGGCGAGGAAGAGCCGCAACGGGGCGTATAAGCACTTGCTGAACGCACTCAAGAACGACCTGCACCTGGCACCAGCGTACACGAGCCTGGGGATCTACTACGCGGACTACGGCAAGGACGGCAAGAGGGCGTACAAGTGTTTCATGAAGGCGCTGGAGCTCTCGTCGGCAGAACTGGAGGCCGGGCGGCGGCTGGTGCAGACGTTTGCGGACAAGCGGGACTGGGAGAGCATCGAGCTCGTGGCACAGCGGGTGGTGGAGTCGGGACAGGCGACGCCACCTTGGGGTTCGAAGAAGCCAGCACACAGCTGGCCGTTTGCCGCGTTGGGCACGGCACAGCTGCACAAGAAGGAGTACAACAAGGCAATGATGTCGTTCCGTACGGCGACACGACTGGACCCGACCGACTACCACTCGTTTGTGGCGCTGGCAGAGACGTACCTCCGGGTGCGGATGCACTACTCAGCAGTGCGGGCGATCGAGCAGGCACGGAAGATGGAGGAGGCCGACGGGCTGGAGGCAGCCTACGACGACTGGTTCACAGAGTTCCTGCTGGCCAACGTGTACCGCGGCGTGGGCGAATACGACAGGGCGATCGGGCTGTACGAGGCGATCCTGCAGAGGCGGCCGAACGAGGGGGGCGTGCTGATTGCGCTGATGCACGCCATGGTGGAGAGTGCAGACAGCTGCGTGAAGCGAGGTCTCTTTGGCGAGGCGACAAGCAAGGCAGGCGACACGCTGGCACTGGCAGCCAAGGTGGCGACGACACGGACGGCCGAGACGTCGGGGTTCTGGACGGCGGTGGCCAGCGCATGTGCCGTGTTCTCGACAGTGCAGGGACGAGTGAGCGACTTTCCGGTGGCGCTGTGTCGGGAGCTGATGGCAGGGGAAGCGACAACGACAGCATATGGCTTTCTGCAGGACATAGACGGGGTGGACACGGGCGTGGTAGCGGCCAGCGAGACGTTTGCAGATAACGAAAAGGCCGGGGTCGACCTGACACGCTGTCTGCAGGCGACGATCCTGGCATTCAAGCGGGCACTACACCTGACAGGACCCAAGGAGACGCACATGCAGGCAGCAGCACACTACAACCTGGGCTGGGCAGAATACCGGGCACACAGCTGTCTGCCGTTGGCGATCCGGAGCGGGCTGAACGGCTATCTGCGAGCAGCGATCCGGTGTTTCAAGCGGGCGATCGAGCTAGAGGGAGGCAACCGGCGGTTCTGGAACGGGCTGGGAGTGGCAACGAGCGCAGTGCATCCGCCAATCGGCCAGCACGCACTGGCCCGCAGCCTGTACCTCGGACGGGGACGGGCAGCGGTGTGGGCGAACTACGGGACGCTGGCACTGGAGCACGGCGACGTGGAGCTGGCCAACAAGGCGTTTGCAGAGGGTCAGTCGAGCGACCCGGACAACGCGGCCAGCTGGCTCGGACAGGGCTTTGTGGCACTGGCCTTTGGCGAGGCAGACGAGGCGGGCAGCCTGGCGATGCACGCAATGGATCTCTCAGACGCATCATCGCTGGCAGCCCGACAGCAATACGCCCTCTCGGTGTTTGACCAGCTGACGGACGGGGCGACGGTATCGTCGACAGACCTGGTGCGGCCGCTGATTGGGCTCGAGCAGGTGCGCCGGCTGCGGCCCCACGAGCTGCCGTACAGCCACCTGTTTGCGCTCTTCCGCGAGCGGATCGAGGACGCGGACGGCGTGGTGGCGCTGCTGGCGGGCATCTGCGCGGAGCTGGAGGCAGACTACGAGGCCACGGCGTCGGCGACGTCACTACGGCGGCTGGCCGTGGCCAAGGCGGATGTGGCCCGGGCCTACGTGGCGCTGGGCGCGTACGAGAAGGCAGTGGAGAGTGGGACGATGGCGTTGCAGCTGGTGGGTGAGACAGGTTTCTGGGCAGAGCGGGACAAGATTCGACTGTCGGCCCATCTGTCTAACGGACTGGCGCATTTCTTCCGGCAGGACTTTGACGCGGCGCTGGCTTCGTTTGAGGCGGTGCTGGACGACGACGACAATCAGGACGAGAACCCAGACGCGGTGTGTCTGTTTGCACAGGTGCTCTGGGCTAGCGGCACGGACGAGGGCCGGCAGCGGGCGCAGGACGCGCTATTTGCGGTGATCGAGACGCGGCCGGACCATCTGCAGGCGGTCCTGCTGCTGGGCGCGATGGCGGTGCTGAACGGCGATGAGGAGAGCGCGGAGGCGGTGGTGGCCGAGCTGACGGAGAGACAGACGCAGACGCAGTCGCAGACGCGGGCAGCCGCCGGTGATCAGGCACAGATGGGCAACCTGCTGCATACGCTCGTCCAGCTGGACGGTCGATCGAGCCGGTATCAGGCGCAGAGGGACATTATGCTGCAGCCACAACTGCCACATGGATGGGGGAATTTGGGTGAAGAAGAAGACGAAGCAGATGAAGACGAAGACGAAGACGAGAAGAACGAAAACGAAGACGACGATGACGAATACAACTTTGCCTGCGACATGGCCCTGCAACTGACCCGTCGTCTCATCCCTCCACGCGGCAGCCTACAGGCTGAGGACCTGGCGACGGCGTGTGTGGGCACACGACGGGCAGCTGACGTGCAGGTGTCGATTGCAGTGGCGCCATGGCTTCAAAACGGCTGGCAGGCATTGGCCGAAGTGGTGGCATAGGGTTGGTCGTGTTGTGTTGGGCGTTGGGTAGAAGTCGTGTTGGTTGGCGGTACAGGATCTCTAAGCTCCCTGCATATATCAAAACAGGAATATACAGCAACTACGAACTTTTCACTCTCCTCGACAAGCACTATGGTATCTTCATGATCACGTGACTGTGCATCCATACTGGACCCATCTGGTCCTCTCATCTTTTCTCTTCCCCCCTCACCTCCTCGCTCCCTCTTTCAGACGACTCAGCCGGCCGTCGAGCCAGGCCTTGTGCAGGGTCTCGACCCGGCCGCCGAGAAAGCGCACGGCCGGCGGTTCGAGCAGGACGACGCCGCGGGCGACGATGGTGCCGCTGCGGAGGAGCAGTTTTTCGCCCATGGCCAGCCGGCCGACACCAATGCGGTAGATGCGCGTCTGTTCGAGTGCGAAGAGCGTCTGGCCGCGACCGTCCTGGAGGACGAGCCGATGGGTGGCAGAGGGACCAGCAGAGGGGGTAGAGGTGTTTGGTGTTCCTTCCGCTCTCTCTTGTTCTCCGCCCTCCCCCTCCACCACCCGTATAATCTCCCGGCCTCGTTTCTGTTCGCCGCGCTCAATCGCCTCCAGCTCCTGTACCTGCTGCCACCGGCTCTGCGCCAGGTTCTCCACGTCGACCACCTGCACGACCACGTCGCGCGGCAGCCGCATCTCCTGCTGCATGGCCGCCGTGGCGGCCGCCAGCTCGGTCGGAAAACTGCAACCGGCCACGGCTGCGGCGTCCAGCAGCCCCGGTGTCGTGAGATCGGCCGCCAGCAGCTGCGCCCGGGCCGCGGCCACGAGCCCCGGCAGCCCCGGCCTATGGCTGTCTTGTTGCTGCTGTTGGTCCTGCTCCTGCCAGATACACGTCTGCAGCCAAGCCTGCGATGGTGGTGGCAGATGTTCGGCCGTGAGCGCGGAGCGGATCTGCAGAGCCTGGTTCATGGTTGGAAGAGAGCACAGAGTACGGAGCACGGAGTACTCTGTACGTACTCCGTACAGAGCATTAACAGGGTACAATAGCAGGCCCCACAATCGCCAAGTCATGTGACCAGAACCCATAAACGCCAAGTCATGTGACCAACACCTCTTCATCCACAAGCCTCCATCTTGATTGTCTTCGTTTGCACCACCATCATGTCCACCATTGCCTCGCCGCGCGAGCCACCGCCGCTGCGGCGCATCCCGTCGTCGCAGACGCCGACGTCGTCGACGCGGCCCAGCATCGAGATCAGCCGGTCCGTCGCCGGCTCGCCCAACCCGAGCATCACGACCTCATCGGCCGCTTCTGCTTCTGCTTCGGCCACACCCTCTGGACTGATGTCGCCGGCCAGCGTCACCACGGCCGCCGTGCGGCGCAACCGTGCCGCCCTGCGCGAGTACTACAACCTCCGCAAGAACGGCACCACAACACCGGCACTCGAGGTCACCGACGTCGACGACGCCCTCCAGCAACAACTCGGCAGCGGCAGCTTCGCGACCTCGTACTCGGAGGTCGCCCCGTCCGCCATGGACCGCGCCGACTTTGACGCCGCTGCCTTTGTCCGCAATACCCTGCAGACCGGCGGACTCGACGACCTGCTGCGCACCTACACCCGCGTCCTCAGCGAGATGCGCGCCCTCGACGCCGAGAAGAAGAGCCTGGTCTACGACAACTACAGCCGGTTGATCACCGCCACAGAAACCATTCGAAAGGTGTGTTTTCTTCTTCTTTCCTCGCTTCTCTTCTTTCCTCGCTTCTCTTCCTCACTTCTCTTCCTCGCTTCCTCGCTTTTCTTTCCTCCCTTCCTCCCTTCGCTCAATTTCTAACCCCAACCACAGATGCGTGCCAATATGGATCCCCTCAACCCCATGGCCTCCACCCTCGACCCGGCCATTGCCCACATCTACAGCCAGGCAAAGGCCCTCCGCGACGCCATGCGCCAGTCTGTACCAGTCCCCGACACACCCGACGCCGCTGTCTTTGCTGCTCGTGCCCGCACCCGCCAGCTAGCCGCGGCCGTGCTCGAGACCCCCGACCGTCTACGCCAACTCATGCGCGAGGGCCGTCCCGACGAGGCCAAGGCCGCCTGGGACCGGCCCCGCCGCCTGCTCGAGCTCTGGCGCGCCAAGGGCCTCGGCGGCGACGATGTGGCCGCCTGTCTCGCCGAAGGCGACGCTGCCCTGCGTGAAGCACAGGCCAGTTCAAGTGAACCGGTCACGTGACCGTTCTGTACATTACAACCGTTTGATTCAACATATATCAATAGCATGGGCCTTTGCCTCTTGTACGGCGGCGTTTGATTTCCTAGCAACGGGTTCTCGAATGAACAGCCTTCCCCCTAAATGGCACACGCTGCCGGCAACGGCCTCTGCACGTTCGGTGGCGGCTCGTTGACGTCCCAGAAGAGGAAGGGATCGCGGTCGCTCTGGCTGACGAGGACCTTGGCCTCGTGGTGGGCGGCCTCGAGACTGCTCTGCAGCTGAGCCTGCAGCTTCTCGACGAGAAAGAGGCGCTCCGAGTTGCTGTGCAGCACGCAGACGACCCAGCGGTTCCGCGCCACGGCCGCGAGCACGTCGTGGTGGCTCATCTCGCCCGTAAACAGCATCTTGGCCGAGCCGGCCGCCTTGAGCACGTCGCTACCAGACCCGGCGCAGATGGCCACCGAGCGCACGAGCGCGTGGTCGATCTCGATGTCCATACCACCGATACTAGCAACACCGCTGTCGCGATAGTCAGCCGGCGGCGCAATCAGCACGTGACGCATGCCGCCAAGCTGCCGCGCCATGTTGCGCACCAGTGCAAACGCGTTGACGGCCAGCGGCAGGACCACCTGGCGTCCGTAGCCGACTGGGCTCTCGGGCCCACGCACCGGCTTCAGCGTCGTCCGCTTGCTGCCGTTGCAGCCGCTGAACACACCTACCGCCTGGCCCGCTGCCTCGGCCGCTGCCTCCACCACCTTGTCAGCCAGCCAGTCGTTCAGGCCACCGTCGGCCGCGTCCAGCGCCGTGTGCGGACAGTATACCGCAATGTTCTTCTGCGCCAGCCGAAGCAGCGACGTCTGCTGCGTGTCGGCCGGCGTAATGGCCTTGAGGCCCCGGAAGATGATCGGGTCTGTCCGTCAGCAAAGAGGAAGAAGGAAAGAAAAAGAGAAGAGAAAAACAGAAAGAAACCCACGGTATGCAATAATCACAGACACATCGTACTGGATAGCCTCGTCCACCACTCTGGTCGTCAGGTCCGTCGTCAGCAACACCCGGTTCCGCTGAGGCTCCTTCTCCCTGAGGTTCCCCAGGAGCAGCCCGACATTGTCCCAGGCCGAGTCTGCGTACTCCAGCGGATATCTGGGCCGACAGTCAGCAACGTGGCTTCGTTTGCAAAGGAAGAATCGTACTTACAGCTTCTGCATCGCGTCCACCACGCAGGCCGTAAACGAGTTTGGCAGATACTCCATCGTGCGGGTGCAAGTGCTCAAAGAACACAAAGGTGGCAGAAAGAGGGGCTGTCGCCGCGGCTGCTTGAAAGAACGACCAAGTGCGATGGGATTGCGGTAGCCTATGCGGATTCTCGAGCCTCTCCTCAACAGTAAGCTCATCTAACAAGAATGACGCTGCGTTGCGTTGAGAAGACCGTTTGCGTTTGCGTTTTGCGTTTGCTTTTTTGCACAAGGCTGTCGAAGCTTTGTTTGAAACTAACGCAGTCTGACCAAATAGCTCGCACAGTGTGTATATTTTCTCACACGTTGTCCACAACATGTAGGCGTCAGATGAAAAGGCTTGAATTAATCTAATACAACATCAACCCGTTACTACAAATTCAAAAAAACCCCTATCGTTTTGATGAAGGTACTGCCACGGCCCAGTATCCCGTATATCAGGAAGCTAACCCCTCCTCGAAAGTAAAAACAGACCCGGAATCGCAAAGAAGCGGATGAACTTAACTAAGTGTACTCGCAACAAGGACACAAATACGGCTTAGCAGTCAGCTTTTGCAGGTTAACAACATAGACGTGGCGCCAATGGAACTAGTAGTTTGTTTCACATCTACGGTTCTATGCTCTCTAACCAGTACTCCGTACATAACTCGATGCAGCCTCGGAGTTATCAAGGCTAAATCAAGGCAAAAAACTGAATGCGC
Source organism: Grosmannia huntii (assembly GCA_019925595.1). NCBI lineage: Eukaryota > Fungi > Ascomycota > Sordariomycetes > Ophiostomatales > Ophiostomataceae > Grosmannia > Grosmannia huntii. Next base: position 360,483 of record JADHKJ010000023.1, read on the forward strand.
TGGCTCATTGGCGGTGACGTGTCTGATGGAAGAGGATGGAAACTTATGCGAGTTCGACCGATGTGACCCATGTGTGCGAATGTTTACACAGCAGTCACTCGGCTTCGTCTCGTAGTACACATACATGTGTACATCCGCGCCCACGAGCCCATTTCGAGTGCAGGAATCAGCTGTGATGGATGGACTACTATTGACTGCCGATAGAAATAAATCGGGTGAAATTTGTATAAAAGCCGGCCTCGTTGTGCTTTTTAGGGGGAATAGTACTATTCCTTTCCAATATTCCTATCTTTACATATGCTTTTAAGTTGATTTACATTGGCTTATCGTTATGGTTTTCTTCCTTTCAACAACATGGACATGTGGCAGCCCATTGGGCTTATTGTCGACCGGTGTCTGGAAGATCCATATCTTAAAGCGAGGTTGTCCGTAGGGAAACAACGTCAACCCAAAGGAGTCGGTCACAGTTCGCTTCTTTAAAGATGTTTTTAAGAAGGTGCTGTTTAACAACACAAACTATTCCGTAATCTCGCAGGTACCCGCGGCTCCTAAGGAAGGCCATAAGAGGGCTTGCGACATTGGCATTTACTACATGAACGACAAGTACGAGCATCAGGTCTGCTACGCCGAGGCTAAGCGCGCGCAACATAATACCAAAGCTAAAATCAAAGCCCTCGAGAAGCAGGTGCTGAGCTACTGCGTCGAGCATTTGACCGCCAATACCAATGTTAATTTGGTCTATGCCTGCACGCTCGTCGGCACACATGTGCGTTGCTGGTCGGTCCCCCACGACGAGCAATGCCTTCGGCCCTTGTGGGGAAACAACAAACCTTCATTTGCGCAATACTTGGACATCGGATAAGACAGCAGTATGGACACCCTTCAGGCGTTTGGCCACAGGAATTTGACGACTACCGATGAGCTGCCACAGACAGGACACGACGACATCGAATGGGCTCCTTTCATGCTAGGTGACGGCGGAACCGCCTATATAAACCCTAACAATTTTTTATATTTCCAGGCTGGCGCAACCTACCCGGGATAAGACCCAGCACCAACAGGCAGAGAGGCATTTCCAGATTTGAATATACTGCCTTCGCAGATCAACATGGCTGCAGGCCAAGTGCGCGGTATTCGACAAGCAAGCCTCAAATAAAACAATCGGCTGAAGCCAGACAACTATATCGACGTCTCCGTGGTCAAGCCTGGGAGAACAATTGCAGATACTCTGTACCAGCTTGTTACCCAGAATTGGCAGACAGCGGTAAAGATGGGAAGGGACTTTGAGCAAATTCGGCGACCAGATTGCTGGATTTATGCGGGGTAAACCTCGGGCACCAATCTACAAGTAGATAGTGCTAGAGTGGTGCGTGGCACAAGGGAAACAGAGTATGTACTCTGTAAAGAAGGGTTAGATTGTGGGTTCTGGTTAGGCTGCTTTTTTCAAAAATTTTACTTGCCACCTATGTGCTGCTAATAGCTATGTCTCTTTCGTTCTTATGAGCACTTTTGCTATACTTTCTAGTATAGATATATAGCTTCTTAGGTTTTTCTAAATATCCACATAATAAAGCTCTTATTATAGGTTTTCTTAAAAGTAATCGTCTATAATATAGTTAGTTATTATTATTTATTATTATCCGCCTTTCTCAGCCAGTCCTGACTATTGGCGACTAGCTAGACAGAACCCTCTGGGGAAAAAACTGTCACAGATCTAGGTGGTGTGTGTTCTAGCTAAGGC